>SKCR01033770.1:0-109806 GCA_019454045.1 Zanthoxylum bungeanum
AAGAAAAATTTTGAAATCGGAAAATTTTGATTTTCCGCGATTCCGCTGCGTTACCGGATTTTCGCCATAAAACCCCTACAGGAACACCAAGTTTTTCAAGCTTGGAAAGATGATGATTTAAAAGTTAAATCATACATGCACCGGGACTAAGGAAACAACTATGGCATGACATATGCATATAGTATGATGATGCGATTAAGAGAATCGTTAATGAACCAAGAACATATTGTTGTTCATAAAGTTGCGATGGAACTGTTCCATGCGCGACTGGACGAGGGGCAAGTTGTGAGCTCGCATGTTCTTCACATGATCGATCAACCGAGGCAACATAATCCCCTCTGAATGACATTCTCGGCAAGAGTGTCATTCTTGGTTCGCTCCCAGCTTCTTTTAGCCAATTCGTGATGTATTTCACATGAATGTGATTATCTGCTCCTACCATGAACTGCATAGGATGCTGATCACGGCGGAAGAGGACCTAAGGAAGGGAGTACCAATTCGCCCTCCGAAACCTACTTCACTTTCTGCTTCTTCCCAGACCTGGTCAAAAGGAAAGAAGACGAAAGCGAAGAAGAAGAATGGTTTCGGTTCTCAACCACATGGAAAGATAGCAAAGCACAAGAGAGCTTCTGACGACAAATGCCATCACTACAGCAAAGTCGGGCACTAGAAAAGGAACTGTTCAGACTACATTGCCCAAATAAGGAATGAGAGAGCATCTACATCAGGTACATTTATTTTTCCAATTATTGATATCTCACTAGCTTGTGAAGCTGTTACAACCACTGGATTTTAGATTCTGCTTGTTCTGTTCACATTTGCAATTCGTTGTAGGTGCTGAAGGAAAGTAAGAAACTGAAGCCTAGAAAGATGCAGTTGCGCTTTGGGATTGGAGACTCTCTGGATGCAGTTGGAGTGGGAGTATGCGAGATCCCTTTGCTGAATGTGAACCTTTTGTTGTATGATTGCTACGTTGTACCAGGATGTGTAGCAAATATTATATCTCTTTTTGTATTAGATATAAAAAGTTATCGTATTAATATTAAGAACTGTTATTTGTATTTATATAATAAACGTAATATTCAGATCATTTGTTGTCCAAATGAGCATGGTCATTACACATTGCATACTTCTAAAGATATTTTGAATACTGGGATTAATAAACGTAGTTTACCTATTGTTAATAATACTGAACTTTGGCATATGAGGCTAAGTCATATAGGCGTTAAACGCCTTACCCAATTGGTTAGGAATGGTTTGATACCAGATCTCACCATTTGAACCATATCCAACTTCTGAATCCTATATTCAGGGTAAGATGACCAAAGCCCCATTTTCTGGTGTTGGACACCGCGCTACTAAATTACTGGAACTCATACATTCTGATGTATGTGGTCCACTAAGTCAGACAACTCACAATGGTTATTCATACTTCGTTACCTTTATCGATGATCTGTCATGGTACGGTTATGTCTATTTGATGCGACATAAATCAGAGACCTTTGAAAAGTTCAAAGAGTTCTGTAATGAAGTAGAAAAACAAACTGGTCAATATATTAAATGCCTTTGATCTGATCGAGGCGGCAAATATATGAGCAGTGAGTTCATGGATTATATGAACGAGAATGAGATTCTCACTCAATATACTCCTCCAAGTACTCCACAGCACAATGGGGTGTCTGAGAGGAGAAATCAGACTTTATATGATATGGTCCTATCTATGTTGAGTTTTACAGATTTTCCCTATTACTTATGGGGCTACTCCCTTTTAACAGCTGCACATCTTTTGAATAAGATTCATTCAAAAGTTGTTCCTACTACTCCATATGAGATATGGATCGGTAGGAGACCAAATCTTAATTATATTAAGGTTTGGGGTTGTCCTGCCTATGTCAGGATGACTCAGCAGGATAAGCTTTCGCCTCGAGGGCAAAAGTTTAGGTTTGTTGGATATCCTTCGAATACGAAGGGATATCTGTTCTATATACCGAGCATTGAAATGTGTTCGTAGCTCACTTCGTAAAATTTCTAGAAGTAGAATTTTGTTAGAAGGTGGTAATCACAGACAAGTTGAACTTGATGAAGTCAAACCTGAAAACAACGAACCAACGGAGGAATCTGAAGTTCAAGTAGATGAAGAACCTTTAACACACACACTCCGTAGGTCACAAGGGTATCTAGACCTCATGAACGCTTGTATTTGATACAAGAAAAGAGTCTCGATGTTCTTTTAGTTGAAGAGACTGATCCTTTTACCTATAGAGAATCGATGTTGGACATCGACTCTGTGAAATTGCAAAGTGCCATGAAATCCGAGTTAGACTCAATGCATGAGAATCAAGTTTGGGATTTGGTTCCGCTTTCCGAAGGAATTGTTCATATCGGTTGTAAATGGGTTTACAAGTGGAAGCGCGGGCCTGATGGAAATGTTGAAATCTGTAAGGCCCGGCTGGTAGTAAAAAGTTACACGCAGCGACCTGACGTCGACTACTATGAAACTTTTTCACCAGTAGCAATGCTTAAGTCTATTAGGATTTTGCTTTCTATAGCTGTGTATCATGACTACGAGATTTGACAAATGGATGTCAAAACGGCTTTTCTAAATGAATTTCTTGATGAAAAAATCTATATGGAACAACCGGAAGGTTTTGCATCCAGTGAAAACTCGGGTATGGTATGTAAGCTGAAGAAGTCTATTTATGGACATCGACTTTGTGACTGGCTATAGGCCAAGTGGGAGATTGTTGGACAATTATGACCCATAGCGTCACTATTTGTACAGATCATGGTGTTGTTGTACAAATTAACTATGTGACAAAGGAAATTGCTCTTTTATCATTTGTGATTAGATCACCATAGATGTATAAATGATAGAAGGTCCATATGATTAGTTCCTGGATTGAGATGATATGAGACAGTATCAATCCACGAAGGTTTAATCATTAAATATCCCTAGTCGTAGTATTATCGAGATTGGACATCGATAATGCGGAATAGACTAGTATTACACTTGTGCGCGTTGTGAGGGCATAACGACATAGTTCTCATATATTTGGGTATTGGATACTCATGCAAGTGTAATATGAGGTTGTGTTTTACCGATGGTACGGAAAACAGCTTCACTCTGGATAGACCCCTCGGAATTCCATTGGTAGTATGACTATGTGTCTATGGAAGTCCGAAATCAGGGTAGGTGTATTTGGTCTTAACCTGAGACTTGCACCGCTAATACTTGCGACAATCGGTATGCTTTAGTTTTGGTCGTCCAGGGCTTTAACCGGTTCTGTGTACGCCTCTGCTGGGTATATCGAGAATCGTAGTGTATTGGGTGTGATGTCAAGACGGAAGTATCACTCCAGTCATAGTGGAGATGATGTCACGTAGGATACGGTACTAGTGCTCTTAAGTACTGCAGTCATCGGGATATTATGACTAGGTCATGTATGTCCGATTATAGAGACTAGTTACCA
This sequence comes from Zanthoxylum bungeanum, assembly GCA_019454045.1. Classification (NCBI taxonomy): domain Eukaryota; kingdom Viridiplantae; phylum Streptophyta; class Magnoliopsida; order Sapindales; family Rutaceae; genus Zanthoxylum; species Zanthoxylum bungeanum. The sequence goes on from SKCR01033770.1 coordinate 3,471, forward strand.
GATATCCGACATGTGCTTCGTACGGGGCAGACACATTCCAGCCCCAAGCCTAGCACGTGACATCCGTTACTGGATCACAATACGCAATACTACGTATACTACGCCTGACATAGATTATATATTCCAGTAAGAATATTTCTGGAGAATTGGGTAGGCACGGTGCTTTGCTAGAAGCCAACCATGTCTTGTAAATCGGTAAGCACGTGGTACGAGGTATGCACGTATTCGGATAATCCGATGACCGTATTTACTGCAACATATCCAGGGATCTCTTGGGTCGCTTCCCAAAGATTCACCGATGACAGTTGATTTAAATTAGAATTAATCTGGGATTAATTAAGAGAGAGAATTAATCTGGGATTAATTAAGAGAGAGAAAATTAATCTAGGATTAATTGAGGTATTATTTATCTGGGATTAAATGTGTTCGGAGAGAGAGAACGCGATTAATTTGGAATTAATCGGTAAAATAAATTTAATGGTTAAATTTGATTTTTCTATTTAATTTATTCGTATGGGCTAAAATTAATATATCGGATATATTAATATGAATTGGATTTCGTAACGAAATTAAAGTCGGACTTAATAAGAACGAACAAATTAATTTAGAATTAATTCGTAAACGACATTCGTAATATATTTGTGAGGCATTGTTATTTAATTAAATTAGATTTAATTATTTAGCGACGAAAGTTCGTTTAATCGGATTAAATGGAACCGAGCTGCGGCAAATGTTCGTAGAGACATTTTGAGTTTTGAATTCAAAATGGTGGGGCCCACTTCACACATGTCACACATGTGAAATGGTGGTTGGAAAGTGGTTGGCATTTATGCCAAAACACTTACTTTCCAACCACTTGGTTTAGGTGAAACCAAATTACCCCAACTACATGGTTTTGGGTAAAAGGGTAAAACCCTTTAACAAAACCAAAAAGCCTTCTCTCTCTCTACACTCTTCACACTTGTAACACATTTTGGAAAATGAAAACCCTAGAAGCCTCCATTTGGGCGTGAGCTTCTTCCTCCATTCTCTTTGATTTTGTTGCAAAATCAACAAAGCTAGCACTTGGAGATATCAACTAAGGTGATAGGGAAACTACTTCAAGAGTTTGAATCATCACTCAAAGCTTTGATATTGGAGATCTCTTCTCAAAATTTTAAAGCTCAAATCCGTTCATAGTAAGTATATTCCGCAACTTATTTTGAATTATGAACACCTTTACATGCTTATTAGATCTTTGGCATGTTCTAGGAACACTAACAATGGTATCAACAGCCAATTTTAAGCACAAACATTTTAGGGTTCATGAGACTAAAATTTGGTGCTTTTATGTTTTGAGCATGATTTCTTCAAATTGATGCTTTGAGCTTGCTTAGATTATGTTAACTTAGAGTTGTGCATGATTAGATTTGAGAAAATTTGATTGGATCAAAAATTTTAATTTCCCTTAGTGTGGCCGAAACTCACTGTAATGGACTGCATGTTTTTTGATTTTTTGTAACATGAAATGATGTGTTTAAATGCATGTTTAAATGTTGATTGTTGGTTTGATTGGATTAGAATCAAAGTCAATAAAATTCATGTTAAAATCAAAGAGCATGTTGAGCATGAAATGATGAATTTAGGATTCAATTTGTGTTGAGCATGAAATGATGTGTTTTGGCTTCAATTTGTGTTGAGCATGAATTGATGGATTAAGCATGATTAATTAAGTTAATTGGTATTTTGGAAATATTGAGTTTAATTAATTAATCATGGTTAATACACTTTAATTAAAATAATTGGTAGTCCATCAGATGCGAGGAGAATGGGAATTGAAAGAAGAACGGTTGAAACCTTACCTTTTTTTACCTCAGAAAGTTGGCACAGGTTATCCCCGATTGTAAGTTTCAGCACTTGCCAAGAGAAGAGAATCAGATGGCAGATGCATTAGCTACACTTGCAGCGACTTGGGAAAATCCAGAAAAGTTAGTGATGAGACCGCTGATACTGACAACAGCAAGAAGACTTGTTTATGAGATAGAGAGAATTCTAGAAATAGAGGTCGATGATGGTAAACCTTGGTATTATGACATTCAGAGGTATCTAGAACATGGGGAACTCCCAGAAGGAGCAGGCAGAAAAGACAGAATAGCCATTCAAAAGTTAGCTTCCCTGTATGTGATTTTGAAAGGGGAACTGTGCAAGAGGCAAGCAAACGGTATTCAGTTGAAGTGTTTGAGAAAAAAAAAAGCTCAGCATGTAATGGAAGAAGTACACGCCGGGGTATGTGGTCCGCACATGAACGGGTTGAATTTGTCCCGCAAGATAGTGAGACAAGGTTTTTATTGGTCAACCATGGAAACGGACTGCGCGAAGATGGTAAAGCACTGTCATGATTGTCAAGCACACGGTAATTTGAATCACTTGCCGCACACAGAGTTGTATGGGTTGTCAGAGCCGTGGCCTTTCTCAGCATGGGGAAATGATATGATTGGAGAAATTCGACCGAATGCATCGAATGGGCATCGCTTCATAGTAGTGGCAGTAGATTACTTCTCGAATTGGGTGGAAGCCGAATCATTCCGCAATGTTACAGCAAAACAGATGGCAAAGTTTATAGCTCGGAACCTCATTTGTCAGTATGGTATGCCGCATCATGTAGTGACAGACAACGAAGTTCAGTTTCAAGGAGAGACGAAGGCAATGTTACAGAAATACGGGATAGGCCACCACAAGTCATCAACGTACAGACCGCAGGCAAATGGGGCAGTTGAGGCAGCCAACAAGACTATAAAGACGATTTTAGCCAAGACGACATAGAACTGCAGAGATTGGGCTGAGAAACTACCATATGCTTTGTGGGGGTACAGAACATCAGTAAGAACAACAAGAGGGGCCACACCTTACTCTTTGGTCTATGGAATGGAAAAGTAGTGCCAGTAGAAGTAGAAGTGGAAATACAGTCTATGAGGGTATTAGCAGAGCCAGAATTACCAGAACAAGAGTGGGCCGCACAGAGGTTTGATCAGTTAGCACTGCTGGATGAGAAAAGAACGAAGTCTTTTTATCACATGCAGTTGTATCAGAAGAGACTAGCCCGAGCATTCAACAAGAAAGTACGCCCCACCAAGATCAGAAAGGGTGATTTGGTACTTAAGCAATCAAAGCCGTCGATGACAGATCCAAGAGGAAAGTTCAGACCTAACTGGGAAGGGCCTTACATAGTGCAGAAAGTAATGGGAAATGGAGCAGTGAGGCTATCAGACTTGGAAGGGAACAAGTTCACCGAGCCGATCAACGTAGACAGATTGAAGCAGTACTTTGCCTGATGGGGAGAAGATCGAGCAGTCACCAAGGAAATTGGCAGAAGACCTAACCCAATGGAATAAGAAAATCATTCATGCATACACGTAACATTGCATTATCTTCGTGTTTGTTTTTGTTTTGTGTTCGCAGGTTCGAAGAAAGGATAAAGCGGTAGAAATGACCCAAGCAGCGTCAGCGCGCAGCTTCAGTTTTGGGGATAAGTCCCAGGAGGCGAGTCCCATATCGACTCGGGGGCGAGGCCCCACACCATGTCAGCCCGGGGGCGAGGCCCATATCAGCTTGGGAACGAGGCCCCACATAATGTCAGCTTGGGGGCGAGGCCCATGTCAGCTTGAGGGCGAGGCCCACATTGTCAGCAGTTTTGGTATGCGTCCCAGGGTCGAGGCACCCCTATTGTCAGTTGCAGTTCCGGATGCGTCCTAGGGTCGAGGGCCCACTGCATCATCAGTTGTAGTTCCGGGATGCGTCCCAGGGTCGATGGCCCACTATATCATCTGTTCGAGGGCAAGGCCCTTATTTCCAGTGGTATCGGGATGCGTCCCAAGGTCGAGGTTCCCCCATTATCAGTTGAAGTTATTGGGATGCGTCCTAGGATCGAGGTCCACTGCAGCACCAACTCAGCTCGAGGCAGCAGACGTGCCAGGTAAGTGAAAATGCATTGCATAACTTTGATAGGATTGTTCAAATTCACACACTGCACAAGTCCCATCAAAGTGGGGGCAACTGTAGGCATTGCATTTTTTCATGTGAAACCCGATGATGAGTCTCAGTTCGGAGGCACTACCTTTTTAGTTAAGGATATTGCGGGAAATGGTCGTCGGAAGGGAATCAGTGTTTCATTAGATTTTTATTCACTTGTTTAGTGTCAGGCTCACTTGTTGGACCTCCATTTAAAGCACTCTTGGCCCAAACCCACTCACCAAACCAACACAACACCTAGCTTACAAGACAAAGCCCACGCCCCCACACCTACCTAGGCCCACACGCCCATGGCCTCTAAAATACACCCAAATTAAATTAAATATTAATTAAATTAAATATTAACTAAATAAAATATTAATTAAGTCATTTACCAAATTAAATAAGACATAAAATATAATTATACCAAATTAAAATATTGTAACTTCCTAATCCAAAATATTATATACTAAATTAAAGAAAACATTAAATTAAATCATACCTAATTAAGATAAATCACAAATATTATATACCTTACTTAACCCAATCATGCATGCCTAAACAAAATAAATCAAATATTCAACGTTCCTAATTAACCAAAATTTGTCCCCCCCAATCAATTAAATCATTTCCTTATTTGACACCAAATCCAATCTATTCCTTGTGAGACAAGGGGAAGCCCTAGCCCTTGTCTATATAAACAACCCAAAACCAAAGCCAACCCCCTATCCAATCTCTCACAATTCACGCCCATACATGCCCAAGAAACCCTAACACTCTTACGCATACAGCAACAAGAAGCAACATAAACAATTCTCTTCATCTCCACCCTCACTTCACCGAAAATAAACCTTCAAAACAGTCAACTAAAACACCGAAACAGCAGCCCCAAAAACTGGAGCCATATCACCGAAAAACACCTTAAAACAGTCATTAAAATCCTTAAAACAGTAACATAAAAAACTGCACCCTTAGCCTCCTTAAACAACCGAAATATACAGCCCTTAGACCCCTAAAAAACGCAAAAACAGTAGCTTTAAAGACCTGAAACAGTAAGCAGAGAATACAGAGAAAACAACAGCAAAACGGAGGTCAAACAGCAGCAAAACGGAGGTCAAACAGTAAGCAAAATAGCAAAACAGTGAGCTAAGACGCTAAACCAGTGAACCGGAGAAGTTGAGGAGCTTTAACCCTTCCGATCTCCGTGCAACATAAGTCTGAAAGTCGGCAAAAAAGGTTAGACCTGAGGGTATTTTTCACACTTGTTTTCAGTTTTATCTTTATTATTTATTGAGTTTTGCTCGCATGATTACTATATTAAAATGCATGTTGTAGCCGTTGAGTAGATAAATATGCATATATTGTAAAATGATGTATGTTGTGGCCCTTGAATAAAATGAAAAATGTGTCGCCTCTCGTGGTATATAGGATGGAAACCCGGATATAAATTTCATAGCCGATTCCGAATGGACGGTAGTATGATCTGTACTCGGGATACAACTCCACGTACCACTTGAGTAAACGGCGCATATTTTGTTTTATGTTGTTTTGATTTGTTTGTCATTCGTTACTTGACTTCCGGATGTTATTTGTTTATGTAACGATGTGATCGAGAGCATGGGCTTAGTAAGTTGGATTAAATGTCCCCTATTCTAAGGGGTTAAAATCCTTTACCACGATGTTTTGCCGCGCCGATCGATGTATATTCGGTTGAATGTAAGATGTGTTCAATCGGGTATACGAAGTCCGATATTACTGTCTTTATTTTTATATGCATGACGTGATCGAGCGCATGGGCTTAGTAAGTTGGATTAAAGGTCCCATAATCTGAGGGGTTAAAATCCTTTACCACGATGCTTTGCCGCACCGGTTGATGTATATTCGATTGGATGTGAGATATGTTCAATCGGATACACGAAGTCCGATATCGTTGTCTTTACTTCTCTATATATGTATTGTGTTGTTTGCGCATGGACTTAGTAAGTGCGATTAAAGGTCCTCTATTTTGAGAGGTTAAAATCATTTACCACGATGCTTTGCCGCGCTGGATAGTGTATGTTCGATTGGATGCGAGATGAGTTCAATCGGATACGTGAGGTCCTACATTGTGGATTTGTTTGTTTATGTATGTGTTGTATGCATCAGGTCTGGTTCCATTCGAACGCGTTCTCGAACGCCACACGAATGCGAACCTTCTATTTATCGTTCGAACGCGTTCTCGAACGCTACGCGAATGCGCACGTAGTTTCTTAGTTTCATCATGTATCAGGTATGGTTCCGTTCGAACGCGTCCTCGAACGCTATACGAATGTGAACCTTCTGTTTACCGTTAGAAGGCGTTCTCGATCGCTACGCGAACGCGCACACATTTTCTTTGTTTTATCATGCATTTTGTATTATCAGGTCTGGTCCCTTTCGAACGCGTTATCAAACGCTACACGAACGCGAACCTTCTGTTTACCGTTCGAACTTGTTTACGAACGCTACGCGAATTCGCACACACTGAACTGAGTCTGTCTCATCATATTTCATGCATAATTGCCTCTTGGGTGATCTCTCTTGCATTATGTAGTCAATCATATTATTTGTATTCCTGCATTTATCCATTCGATGTATTCATAAGATAGTACTCAAGCATGATTAGGTTGTTCTTAGTTTTCCATATCATATGATCGAAATATGTTCATGAGATTGCCATGTGATGTTGTATGTTGTGATGATTAATTTCATGCATGTGAACTTAGAAATATAATTATCATTGGAAATAAGTTGTTTAGGCTTGGCTAAATTATTGCATAAATCATTTTATTACAAGTGGCATAAGTAAGGGACCATTCCGAACCCAACGGTTTGAGGTATTCCCTTGCGAGGGGTGAGTGCGGCCTTAAATCTCATTTTCCCGGTTCACACCGGGTGGCGACTCATCCGGTTTAGTCACCCACGGGCTACTCCGTACTCCCAACTAGGCCACGAGCCTAGAACAGCATGCGTCGCCCAGTTTCTGTGTCCCACAATATGTATTTAATACTAATTCACTATTTAATTCCAAATTAAATACTACACTTTATTAATAATCCTTTTACACTAGGTGTCATAGATGATTGCTGACATCGATCAACTAGGTTAACTGGGCATTACCTACGTGGCCGAGACTACCAAAGATTTGATCTTATAGTCTCTACCCGAAAGCTAGGGCAGATTCATTATGAACCAAGAGTAAACTCTTGGAGAGTTGATGGCTATGCTCAAGGAGGCAGAGCCAGAGCTTCTAAAAAGGGCAAAGGCAAAATCATCACAGTCTTCTAGGAAGACAAATGACATATACCAAGATGTTTGCCAAAAATGTGGCAAACAGGGTCACTGTAGCATGACTGCCATATGGACAAGGCAGACATGAAGGAAGTGAAGGCGGGGCAAGGCTCCGGCTTCAAGTATGTTTGTCATAAACATGTTCACTATTAGTTTCAAAATTGGATTTTTGATACTAGATGTGGTACATAAATATGTACAGATGGGCAGGATCTGCTAATTAGCAGAAGACTGACTTTAATTGAGATCTACCTGCGAGTCGAAAACGGGATAGGAGTCGCTGTTTTAACCGTAGAAACCTAAGTTTTGGAACTGCCCTTGGGGCATGTACTTAAATTAGGAAACTGTTATAATGTACCTAGTTTGACTAGAAACAATATCTCTATATCTAGTATAACTCGTTGCGGGTATACCTTTATATTCTAGAACACTAAGTGTTTTATTTTATAAAGATGATATTGAGATAAACACATTAGATGTGAATAACAGTATTTATATTTAGAATATAAATTAATCTCATACATATGATATGACAAACAAATAGCTCAAACTAAATTAATTAGTTGAGACTTATAAGTGGCATTGTTGTCTGGGACACATTAACAAGACTCGTATATCCACACTTTCGAAGAGTGGATACTAGGAAGGATTTGATTCTAATCAAATGATGTCTACGAATCTAGTTTATTAGGCAAAGTGCCTAAAACACCTTTTACTTGGTAAAAGTGCAAGTGCCACCGATCTCATTCATAATGACGTAAGTGGGCCCATGTCTAGCTAGGCTAGAGGTGGATAAAATATTTCGTAACCTTTATGGATGTGGCATCGTGTTATGGTTATGTGTATCTTATGAAACACAAGTCAGAAACTTTTTAGAGTTTCGACACGAAATAGACAGATTGGCTAAAGTATTAAACCGTCACGGTTAGACCGTGGTGGAAAATACTTAAGCAAAAAGTTTCTCGAATATTTGAAAGAGTATAATGTTCTTTCATAAAGGACTCCTCCCGGAACACCTCAATTTGACGGTGTGTCCGAACAGAGAAACCGAACTTTGTTGGACATGGTAAGTAGGGGTGTTCGCGGTGCGGTTCGGGGCGGTTTTTTCATTTTTTACTTCAAACCGCGCGGGTTGGCGGTTTGGGAAATTAGAAAACAAAACCGCATATTTGATAAGGAAAACCGCGGTGGTTCGGGTTGGCGGTTTAGCGGTTTGGGCGGTTCGGGTCGGCGGTTTGGATTATAATTTTTTAAGAAAATTTTGTGTGTTTTCACATTATAATTGAGAAAAAAAATTACATAATTTTCATTTATTCATTACATATTGTTATATGATCATTAAATATCTTAATTTTCATAGATAAAGAAGAAGAAAAATATAAATTAATATTTAATTTGAACGCGGGTCGGCGGTTTAGGCTGTTCGGGTCGCGGTTCGAGTCAAAAATTATGGTTTGGGTGGTTCACGATTTTACATGGGTCAAAACCGCACACCGACCCGAAATTAGAGGTTCGATTCGGTGCGGTTCAAAATCATTTTAATATTTTTTCAAACCGCGTGGTTCGGTTCGGTTCGGTTCGCGGTTTGACCCGAAATTGTGTCCACCCCTAATGGTAAGGTTAATTATGAGTCGCTCTGAGCTACCATTTTCCTTATAGGGATACGCATTAAACAGTGCAATACTTATTTTGAATAAGGTTCCATAAAAATCTGTTAGCCATATTTCATATTAGATATGAACAGGAAATAAATCGGGTTTTCTCATTCCTGAAGATTTGGGAATGTTAGGCATATGTTCCGATGATGCAAAACTAAAACCCAAATCGGATAAGTGCCTAATTTGTAGGTTATCCTAGGGAAACCAAAGTATAGTACTTATACAACTCACAAGAGAACAATGTAATTGTTGCTCTCCATGCGGTTTTCCTAAGATGAATACCTATATGTAGTGGTAAGTGGGAGGAAAGTAAAACTCGATGAAAATCGGAGTAATACTGTTCCAGGCACCGAGTCCTCACGGAACAGAAACAGTTCATCAGGGATGAAACTATACAAATAATCTTCGAATACACAAGAACCGCGTAGGTCGGAGAGGGTCAGAAAATAACCTAAGAGGTATGGGTTTTTGATCTCACCTCATGTAGATGTCATTCTTATTTAGGAAGACAAACTGACTACGTATGAGGAAGTGATACAAGGTATCGACTCCCTATTATGGCAAAGTGCCATGAAATCCTAAATGGATTCCATGTATACCAACCAAGTTTAGACACTGGTTGATGTACCGGAAGGCATTGTGCCTATTGGTACTATAGAAGTCTTCAAGGAAGACATACATGGATGTCAACATACCAACGTACAAAGCTAGACTTGTAGCGAAAAGGTATCGTTATCAACATAGTGTCGATTACGACGAAACCTTTTAACCATTGCCATGATTAAATCCATTTGGATAATGCTTGCTAATGCTGCATGTTTCATTTATGAAATATGGCAGCGGAACGTCAAAATAGCCTTCCTTAAAAGGAAACCTTTTTGGAGGATGTTTATCAACATCCTGACGGTTTTATCGTACCAAAACATGCAAACAAGGTTTGTAAGTTAATTCGATCTATTTATGGATTGAAGCAAGCATTGCGTTCTTGGAACCAATGTTTTGATGTAATCATAATGGTATATGATTTAATTCAAAACGAAAATGATTCTTGTGTATCTAAGGAGGTTAGTGGGAGGGCACTGACAATGATTGTCCAATATAATGATGACATGTCATTTCTTGGAAATGACATTCCCATAATACAATCGGTGAAAGCTTGGCTTTCATGAAAATTCTCCGTAGACTACTTGGGAGAGACAACATTTATTCTAGGAATAAGGTTCTACTGGGATAGATCTAAAAGTTGGTTGCACTCTCCGAGAACTCATACATTGAAATAAATGTACACGACCTAGTGTCTCATATGCTTTGAGCATATGAAGTCACAATCAGGCCAATCCAAGTGATAGTCACTGGATTGATGTTAAGAACATCCTTAAGTATCTTAGATGAACTAATGATACTTTCTTAAGTTGTGGAGAAGGAGAACTTGAAGTGACTGGGTTCACTGCTGCAAGTTTCCAAACCGAAAATAACGACTGTAAGTCGCTATATGGGTACTATATAGTTTGAATATCAGAATAGTGAACTGGAAATCTTCCAAGCAAGATACTATTGCCGAATACACAACAAAAGTGGAATATTGCTGCAGCTGAGGCAGCAAAAGAAGCAATTTTGGATCTGTAAAATTCCTAATTAGATTAGGAGTAGTTCTGTTAGCAGCTGAGCTAGGCTACAGCACAGGCTAAAGAATTAATGGTCTCATCAACGATCCAAGTATGCACTTCAAATGGTTTCAACTGATTCGTCGGATCATACATCGTGGCGATGTGATGATCGTATAAATCACATCAGATGATAACCTTGCAAATCCGCTGACGAAATCTGTTTCTCAGCAGAAGTTTGAGCGACCCGTACATAGTTCAGGTGTAGGACATTTGAGTGATTGGCTATAGGCCAAGTGGGAGATTGTTGGACAATTATAACCTATAACATCACTATCTGTACAAAACATGGGTTTGTTGTACAAATTAACTATGTGATAAAGGAAATTGCTCTTTTATCATTTGTAATTGGATTACCGGGATATATAAATGATAAAAGTCCATATGATTAGTTCCAGATTAATAAGACATGAGACAATATTAATCCACTAAGGTTTAATCATTAAAATATCCCTAGTCGTAGTATTATCGAGATTGGACATCGATAATGCGGAATAGACTAGTATTGTACTTGTGCGTGTTATGGGAGCAAACAGCATAGTTCTCATATATTTGGGTATGGATACTCATGAAAGTGTAATAGGAGGTTGTGTTACCGATGGTACGGAAACAGCTTCGCTCTGGATAGACCCATCGGAATTCCATTGGTAGTATGACTATGTGTCTATGAAAGTCTGAATCAGGGTAGGTGTATTTGGTCTTAACCTTAGACTTGCATCGCTAATACTTGCGACAATCAATGTACTTTGGTTTTGGTTGTCCGGGGCTTTAACAGGTTCTGTGTACGCCTCTTCTGGGTATATTGAGAATCGTAGTGTATTGGGTGTGATGTCAATATGGAAGTATCACTTCAGTCATATGGAGATGATGATCACGTAGGATACAGAACTAGTACTCTTATGTACTGCAGTCATCGGGATAATATGACTAGGTCATGTTTATCCGATTATAGAGACTAGTTACCAGAGATCCGATATGTGCTTCGTACGGGGCAGACACAATTCCAGCCCCAGGCCTAGCAAGTGACATTCGATACTGGATCGCTATACGCAATACTACGTATACTACGCCTGACATAGATCACATATTCCTTAAAAGAATATTTCTGGAGAATTGGGTAGCCATGGTGCTTTGCTAGAAGCCAACCATGTCTTGTAAATCGGTAAGAACATGGTACAGGGTACACACGTATTCGGATAGTCCGACGACCGGATTTACTGCCAACATATCCAGGGATCTCATGGGTCGCTTCCCAAAGATTCACCGATGACGTATGACTCGAACATAATTAATCTAGGATTAATTACAGAGAATTTTATCTGGGATAAAATTCAATTTATAGAGAGAGAACGATTAATTTGGAATTAATCGATAAAATAATATATTCGATATATTAAATGAAATTGGATTTCGACGCGAAATTAAAATTGGATTTTAATTCTGGTGAACGATTTAATTTAGAATTAATTCGCCAGCGACTTTAATAGTAATTTTGCTAGGCATAATTATTTAATTAAATTTGATTTAATTAAGTCGCAACAGAAAATTCGTTAATTCGAAATTAGCGAACCCGAGCCCGGAATGTGTTTGCGGGCCCACTCGGATTTTGAATTAAAGTGGGGCCCACAAGTCACATCACAAGTCGCATCATTAGTCACCTTTTGTGATAGAAATCACATCAACTTGGAGTGATGTGACAAAAGTCACTTTTGGTGATGGAGGTGGTTGAGAGCATTAATTGTAATTTTGGCTCTCAACACTTTTTTGGTTTTTGGTTTTGAATAAACCATTTACAACTTTTGTATTTGACTTAGCAATTGTTTTTAGAAACAAAAAAAAAGGCAAAAACAAAACACTCTCTCTCATTCTTCTCTTTGGCCGAATATTGGCCCTCTTTTTCTCTCAAATGTCGTGAGCCTAGGGCTCATTTACTTCTTGATTTTGCTTTAAAATACAATATGCTAGCACATCCATGGAGTCATTCTAAGGTGTTAGGGAAACCTTTCCCATGAGTTTGGAATTCAAGATTCAAAGATTGGAAGCATGGAAGCTCAACACATACATCAAGAAAAGCTTGGAGCAACTTCTCAAAGGCAAGAATTTTTGAACTCTCCGCCAACATCTAAGCCGATCAAAGTGAGTATTTCTGCCATCTTACTTTGTTGTATTCACATGATTTCTTGCTTAATTTGATCTTGGTTTGACCTAGAAAACCCAATACGTACGTACCTAATACTATGTTTTTACCGATTTACAAGACATGGTTGGCTTCTAGCAAAGCACCGTGCCTACCCAATTCTCCAGAAATATATTCAACATGGAATATATATAATCTGTATCAGGCGTAGTATATAATGTATTTCGTATTAAGATCCAGTATTGGATGTCACATGCTAGGCCTAGGGCTGGAATTGTGTCTGTCCCGTATGAAGCATATATCGAATCACTAGTAACTAGTTTCTTTAATCAGATAATCATAACCTAGTCATACTATCCCGATAGTTGTAGCATTTGAGAGTACTAGTTATGTATCCATGCGTGATCATCATCTCTATATGACTGAAGTGATACTTCCATCTTGACATCACACCCAATACACTACGATTCTCAGTAAACCTAGAAGAGGCATACACAGAACCTGTTAAATCCCCAGACGACCAAAACCAAAGCGTACTGATTGTCGCAAGTATTGGGGATGCAAGTCTCAGGTTAAGACCAAATACACCTACCCTGATTCGGATTCCCATAGAGCATAGTCATACTACCAATGAGATTCCGATGGGTCTATCCAGAGCGAAGCTGTTCCCGATCCAACGGCTAACAGAACCTCCTATCACACTTGCATAATTATCCAATACTTAAATATATGGGAACTATGCCGTTAAGCTTCCATAACGCGCACAAGTGTAATACTAGCCTATTCCACATTATCGATGTTCAGTCTCGATAATACTAAGACTAGGGATATTTAATGATTAAACCTTTCGTGGATTAATATGTCTCATATCTTTTAATCTGGTACTAATCATATGGACTTTTATCATTTATATATCCAAGTAATCTAATTACAAATGATAAAAGAGCAATTTCCTTTGTCACATAGTTAATTTGTACAAGAACACCGTGTCTTTTACAAATAGTGATGTTATGGGTCATAATTGTCCAACAATCTCCCACTTGGCCTATAGCCAATCACTCAAGTGTCCACACTAAACTATGTACGGGTCGCTCATGCTTATGCTGAGATATCACTTTCGCCAGCGGATATGCAAGTTATCATCTGAAATGATCTTTTTTGATCTTGACATCGCCACGATGTATCTCGAATGATATGAAACTGTACGAAGTATATACTTGGATCATTGATGAGACCGTAATTCTTTAGCCTGTGATGTAGCCCAGCTCAGCTGCTAACAGAACTACTCCTAATCTAATTAAGAATTTTGTAGATCTAAAATACTTCTTTTGTTGCTTCAGCCGCAGCAATATAATTCGCTTTTATTGAATCAGCAACAATATCTTGCTTGGAAGATTTCCAGCTCACTGTTCCATTATTCAAACAAAATACGTACCCTAATTACGACTTATAGTCGTCTTTATCGGTTAGGAAACTTGCGTCGGTGAACCTAGCCACTTCAAGTTCTCCTTCTCCATAGATTAAGAATGCATCCTTAGTTCGTCTAAGATACTTAAGAATGTTCTTTACATCAATCAGTGACCATCACCTGGATCGGCCTGATTGTGACTCCATATGCTCAAAGCATATGAGACACCAGGTCGCGTACATATTTTTCAATGTACGAGTTCTCGGAGAGTGCCAACAACTTTTAGATCTATCATAGTAGATCATTATTCCTAGAATAAAGGTTGCCTCTCCTAAGTTTTTATGGAGAATTTTAATGAAAGCCAAGCTTTCACTGATTGTTGTATGGGAATGTCATTGCTAACAAGCAATACATCATCATCATATAGGACAATCATTGTCAGTGCGCTCCCACTAACCTTTTTATATACACAAGAATCATCATCGTTTTGAATGAAACCATATACCATTATGATCTCATCAAAACGTTGGTTCCAAGAACGCAATGCTTGCTTCAATCCATAAATAGATCGATTTAACTTGCAAACCTTGTTTGCATGTTTTGGCACGACAAAACCATCAGGGTGTTGTATATGAACAACCTGCAAAAGGTTTCTGTTAAGGAAAGCGGTTTTGACGTCCATCTTCCATATTTCATAATCGAAATATTTTTCAGCTTAGCAAGCATTGTCCGAATGGATTTAAGCATGGCAACGGGTAAAAGGTTTCGTCATAATCGACACCATGTTGATGACGATACCCTTTCACTACAAGCTTAGCTTTGTATGTTTGTATGTTTCCATCCATGTCAGTCTTTACCATGAAGACCTATTTGCTACCAATAGGCACAATGCCTTCTGGTACATCAACCAGTGTCCAAACTTGATTGTATACATGGAATCCATTTCGGACATCATGGCACTTTGCCATATAGCGATCGATACCTTTTGTATCGCTACCTTATAAGTAGCCGACTCATTATCCTCAAAAAGATTAATATCTTCATGAGGTGAGATCAGAAACCCATACCTCTTAGGTTGTTTTCTGACTCACTCTGACCTACGTGGTTCTTGTGTATATAGAAGATTGTGGAACAGTCTCATCCCTGATGAACTGTTCGTGTTCCGTGAAGGGATCGGTGCCAGGAACAGTATTACTCTGATTTTCATCGAGTTATACTTTCTTCCCACTTACCACTGCATTTAGGAATTCCTCTAAGGAAAACCGCATGGAGAGCAACAAATATTTTTGTTCTCTTGTGGGTTGTGGAAATTGGTTTCCCTAGGATAACCACTTACAAATAGGCACTTATCCGATTTGGGTTATAGTTTGGTACCATCCAAACGTTTAATTATATGCCCAGCATATAATTATGCTCCGTGCGACTCATTATTATTCTTACAATGTCCACAAAGTTCGGTTTCTTCGTTCTCGTTTCGGACACATCACTCAATTGAGGTGTTCCGGGAGGAGTCCACTATGAAAGAATACCATACTCTTTCAAGTAATATTGAAACTCGTTGCTTAAGTATTCTATACCACGGTCCAACTGCAATATTTTTAATACTTTTGCCGGTATTTTTTCTACTTCGTGTCGAAACTCTTTGAATTTATCAAAAGTTTATGATCTGTGTTTCATAAGATACACATAACCATAACGTGATGCAACATCCGTAAAGGTTACGAAGTATTCATCCACCTCTAGCCTGGCTAGATTTGGGCCCACTATGTCACCATGAACGAGGGGTAACAGCTCGGTGGCACATACACATTTACTGCTAAAAGGCGTTTTAAGCACTTTGCCTAATAAACAAGATTCGCAGACGTCATATGAATTAGGATCAAATCCGTCCATGTATCCACTTCTTCGAAAGTGTGGATATACGAGTCTTGTTAATGTGTACCAGACGACAATGCCATAAATAAGTCTCATATGATTTACTAAGTTTGAGCTTTTGTTTGTCATGTTATATGTTTGAGATTCATTTATATTCGAAATATAAATACTATTATTCACATATAATGTGTATATCTCAATATCATCTTTATAAACAAAACACTAAGTTTTCTGGAACATAAAGGTTTACCCGCAACGGGTTAAACTAGATATAAAGATAATATTTCTAGTCAAACTAGGTACATTATAACAGTTTCCTAATTTAAGTACATGCCCCAAGGGCAGTTCCAAAACTTAGGCTCCCACAGCCAAAACAGCGACTCTCTTCCCGTTTCTGACTCGCAAGTCGATCTCATCTGAATCCAGTCTCTTGCTAATCAGCAGATCCCGCACATCAGTACATATGCATGCACCACATCCAGTATCAAAAATCTAATTTTTTAAATCCAGTAGTGGACACGTTTATTACAATAACAAACATACCTTAAGTCGGAGCCTTGCCGGCCTTCACTTCTTTCATGTATGCCTTGTCCATATGACAGTCACGCTTCCAGTGACCCCGTTTCCCACAGTTTAGGCAGACATCTTGGGATATGTCATTTGTCTTCCCAGAAGACTGTGACGATTTTACCTTTGCCCTTTTTGTTTCACACCCCAGAAGCCTTCGGCCAGCCTTGGCCTTCTGGGATGTCGAAGTAAGATGCGCCTTGCGCTTCTTGCCCTTTTGGAAGCTCTGGCTCTGCCTCCTTGAGCATAGCCATTCACTTTCCAAGAGTTTTCTCTTGGTTCATGATGAACCCGCCCCAACATTCGGGCAGAGACTGTAAGATCAAATCTATGGAAGTCTCAGCCTCGTAGGTAATGCCCAGCTAACCTAGTTGTTCAATGTCAGCAATCATCTGTGACACCTAGTGCTCGACAGATGTACCATCTGACATACGCGAGCGAAAGAGCTTCTTTTGCAATTCGTACTTCCAAGATCTAAGGTTAGATCTATGAAGATCCATTAATTTCAACATCATGGTATAAAGATCTAATCCTTAGTTCTGATGACGAAATTAAGGAGTCATTGCGGCAAACCTAACAGATTGACAACTAAAGTTATCATCACGATGAGTCTTCCTAAGCTCATGCTCTACTATTTGCTTAACTCCGGGCTCAGGGCCCGAGAGGATTCTCTATCCAATAGAGTAACTTCTCAGCTCCCAGGACTATCCTGAGATTCATTTCCCAATCTGGAAAATTTACGCTATTAAAGATATTATCACCCAGGATTATGTCCTTTAACGCTAATCTTTCCAGCCATCTCGATTGCAATAGTCCAACTATCCAATCAACGATTTTAGGTACACTCAAAATATAATGGTTACTATAGTCCAACTATATGAACAACTACAAGTGGAGTAGTGTCTTGTACAGTCTAACTGTTAGAAGAAAGCAATATTAATATTAGTCCAACTAATATATATTATTACGACGATAAATAAAATAAAAGAGTTCGTGTAAGCAAGTATTAAACGAAATTGCAAATTTAATACTGGCCTCCCACTATTTTTCGGCAAGCCACTAACCCTCTGTGGAGTACTCGGGAAACCCAGTTTCCTAGTGGGCTATGATCCCGTTAAATAACACACAACCTTGACTTTGGCCAACAATCTATATGAAACTTAACTAGATAGATCTCTAAGATCAATTGGATCACATCCAATTCCTAGATGCGGTAGGTGGACCTCCAAGTCCGAGATATATATCCAATATATATTTCCTAACATTTTCCTCTGAATCAACTAAGCCTTGGCTTTGCTCAACAAACTTAATGATTCCGGTTAAGCGTGACCCATTGACAGTGGGAAAGCTTCGTAATCCACATCGATGAACTAGAAATGACCTTGACTTTGGCCAACAAGTCACAACTGCCCAAGACATGCGATATAGAACAAAGCTTTCGTGGTTCAAACACATTTATGATGGACATTGATCTTGACTTTGGCCAACAAACCAATGCCAATCTTGGATCTTGAGAGAGAACCACTCAATGGAAGGAAAAACGCTTAATATTGTTGTGAGGGTTTTTCGCGTAAATTGGCAACCAATTTATTATCTTTGATTAGGTCTCATCTTACACCCTTAAGCATGCATTCTAAAAGAATAATAAGGCGCGAATAAATTAATAATGATATGCGGATGGATATATAACTATTTATTCCTAAAACAAATCTCTCAATTTCCTCTCTCCCTCTAGCACTCATTCATACTTCTACCCCCAATTACATATACATTAAAGAAACCTCATTAACATTGAGGGGAATTGGTGAGAAGAGAAATACAAAGAGAATATAAGATAACAGGCTGGACACGCAGGTCCAATTTAATAATTCTAAATTTATTACAATAATTTCCAAAATTGCCCTCACCCTTCTAATATCCATCCGATATACATTATTCATACAATACATCCAAGTATTCACACAAAGCATGTTATTCAATCAATCTAATCCAATTAATTAATCTTTGAATTAATGACCATCCAATGTTCAAACAACGATTTGATTTGCGCGAGTCTAAATCGTTTAAGAATAAATACTCAAAGTACGTATTCTTGAATTATATCGAACTACAATTTTAAATCAATTTTAAATTGTATCCAATACTAATTCATGTTTAATTCCAAATTAAATAATTACACTTTTAAAAGTGCATTTTAGACTTGGATTCCAAATCCAATCTTAATGTGTCTCAAAGGCCCAATTAGTATCCAATACTATTCAATTAAAGTCCAATGGGCTTTCAATTAATTCTTTAGGCATGGGCTTTGGCCATTATGGATCAAACCCAAGATGCCAAGGCCCAATTTAGGAATCACCCTATGCCACAAAATCAATTTAGGCCCATTAGGCACAATTAAATTATTAAAGGCCAAATGTCATATTTGGACTTTATGGAAATGGTTTTAGGCCCAATCGGATCCAACCCAATTGTCCAAAACCAAACTTGGCCCAACCAAGCCCATTAGCCCAAATATAACAAATTAAATTAATACATTATTCCAATTACATATTAATCCAATTCAAGTGTAATTAACATAATTAATCAACTAATCTAATGTTTCCAAAACACTAATTAAATCAATTAATCATGCTAATTAATGCCAATTCATGTCCAACACAATTGAAGCAAAGTCAATCCATTAAACATGCTTAGGCTCACGGTTTTGGCAAGGAAATTATCATGCAATTTGATTTCAATCCAATTAAATCAACATCTAATCATACATTTCATGCCAACAACACATCCAATTGCTAATTTTCAAAAAATCACCATGAGCTACTCTAAGGTAGTATTCGGCCATGTGGTAGGAATTAAGGATTTTTGATCTAATAAATTTATCTCAATTCCAAAGATGCATAAATCCAATTCATCATCATACAAACATAACCCAACAATCAATTTAGACAAATCATGCTCCAAACACAAAATCCCCAAATTAAAGTCCATAAACCCTAGAATTCAAATAAAACTTAGGATGGCTCTAGATACCATTGTTAGTGTCTTACACATGCCACAAGTTCACTAAGATGATTTGTGTGTGAATACATCAATAAATTTGCGGAAAAAACTTACAATTATCGGATGAGATTCAAAACTTTTCTTTGTATTTCGGAAGCTCCAAGCTTTCTTTTGCATTCCAAACTCAAGGGTGAGTTTCCCTATCACCTTAAATTGACTCCTTATGTGCTAGCAAGAACAAATTTTGAAAGAAAAATGTTCCCTTCCAAAGGGAGTAGTATTCGGCCAAAGAGAGAGATTTTGGGAGATGATGAATATTCACATTTTAGTTTCCAAAACTACACTTTAAATATTGTGTGATGAGTGATTAATGCCCAACAATTAAAGTTGTCAACCACTTCCATCACCAAAAAGTGACATGTGATGTAAGTAATGTGGGTCCCACCCAAATTTGAATTCCAAATTCAAGTTGGCTTTACACAACACACTTTGGGCCCGGTTCGTTTAATCCGACTAAACAAATTTTCCGTCGTGACGTAATTAAATCTAATTTAATTAAATAATAATGCCTAAAAAAATTATTACAGAAGTCGCTTACGAATTAATTCCAAGTTAATTTGTTCGCTAAAATTAAAATCCAATTTAATTCCACATTGAAATCCAATTTCAATTAATATTTCAAATATATTATTTTTAGCCCAAATAAATAAATTAAATAGAAAAATTCAATTTAACTATTAAATTTATTTTACCGATTAATTCCAAATTAATCGCGTTCTCTATTCTTCACGAATTAATCCCAGATTAATTCTTGACGTAATTAATCCCAGATTAATTCTTGACGTAATTAATCCCAGATTAATTTCCGCTGTTAATTAATCCAGATTATTTCTTGTTGTAATTAATCTCGGATTAATTTTCTCTCTCATAATTAATCCCAGATTAATTCAGTTTGAGTCAAATGTCATTGGTGAATCTTTGGGATGGGACCCAAGAGATCCCTGGATATGTTGGTAGTATATACGGTCATCGGACTATCCGAACACGTGTGTACCCGGTATCACATTCTTACCGATTTACAAGACATGGTTGGCTTCTAGCAAAGCACTGTGCCTACCCAATTCTCCAGAAATATATTCAACATGGAATATATATAATCTGTATCAGGCGTAGTATACAATGTATTTCTTATTAAAATCCAGTATCGGATGTCACATGCTAGGCCTAGGGCTGGAATTGTGTCTGCCCCGTACGAAATATATATCAGATCACTAGCAACTAGTCTCTTTAATCGGATAATCATGACATAGTCATACTATCCCGATAGCTGCAGCATTTGAGAGTACTAGTCATGTATCCCTGCGTGATCATCATCTCCATATGGCTGAAGTGATACATCCATCTTGACATCACACCCAATACACTATGATTCTCTGTAAACCCAAAAGAGGCATACACAGAACCTGTTAAAGCCCCGGACGACCAAAACCAAAGCGTACTGATTGTCGCAAGTATTAGCGATGCAAGTCTCAGGTTAAGACCAAATACACCTACCCTGATTCGGATTCCCATAGACACATAGTCATACTACCAATGGGATTCCGGGGGGTCTATCTAGAGCGAAGCTGTTCCCGGTCCAACGGCTAACTGAACGACTCACCGAAGATTCTTAATGGATGGTACACCAACGTCAATAAGAATCTTCTCGGGTTGAGTAGCACTTGTGATTCTTAGACTTGAGATGCCACTGTGGGCACATGAGACATCTTCTACACTTAGATGGCAGTCACGTCACCGATCTATTAAGATCAGACCTCCGCCTGTTCGTTGGGTGTAGATAGATCCTCAGGGTGTCCTGTGTGTATCAAGATAAGATCCGTCAGTTCTGTGTATCAGAGCATAGGTAGTCCATATGATTATCAATCAGATAAAACCATGGGCCCGTGGTACAGTTTAGAAGCCAGTTCTAAATATTCTTTTTGAGATTGCTAATAGAATAGTCGACTGGATAATCCCCATAGAGATTTGACGTTTACATCTGTATCTCTGGGATTTATCCAGATACCTGTGACAGAGGAATTATACATTTGCCATGACCTCGACCTGTATGATTCAGCGAGTTTATCCGGGGTCGTCATAATTTACGGGTGGATAAATTATGGACACGAAATTGGATTTCGTGACGGATATGTCTGAATCTAGAGAGTCTCACTAATGAAATATACTCGTAGAGCACTAGGGCAACATATATAAATAATATTGATTATTTATAAAGTCGTTTAAAGGTTAAATGCAAAATACATGTGATGGGACCCGATAGTCATTTCCTTAATTTTTGTGTATTTGCATTTAATAATTGATTAATTCAAATACACATTAATTAATTGTCAAAATGAGATTTTTGACTAATATCATAAATGAATATATGTATTTAATATTTAATGTAAATATAATACATATATTTAATATATTTGTATTTAATTAATTAATTGATTATTTAATTGTTAAATGATTAAATTAATTAAAGTATAGATATTTTATAATTATGATATTTGTTTTAATGGCTAAGTTGAAATTGTTGACTTGGTTGAATTTATCATTAAAATGTAATGATCATTTAATCAAGTTGCAAGTTGAAATTCAAATGAAATTAAAACAAATTTATTGTTAATTTCCTTTGGCAATTTTCGGCCAAGGCAAAAAATACACAAGTATATATTGTTTTGTTTCATTTAGGGTTTAATAACCTTTTCACACTTTACCTAAAACTCCATTGAAAGAAGACATAGAAGCTTGAGAAAAAAAAAAGCAAAAACAAGGAAAAGCTTGGAATTTAGTAAGTATTTCCAATTTGCCATTAGAGAGAAAAATGTTCCCTCTTGTTGTGGTCTTCATCTTGTGATGTTCTTATGTTTTTCTATTCTTTATTCTATGTATTTTTGGAGAATGGAAGTTTTTGGAAAGGGTTGAGCATGTATAAAGATCATAGAATGTTACTAATAAGTTAATAAGTATTCTATTGATGGTTTAAGAAACTAGTTGCCATTCTAGAGTTATTGACCCACTCTTAGATGACCTAGAATTGTTCTATAGTTATTTCATTGTGGTGAGGCTTGTAATGGTGTTTTAGAAACTTGATTTAAGTGTTGGTTTCAAGTTTCTGACCTTGTACCACTTTTTGGCTTTTCATTTATGTTGAGTATTTGGATTTGCATATGATGCATGTAAAATACTCTTCTGTTTGACTGTGGTCGGACCTAATGTGGTCGGCACTAATGTGGTCGGACCTCGTCTGGTCGGACCTAATGTGGTCGGAACTTATGTGGTCGGACCTCGTCTGGTCGAACCTAATGTGGTCGGCACTAATGTGGTCGGACCTCGTCTGGTGGGACCTAATGTGGTCGGCACTAATGTGGTCGGACCTCGTCTGGTCGGACCTAATATGGTCGGCACTTATGTGGTCGGACCTCGTCTGGTCGGACCTAATGTGGTCGGTACTTATGTGGTCGGACCTCGTCTGGTCGGACCTAATATGGTCGGCACTAATGTGGTCGGACCTTGTCTGGTCGTACCTAATGTGGTCGGCACAAAGGGCCTTTTGTGGTCGGATTATTACTTCATCTGATTGGATCATACACATGAGTAATTAATTTTGGGTTTAGGTGAAATCCAAATAGATTATTCATATTAGATATTGAATAATCTACTCGGTATTTTGAAAAAGTTTTTGGAATACGATTTCCGCCAGGACCCGAGCTTCCGCTGCGCCCGACCCGAGATCCCTTACAAAATGGTATTAGAGCGAGTCTGATTCTAGGCCCCCTAAAATGATTAGCCTTAATTAAATCAATGTTTAATCATGTTTTCTTGACTTTATACATGCTTATATAATCTAATTTCGTTAGATTTAGGGTGTATGACACTTAACGGAAAATCCCTAATTAATAAGGTTTAAATGTAATTATGTATTTGATGCATGTTATATGGTCCGTCTTGTCAATACGGTTTATGAATACTTCTCTGTGACTACATCCGAGACCGTGCCTCTACTGTGAGGGTGTAGCCGATAGAGATTTATTTATACCGGATGTATATTAGATACTAGATAAATTCAAGCGAAAGCGGAATTCTGAACGTGCCCTAGTTGTCAGGATTACGTAAGTAACTTGAGTTTATCATTGACGAGTTTAACCTTGGTACGTCTCCTTGTGGGCCTGCCTTCGCAGTGACAACGAGAAACGACCAGGACCAGAAATCTAGGAGTCACTATTGAGTGATTGACAAATGAGTTGTCTACCAGATGAATATACGAAGGCGAGACCGTGCCTCTGCTGTGAGCTGAAATATATTCACATGATCCACTTTTCACTATTTGTATTTAATTTAATTATTAAATCTTTGTATTCTGTTTGGGATTACAGTATTGCATGATTTAGTGGGAGGGGCATTTTTAGATTAAAAATCCATGATCTAGTTTATGCTTTTGATATTATATGAAACTGCTTAATTTCTGCTAACCGTTTTTCGTGATCTATAAGATAGATTGGAGATGGCGGCACAATCCACAAATCAGTTTACGCGTATTCTTGATGCGAACAAACTGAAAGGCGCTGAGAACTTCACCGACTGGGAATTGGATTTGAGGATTGTCCTCGATTCCGAAAAGCTGGGATATGTTCTTGAGGGTCCGTTGCCCCTTGCTGTGGGTGCGGACGCTACGGAGGAGGAACGCCAAGTTTTTGAAACTTGGAAGGATGATGATTTAAGGGTTAAGTCATACATCCTTAGTTCACTGTCTCCGAAACTCAAGAAATAATACTATGGTATGCTAGATTCCTATAGTATGATGACGCGATTGAGACAATCGTTTGAGAACCAAGAACAAGTGATTGTTCACAAAGTCGCAATGGAACTGTTCCATGCGCGTCTGGATGAGGGGCAAGATGTTAGCCCACATGTTATTCAGATGATCGATTTGATCGATCAGTTGAGGCAACATAATCTCATCTTGAATGACATTCTCGGTAGGAGTGTCATTCTTGGTTCACTTCCAGCTTCATATCGCCAGTTCGTGATGTACTTCAACATGAACGGGACTGTCTGTACCTACCAAGATAGGATGTTGTTCACGGCAGAAGAAGACCTTAAGAAGGGAGTACCGACTCGCCCTCCTAGAACTACTTCTCTTTCCGCTTCTTCCCAAGGATGGTCCAAGGGAAAGAAGAAGAAAGGAAAGAAGAAGAAGGCTTTTGGTCCTCAACAACAGGCGAAGATTGCTAAGCCCAATAGGGCTTCTAAAGACAAATGCCACCACTGCGGCAAAGTCGGGCATTGGAAAAGGAACTGTCCTGATTACATCGCCCAGTTGAGGAGAGATAGAGCATCTACATCAGGTACATTTATTTTTCCAGTTATTGATTTATCTTTGGCTTGTGAAGCCGTTACATCCAACTGGATTTTAGATTCTGCTTGTCCCATTCACATTTGCAATTCGTTGCAGGTGCTGAAGGAAAGTAGAAGGCTGAAGCCCGGGGAGATGCAGTTGCGGTTCGGGAGTGGAGACTTTTTGGATGCAGTTGCAGTGGGAGTATGCGAGATCTCATTGCCGAATGGGACACTTTTGTTAAATGAATGCCATTTTGTACCTGGATGTGTAGCTAATATTATATCACTTTTTGTATTGGATACATAAGGCTTTTGTATTAATATTAAGAATAGTTCTTTATATTTATATGATAGTAATAATATTCAGATCCTTTGTTGTACAAACCAGCATGGTCATTATACATTGCAAACTTCAAAAGATATATTAAATACTGGAGTTAATAAACGTAGTTTACCTGTAATTAATAATACTGAACTTTGGAATATGAGGCTTGGTCACATTGGCGTTAAACGCCTTACCCAATTGGTTAGGAATGGTTTGATACCAGATCTTACCATTGAATCGTATCCAACTTGTGAATCATGTATTCAGGGTAAGATGACCAAAGCCTTATTTTCTAGTGTTGGACACCGCACCACTAACTTACTGGAACTCGTACATTCTGATGTATGTGGTCCACTAAGTCAAACTGCTCACAGTGGTTATTCATACTTCGTTACCTTTACCGATGATCTATCACGGTACCGTTATGTCTATTTGATGCGACATAAATCGGAAACCTTTGAAAAGTTCAAAGAGTTCCAAAATGAAGTAGAAAAAGAAACTGGGAAATATATTGAATGCCTTCAATCTGATCGAGGCGGCGAATATATGAGTGGTGAGTTCATGGATTATATGAAGGAGAATGGGATTCTCGCTCAATATACTCCTTCCGATCAATGTTGAGTTTCACAGATTTGCCCTATTACTTATGGGGCTACTCTCTCTTAACAGCCGCACATCTTTTGAACAAGATTCCTTCAAAAGCTGTTCCTATGACTTCGTATCAGATATGGTTCGGTAGGAAACCAAATCTTAATTATATTAAGGTTTGGGGTTGTCCTGCCTATGTCAGGGTGACTCAGCAAGATAAGCTTTCGCCTCGAGGGCTAAAGTTTAGGTTTGTCGGATATCCTTCGAATACGAGGGGATATCTGTTCTATGATACCGAGCATCGAAATGTGTTCGTAGCTCGCTTCGCAAAATTTCTAGAAGTAGAATTTTTGTCAGAAGGTGGTAATCATAGACAGGTTGAGCTTGATGAAGTCCAACCTGAAAACAACAAACCAACGGAGGAACCTGAAGTTCAAGTAGATGAAGCACCTTCAACACACACACTCCGTAGGTCGGAAATGGTATCTAGACCTCTTGAACGCTTGTATTTGATACAAGAAAAGAGTCTGGATGTTCTCTTAGTTGAAGAGACAGATCATTTCACCTATAGAGAATCGATGTTGGACATCGATTCCGTGAAATGGAAAAGTGCCATGAAATCCGAGATAGACTCAATGCATGAGAATCAAGTTTGGGACTTGGTTCCGCTTCCCGAAGGAATTGTTCCTATCGATTGTAAATGGGTTTACAAAAGGAAGCGCGGGCCTGACAGTAAGGTTGAGGCTTACAAGGCCCGACTGGTAGCAAAAGGTTACACGCAGCGACCTGGCGTCGACTACGATGAAACTTTTTCGTCGGTAGCAATGCTTAAGTCTATTCGGATTTTGCTTTCTATAGTTGCGTATCATGACTACGAGATTTGGCAAATGGATGTCAAAACGGCTTTTCTAAATGGATTTCTTGATGAAGAAATCTATATGGAACAGCCGGAAGGTTTTGCATCCAGCGAAAACTCGGGCATGGTATGTAAGCTTAAGAAGTCCATTTATGGACTTAAACAAGCTTCACGAAGTTGGAATCTTCGATTCGACGAGATTATTAGATCGTCTGGTTTTCTCAAGAATTCAGAAGAATCCTGTGTGTATCAGAAGGCCAGTGGGAGCATGGTCGTATTTTTAGTCCTATATGTTGATGACATCCTAATCATTGGGAATGATTTAGGTATGTTACAAAGCGTCAAAGCATACCTCTGTAAGAATTTCTCCATGAAGGACCTGGGAGAAGCTTCCTATATTTTAGGGATAAAACTCTATAGAGATAGACAAAGGAGGCTGATTGGGTTATCACAATCAACGTACATAGATAAGATCTTGGAACGGTATAGTTTTGGTAACTGTAAGACAGTAAACATACCGTTCAGACATGGGATTCATCTTTCTAAGAAGATGTGTCCACAAACAGAAGATGAGAAGGTTAGAATGTATAACCAACCTTATGCTTCGTGTTTGGGTAGCATAATGTATGCCATGTTATGTACGAGGCCTGATATCAGTTTCGCTGTTAGCGTAACTAGTCGATATCAGTCCAATCCAGGTAATGACCATTGGATGGCCATTAAACATATCCTAAAGTATCTTAAAGGTACCAAGGATAAGTTAATAATTTATGGAGGAAACGAACTGCAGGTTAATGGGTATACAGACTCCGATTTCCAATCAGATCCCGATGATAGAAAGTCTACATCTGGATTTGTCTTTACCCTTAACGGAGGTGCAGTTTGTTGGAAGAGTTCCAAACAGGGATCGACAGCTGATTCCACCACTGAGGCGGAATATATTGCAGCTTCTGAAGCTGCAAAAGAGG
Organism: Zanthoxylum bungeanum; assembly: GCA_019454045.1. Lineage (NCBI taxonomy): Eukaryota > Viridiplantae > Streptophyta > Magnoliopsida > Sapindales > Rutaceae > Zanthoxylum > Zanthoxylum bungeanum. The sequence continues at coordinate 31,198 of SKCR01033770.1, forward strand.
CTGTGTGGATAAAGAACTTTATCACAGAATTGGGAGTTGTCCCAAGTATCGAGAATGTGATTCTGTTATACTGTGATAATACTGGAGCCATTGCGCAAGCAAAGGAACCGATGGCGCATCAGAAGTCGAAGCATGTGGAACGCAAGTACCATATCATTCGAGAGATTGTGTCACGAGGGGATATTGTCGTGTGTAAGGTACCAAGTGAAGATAATGTAGCAGACCCGCTGACGAAGGCCATACCTCCGAAGCTGTTTGATAAACACGTGGAGTCGATGGGTATTAGATACAATCGTTATTGGCACTAGAGCAAGTGGGAGATTTTGTTGGTGGTGCTCAGAGCGCCAATTCCCGGTTGTATTTCTTTTGAATACTTCTGTAAAACATTATTATTATGAATAATATATGCAGTTTCTATAATATAATCTATCTTTATATATGGTAAAGACGTATTGACCTTAGAATGATTAGTCATGGTACTGTTGCAAAAGCGTCGAAACTGACATTTAGTAGTATCATGACGTTGTCATTCTCAGACAGTTCCTGGTCAAGGTTTACACTACTTGGTCAGTAAAGTAAACCCATTGAGACCGGTACATGTCATATATTGGAATAATGATTCCAATGATTTCTCAATAAACTATTAGTCTTGGAGACTAGTATAGACGTGTGGGTGTTTATAGCGGATAAACATTGAACAACTCACCGAAGATTCTTAATGGATGGTACACCAACGTCAATAAGAATCTTCTCGGGTTGAGTAGCACTTGTGATTCTTAGACTTGAGATGCCACTGTGGGCACATGAGACATCTTCTACACTTAGATGGCAGTCACGTCACCGATCTATTAAGATCAGACCTCCGCCTGTTCGTTGGGTGTAAATAGATCCTCAGGGTGTCCTGTACGTATCAAGATAGGATCCGTCAGTTCTGTGTATCAGAGCATAGGTAGTCCATATGATTAGCAATTAGATAAAACCATGGGCCCGTGGTACAATTTAGAAGCCAGTTCTAAATATTCTTTTTGATATTGCTAATAGAATAGTCGACTGGATAATCCCCATAGAGATTTGACGTTTACATATATATCTCTGGGATTTATCCGGATACCTGTGACGGAGGAATTATACATTTGCCATGACCTCGACCTGTATGATTCAGCGAGTTTATCTGGGGTCGTCATAATTTACGGGTGGATAAATTATGGACACGAAATTGGATTTCGTGACAGATATGTCTGAATCTAGAGAGTCTCACTAATGAAATATACTCGTAGAGCACTGGGGCAACATATATAAATAATATTGATTATTTATAAAGTCGTTTAAAGGTTAAACGCAAAATACATGTGATGGGACTCGATAGTCATTTCCTTAATTTTTGTGTATTTGCATTTAATACTTGATTAATTCAAATACACATTAATTAATTGTCAAAATGAGATTTTTGACTAATATCATAAATGAATATATGTATCTAATATTTAATGTAAATATAATACATATATTTAATATATTTGTATTTAATTAATTAATTGATTATTTAATTGTTAAATGATTAAATTAATTAAATTATAGATATTTTAAAGTTATGATATTTGTTTTAATGGCTAAGTTGAAATTGTTGACTTGGTTGAATTTATCATTAAAATGTAATGATCATTTAATCAAGTATATATTGTTTTGTTTCATTTAGGGTTTAATAACCTTTTCACACTTTACCTAAAACTCCATTGAAAGAAGACATAGAAGCTTGAGAGAAAGAAAAGCAAAAACAAGGAAAATCTTGGAATTTAGTAAGTATTTCCAACTTGCCATTAGAGAGAAAAATGTTCCCTCTTGTTGTGGTCTTCATCTTGTGATGTTCTTATGTTTTTCTATTCTTTATTCTATGTATTTTTGGAGAATGGAAGTTTTTGGAAAGGGTTGAGCATGTATAAAGATCATAGAATGTTACTAATAAGTTAATAAGTATTCTATTGATGGTTTAAGAAACTAGTTGCCATTCTAGAGTTATTGACCCACTCTTAGATGACCTAGAATTGTTCTATAGTTATTTCATTGTGGTGAGGCTTGTAATGGTGTTTTAGAAACTTGATTTAAGTGTTGGTTTCAAGTTTCTGACCTTGTACCACCTTTTGGCTTTTCATTTATGTTGAGTATTTGGATTTGTATATGATGCATGTAAAATACTCTTCTGTTTGACTGTGGTCGGACCTAATGTGGTCGGCACTAATGTGGTCGGACCTCGTCTGGTCGGACCTAATGTGGTCGGAACTTATGTGGTCGGACCTCGTCTGGTCGAACCTAATGTGGTCGGCACTAATGTGGTCGGACCTCGTCTGGTGGGACCTAATGTGGTCAGCACTAATGTGGTCGGACCTCGTCTGGTGGGACCTAATGTGGTCAGCACTAATGTGGTCGGACCTCGTCTGGTCGGACCTAATATGGTCGGCACTTATGTGGTCGGACCTCGTCTGGTCGGACCTAATGTGGTCGGCACTAATGTGGTCGGACCTCATCTGGTGGGACCTAATGTGGTCAGCACTAATGTGGTCGGACCTCGTCTGGTGGGACCTAATGTGGTCAGCACTAATGTGGTCGGACCTCGTCTGGTCGGACCTAATATGGTCGGCACTTATGTGGTCGGACCTCGTCTGGTCGGACCTAATGTGGTCGGCACTAATGTGGTCGGACCTCATCTGGTCGGACCTAATGTGGTCGGCACAAAGGGCCTTTTGTGGTCGGATTATTACTTCATCTGATTGGATCATACACATGAGTAATTAATTTTGGGTTTAGGTGAAATCCGAATAGATTATTCATATTAGATATTGATTAATCTACTCGGTATTTTGAAAAAGTTTTTGAAATACGATTTCCGCCCGGACCCGAGCTTCTGCTGCGCCCGACCCGAGAATCCCTTACACGATGTTCAGTCTCGATAATACTATGACTAGGGATATTTAATTATTAAACCTTTCATGGATTAATATTGTCTCATATCTTATTAATCCGGTACTAATCATATGGACTTTTATCATTTATATATCCAAGTAATCCAATTACAAATGATAAAAGAGTAATTTCCTTTGTCACATAGTTAATTTGTACAAAGAACACCGTGTCTTTTACAAATAGTGATGCTATGGGTCATAATTGTCCAACACGTCTTACATAGATATAGAGTTCACTCCTTCTTGCGAGAAGTAGGGGAGTATCTTTCCTAAAGGCTAATTAAGTACTTGAACAGTTAGAGCGCTCAAGTTTTTCTATTAAGAATAGAAATATTAAAATTCATATTGGTTATGAATAAATCGTTCATTAGAGAATCAATGGTACTTAAAGTAAAAATAATTAGATGGGTATAACAGACATTATGACCTGACTCTAATTACGAGATACTCATGAAGAGTCAATTCGTATGTAGTGACTATATCGATGGACACCGACCTGGTTCGGCTTAATATATCATCTGCGGCAACAAGAGTGCAACTTCGGGTTTTTAGTGGAATAACCCGGAGTTAATAATTTGGAATATTTAATTAAGAGCTTAATTAATATTTCGAGATTATTGGAGCTCGAAACCGAAGGTCCATTTGGTCCCCGTGCAAGCTCGATATACTATAACGGTTTTAATATAATTGGATAGTCCAATTATACACTCACATATGTATATATATTATTAATATAATTAACAATATTATTTGTCACACTTGGAACTATATATTAAAAGTTAATATATGGTTTTAATAATTATATGATAATTATTAAATGAATTAATATTAAATTATATTTGATATAATTTAACAAGGCTAAAATAGGAATTCCAAATTTTAGGTTTTGGAAACCCCTTGGATATTTTTGGTGGTTACACTTTCAAAAGGTGATAACCTTTTAATTTTGTAACATCTTTTCAATTATGGTAATTGAAAATTTGTTACAAAATTTTCAATAATTCATTGGCTTGGCCAATTTTTACAAAAAAGGAAAGGGAAGAGTTTTGTTTGTTTTGGAAACAAATAACCCTAGGTATAAAAAGAAGATTTATTATTTCTTTTTGCTTTTCATTCTAACCCTAACCACCTTTTGTTCTTCTTCCAATTCCTCTCAATTGTTGAGAAAGAAAAAGAAGAACACAAGAGAACAAAAATAAAAAACAAAAGTTGTTGTGTGACTTAATCATTAAATAATTTAGGGATTATTTTGTGAGTCATGCCCTCACAAGTTTCCGTTGGTAACGAGACATAACTCAGAAGACTTTTTAGTTCCGAACTTTTCTTCATCTTCATCTTATTTTCTTGTTCACGGCAGTGAGGCTACATATTGCTCACTGCCGCCCCTTTACTTGGTGAAAAGAAACTAGTTTTGGTTTCGTTTTAATCCAGAATTTTTGGGGAATATATAGTGGTGCTTTGGGGCTGTGTTGGGCCTGTTTTCAAGTGAAAAATCAGAACCAAAACATAGCCACTGTCCACGCAATTTCGCGGGCTGTTTAGGAGTGTGCTGGGCGCATTTTGGATGCTAAAACAGTGCGGTTTTGTGCTGTTGTCCGAGGGCTGTTCGGGGATGTTTCAGGGCTGAAATTTTGCTTAAAACAGTAGCAAAACTTTAGTGGTACTGCTGGTTCCATTTGGTAATTAAAGGAGAAGGGAATAAAAATTTTTCAAGTCCGATCCGTGTGCCTAAACCGTTTCCGCTGCGTGAGGAAAGCGTTTCCTACAATACCTCAGACCTGACTAATGAGTGGACCCAATAACCCAGGTGACTTTCATCTGTATTCATCCTCTTGAGCTCGTTCTCAAAGTAGACCTGTAAAACAGAAAACACTAGAGAGTGGGGGGGGGTTAGATCATTTGAACAACCTAGTGAGTGGAAAATTTAAAACATGAACTAAAATACTTTATGAAAAACTTATTTTTCTGAAATCGAAATCATCTCTAGAAAGCTAATATTTTCTGAAAACTCTTTTCTTTTCTAAAAACAAATATATTTCTGTAAAACTTTTCTAGAATCTTATTTCTTTCTGAAAAACTCTGAGATCTCCTGTAAAACTAATTATTGCAATTTTTTTTTTATAAAACTGTCATTCAGAAAAATCACATTTGAAAAACAACTGACGTATGTGGGCGCTACGTATCGTCGTCCCCCACACGCCTAACTAGTGCCTTGGGGCATTACGTATCGTCGACCCCAAGTGACTGAACTAGAGACAGAAGAGCTAATCAATGCTGTCAACAACTAACGTATGGGGGCGTTACATATCACCATCCCCCCCCCCACACACTTAACTAGTGTCTTGTGACATTACGTATCGTCGTCCCCCAAGTCACTGAACTAGAGACATGAGAGACTAAAATATATGAGCGTTATATATCGTCGTTCCCTAGTCCTGAAACTATATGTGCATGTGTCTATATATCTGCCAATTCCAGAATCAAAATAAAAATCATCTATATTAGTGTAACATCCCTCCTAAGCCAGGATATTACCGGCAGGAGAAAGGCTAATCCTGCCTCCAAAAGCCTCTGATTCTGACGAAATTTCGACATGACCTCTACTAAAAGTCATGCAATTGATCAAAGTCCAGCACCTCCATACAACCTATATGGCCCAACACATAATATAACACTAAAATAATGAACTCAAGACATAATACAACTGGGCTCCATGCCCGAAAATGCGTATAAACAGAAAATTTTATAACTAGACTTATACAACTCAATTTCCTTACAACTAGACTCATAAACAACTTGACTCTCATCCACCCAAGACTTGGTGACTGGCTGACTGCAACAATGCTATCCGGCTCCTCAAGCTCTGGTATCTGTGGTCGACCGATCAGGTCACCAACCTGCAAAACTAAAACATTGTTGGGTTGTGAGTCATAAGACTCAGTAAGTAACTATGCTCATTCCTTGAGCGTCAAACACATACAAAGGCTGGATTCAATTTTTATATTAATCTGAACTTCTTGTGATCATGCACATATATCAAAGTCTGATCTATCTTTTTGATTTCTTATCCATTTTTCATACTTATTACTAGCTACTAGTCTGTCTTACTATTCATACATGAACTTTAAGTCCTATTTCCTATTTACATTCAACATCCATATCCTTTTTACTAAATCAAGTTTTACCATGTTTTCGCTGCGCCACTCTGATATCTCAATACTTACCCACTTACTCTTTGCTAATCTAGTTCAGGCATTTATTATAATTATCTTTCTTTTATTTCATTGAAATATCATCAAATCAGAGTTATAAACTATCATTTCTATCAAACATTTATCACATTATCTTCAATCAGGAATACATGTATAAATGCAATTATATTACCACGCACTATTATTCACAAAGAGAACCTCTTACGTAAACATACAACTCATACAGGCATCATTCATAAATACATATAAACATAATAATGAAATCATGTATTAATGTTAACTATATGCATCTCAAATGATTTCTAGAATGTATAATTTATATGCATATCTAGTAAGCTGCACTCTACTTTAACATGCCATGCCTTTAGAAAATGCTTCTTGAAATCTTTCAAAAAACTCCTTCCTGAAAACTCTTTTCTGAAACTGTTTCTAAAAAAAAAATACTTATCCGAAAATTGTTTCTGAAAACTGAAATCTCTATCTGAAATCTGTATCTCTGAAAACTGTTTTCTGAAAATTTGATATTTCAAAACTCTTTTTCCGAAAATCTGATATCTGAGTGTCTGTTGAAAAAGTGACGCATGAGGGCGTTACGTATCGCCATCCCCCCATACGCCCTAGAGCCAGATATGCAAACCCATGACATTGGGACGTTACGTATCGCCATCCCCCAAAGCATGCCATACCTGCCCTGAAACTGGTGGTCTTGGGGCGTTACGTATCGCCGTCCCTCAAGCCACAAAACTAGAACTGGGGGTGCGGATCTATGCTACCACCCAAGCTCAAAAACTGGGGTCTAGGGGCGTTACGTATCGCCGTCCCCCTAGCCCGGCTCGAGGATCTGAGAGCGTCCCCTCAATACTTTTCTTTCAAAAACATTTGAAAATTTTCTTTAAAAATCTTTTAAATTCCAAACTATTCTTAATTTCAACTCAATTTATAAAATCATAATGCACAAATATGCATATGTATTTCTTATGCCTTCACTAATCAGAGCCATGCTTTCTTATGTACTTATGTTTAAACTATAACTACATATATATGTTCATGCATGACTATAATTTAATGACATATGCGTTCTATTACTTATATGATTATCTTATATTATCTTATATGTACATGTATTCATTCATGCATACTTATGACACAGTGAGATCATTCATGCACATGCACAATCTATGCTGTCACAAAACTTATCTTTATGTAGTCATACTTATATATACTTGCATTCTTATAAATTAATGACATATATATATTCTATTCTTTACAAGCATTCATCATACATGCTCAAGTTAGCATTCCAACTATATTATAGTATCTTAACATTTTACATTCTTCTCTATTATGCAATCTCATTAACTCAATTCTTAATTCCCAATTCTAATATCAAATTGATCTTCAAGTTAACACACATACAGAACCCATAACACTACTTATCATATAAATATACCATTATATACACATGTGCGTATACTTATCACCACCACATTAACATCATCAAAACTTAACTTTCATGAAATATAATACCGATGGCTCACAAACAATACGACAAGTGGTCTATGCTCATGTACACACAATCGACCCTCATAACGAATGTATGTCTTTATATATATAAGGTTTACTTATTCATTCATTTCTATTGCTATATATATATATATATATAATATTTTACTATCCATATATTATTCATATTAATATATACTCATACTCAAAAACATATGTATATGCATAGACACTTCTTGAACTAACTTACTAATTCCATACTTGTACACACGTTCAAAGCTCTACTACTATATCATTCTGTGCACATACTCTCAAATCACAGAATCTTCAACTTTTTTATCATATTAAATTTCCAAAGCCTAGATTCGCACATAAGTAAAATCAGGATTCCAAATCATATTCATATGTTTATTTTAATACACAATTCTATTTAAATGCACAACATTTTCAAATTCCTTTCAAGTTATTTAAATTACATCAAATATTACAACATACACAAACCACTCATTCATTTATTCACAACCAAACAATATCATCCATCACAACTCATTTACCTATGCTTATCACTACTTCATTACTTCACAAAAACTTAACTTATTTTCATAACTTATAATATCATTAGTTTCACGATACTATACCGTAAGTAAGCCAAACTTATACACAAGTGTTTCAACCAATATATATACAAAAGCATGGCATTTCACATATATATTTAACACCATGATTAAATCTTTTTCTTTAAACACCTTTCATTTACTTACTGAAGTCACAATTTTTTTTTATTACTTAACAATTTGTATCCTATTTCCAGAAACATCCCAAACTTACGCACTACCCAAATATAAGCAAATGCATTCTTCAATCTCGAATTTTATGCACATAAATGTATATGATTTCACCAATTTCTTTTCTAGGGTTTATATCAAATTTTCCTCTAATTTCCCCAATTTCTAGGGATTCTGCCGATCTTTATTCTTCTTTAATCAATTTAATTCTTTTAATTTCTCACATAAAACTAATTTTAATTTACTTAATCATGCTTCCAAACATTTTATTCTTTCAATTATTTAATTTTCTCTAACAAAACCTAACCCATAAAACAAATAAACCCAAGGAACTCACTGTCATAATGTACTTACCTCTTCTTTTGGTCCTCTCACTCTCGGTCTCTCTCTCTTCTGCCCATGCTCTCCCTTTCGGTCTTCTCTTTCTATTCTGTTTTGATCTATTCTCTTCTGTTTTTTTTTTCGGCCTTGACTCTCTCCCGATTCTCCTCTCTCTCTCTCTCTCTTTGCCTCTCTTCTCATCTTATTTTCTCGGCTTTTTATCTTCTCTAATCGATCTCTCTTGCTATCTCTCGATCATTCTATTTCTCATTCTTTCTATTTCTTTTTGTGTTTGTGTACTGTGTGTATTAAAAATATATGTGTGTGACACGTGTGGGTGTGTAGAAGTGTCTAGGTTTTATTTACACTTGTGTGATAATTTCAATTTAATCCCTTAAGTTGGTTTTAATGAAAACCTATAATTAATTCCATGAGAAGTTCCATTTATTAACAAAAATAGACCCCGCGTTCGGTCGCGGTCTCTCAAGCAGAAAAATAAATTTACTCAATAAAGCTAAAATAACCCGGGTTGTTACAATCAGAATCAATAACATTTCTCAAAACACTTTTGATAATGATCTGCTCAAAATCCTTTATGCTCAAAATCTCAAATCTCTTAAATATCTTATGCTTTTCTTTTTAATGGCATAAAAGTAATAAAGAACTAAATATCATACATAAATCGTAAAAATTTGAAATTATTAGAAAATACCTGAAATAAGTAAATTATGAAAGCAAATACTCCACTAATAGATTGGGAACTGACTAGCACTGCTTCACAGTGTCGATGAAAGTTGCGATTCCTGCCGATAGTCTATAATCGATAAATTTTATTAGAACATAAATTGTGAGATATGCTTCTGATCAATAAATAAAATATGCAATGCATGAATACATGACTTCTTTGAGTTAATAACTTACATGCGTGGTCTATTCTACTAGTCGCTATGAATTCATTGCCCAAATGCCTAAAATTGAATATTCACTATATTTAAATGGGAATGAATCTGAAGCTGAAATTTTAATAGAATGGTATTTAATGTATTTAGTTTATGTTAGTTTTTATGGATATCAATTCCAATTTCAGAAATGCAAGTTATGAACCGAAGTGCAGGGGATGTCCAAACTAAAAATTGGTTGCAGGGCAGCAGATTGCCCGACTTCAAAAATTCGGTCCGGTCTCATCTTAAATCTAAAAATTCTGAATTTTGGATATATTATTTCTTTAGGTGTCTAGTTTATTCAGAATTTTACGACTGTTAATTTTTACCTACAAAACACAAACCAATAAGAATATCATCACAGACTGCTCAGGTAAGATAGAAACTGAAACATCTGCAGGGCAATCATGTTTGAGAATTAGCCAAAATTTCATCTTTCATCAAAAAATTCTGGGTTTTGGATATGTTGAACATTAATGTATCTAATTTACATATAAATTTACGGTTCATCAATTGGACATCTAAAATTCAAGTTATAGATGACAAAACATATCCTCACCAGATTGCATAGCAATTACACTCAATGCCTAACTTACTAATTTTTTCACCCTTCTTACTTTATTCAATTCAGTTATTACCATCAAAATTTTCAGCACACAAACACCAATTATCATTACATAATTCATCCAAGGGATATATATACAAACCTTCTATTTCTCACACTAAATCAATACAAACTCATTTCAAAATATTATTCCAAGTAAGGACCATCATCAATTATTATGAAAGAAACAAAAACACACCCTCCACAACAAGGTTAAATTTCGGCCAGCCTTTACTCTTAAGGGAAAATTGGGCAATTCGAAAATCAAGTCTAATACTTGCTTATATATCAACATGAAATGGATGTTACAGCTGTTGGGGTTTTGGGCGATGAGCGCATCGGAAGCGCGGTTCGGGCGAAATCGTAATTTAAAACTTTTTCAAATTTCCGAATAAATTATTCAATATCTAATATGAATAATTTATTCATATTTCACCTAAAACTATTTATTCAATATCAAATCAACATAAATAAGGTTGAAATATCGCGAAACTTTTACGAAAACTGTTTTTTTTCCGCAAAATGATGCAAAATGCGTTCTTGACCGAACCGACCACCCGACACTTATGGGGACTACCCAGGTCAGTCCCAATAGTGTCAGGGTAGTTCATGGGCTGCCTGAACAGTGAAGAACTCATTGTTTGGACAGCCGTCACCTGGTTGGCTCAAAAGTCACATGGTAAAGCCGTTTTTGGCCGTTTTCGCATATTTCAACTTGGAAATACTTTCCGGCAATTGTTCCAACTCCAAAAACACATCCAATACATTCATAACACATTATTTTCATAAAAAAATTTCTAGTTTACACATATCTGATCCAGATTTTCAAGATTAATCTAATTAATAATAACACCAACTAAAGTCACCACATATGAACAACCCAAGAACAATTCTATGTGTCACAAGAGTGGTCATAACACTCTAGAATAGCAACTCATCAACAATTGATCAAATTGGATACTAATTACACTAATTGCATCAAATATTAACTTCACACATGCATAATCTTCCATCTCCATCAACCACAAACAAAAGCCCCAAAAATTCAGAATCAAAGAAACCCTAGAACCCTTCTAACAACTCAAGAAATAAGAAAATAAATTTCCAAGCTTAGGGTTATGGTAGATTACCTTTAATCCTCCAATTCCTTAGCCTTTTTCTTGAATTTTCCTTTGATTCTTCATGGATTTGATCAAACAAACCCTGGGCTTTTCTTTGGGACTTATTCGGACATGGAGGAGTGTGTATATGGACGAAAACATTTTTCCCTTTTTTAATCTCCATGACTGACTTTGGCAAGGTTATTTTGGGAATTTTTAAATTTTAATCAAATTAAAATTATATTTAACTTTATATTTACCAATCAAAATGGCACACATAAAGTTTAATAAATTCATGCCATGTGTTCCAATTATATATCACCATTTATCATACTTATTATGACAAATGGATAAGATATTTAATTTTTAATTATTTAATTATTTAACAATTAAATAACTAAATAATCAAAAAACATCCATATATGTATTTTATTTACATTAAATAACAAATACATATATTTATTGCATGTGTCAAAATCTCATTTGACGAATAATTAATGTGTATCTAATCGTATTATGTATCAAATACAAATACACAATAATTATTATCAGACAAAATTCCCTAATGCATGTGTTATCGTTTAACCGATTAAACGATCCGAATTAACTCACTTAATCCGGTGAAGTATTATGAATAATCCGTATTATTCATATCGAGTTGCCCAAGTGCTCAACGAGTACACTTCAAATTGTGGGACTCTCTAGGTTTAGGTTTATCCGTCACGAAATCCAATTTTGTGTCCATAATTCACCAACTCATGAATTATGACGACCACGATGTAGACATGGTACAGAGGTGGGCGACGCTGTCCGGGCTCACCGCCCGTCGGGAGTACGGAGTAGCCCGCGGGGGACTAAACCGGAGAATAAAGGAGTCGCCACCCAGTGTGAACTGGAAATGATTTATGGCCGCACTCACCCCTCGCAAGGAAAGACCTCAAACCCTTGGGTTCAGAATGGTCCCTTACTTATGCCAATTATAATGAACTGATTTATGCAATAATATAACCAAGTCTTATGCAGCACATGCAAGATAATTTAAACAACACACAAGTTTGCACACCCATAGACCTAAACTGAAAACGAAAGCAAATGTATAGTTCTACAAACATATTAAACAAAGAAGCGCGAGAATGTAAATAAATAACAACAATAAAAGCATTAATAATAAAGAGAGATAATTAAGTACGTAATGCAAAAGGAATAACCCAAAGAGGCAAACATGCATGAAATATGATAAAAAAGTGGTCTGTCCACTGAATGCGCGTTCGTGTAGTGTTCGGGAGCGCGTTCGAATGAGATTACCAAAGTGGTATCTATAATTGCATGAACACGTGCGTGAATGTTTCTCAAGCGGTACGTAGAGTTGTATCCCAAGTACAGACCGCACTACCGTCTATTCGGATTCGGCTACGGAATTTATGTCTGGGTTTCCATTTGATATACCATGAGAGGAAACACTCAAGCATAAACATAGAATGAATACGAAGCGATAAATGAAAAATAACAAACAAAAAAAGTGAATAACAAAATTAGAAGGAAAAAGATGCAACCAAGAGCCTTGGCCGACATCTATATGGGATCTTGTATTCCCAATTGGACGTATTTCACATCCAACCAAACGTACCCCGTCTGGCGCGGTAAAATATCGTGGTAAGGCCGCCCTCATGTATTTCCCTCGAATAAGGGACCTTTAATCCGACGTAATTAGCCCATGCGCACTAAATAACGATGCATGAATAAAAAAATGAAATCATATACAGAAAGTAAATAACGGAATAATAAAATAGATGCGACCAAGACTTGGCCGACATCTATATGGGACCTCTTATGCCCAATTGGACATATTTCACATTATTAAACAGTTATTAAATATCAAAATAGTTATTAAACATTATTTTAAATAACTAGACGGGATATCCGATATCCAATACCTATAGTTGTCGTATTGTGAGAATCAATATTCTCTATACACAACTATACGCATCTCATTTCTTTAGCTTTTATAATTTGCATTCAATTATTCACAACAATTGCAAATGATCGATTAGCAAACTGTGTCAGACACGTGACTTCTAAAGTCACTAAAAGTGAAGAAACGTAATTAAAAGATAAATAAATACTAATGAGGTTTTCTTAATGCCAGTCAAGAATCTCGAGACATGAACTATTCAAGTCAATTCTTACTACATAAGAAACTATTCTTTCAAGACTATTATATCCCTAAAGATATCTATTTAGATTACCTATCATGACTTAGAAACTAAGTCACAAACCATCTTGATTTTCAAGAAAATCGGAACAACAGTTCCCGATGGTTTCAACTAATCTAACAATATCTAAGTCTACTGTTTTTCTAGAACCTATTCTAGAACTACGCAACCGTAAGTAAAGTCAGAAAACATATTCTAGTAATATGATATGCACTAAATCATACATAAAAGAAGACAACATACTAAATGACTAAATCATGCATAATAACATACTAAACGACTAAATCATGAATAAACATAAGATTGGATGAAACGAAATATGTGTGTCTCTCAAGTGGTACGTGGAGTTGTTTCCCAAGTACAAACCACATTATCGTCCATTCGGATTCGGCTACGGAATTTACATCTGGGTTTCCATCCGATATACTGCAAGAGATAACACATATTCCATTCATCTGAAAGTCATAGCATACACCAATCAACAATACTCATGCGAAGTAAAATAAGAAAATAAATAAAAATAAAGGAGAATAAATAAAAAGGGTGCCCTCAGGTCTAACCTCTTAAGTCGTCTTTTGGAAGTGCGTTACATGGCCGTCGGAAGGGTTGGTGCTCCGCAACTTTTCCGATTAACTGGTTCGTCATTTTCCTTCGTTGCCTCGTTGTTTTGGGCTGCTGTTTTACTCCGATTCACTGCTGTTTTTACTATATTTTCTAGTCACTGTTTTGTGGTAATAAGGGCTGTTTTGGCTTACTATTTTGCGGTTGTTTGGAGCGGTTTCTGGACTGTGTTTCACGGTAATTACTGGCAGTTTTTGAGGTGTAGTTTTGGTAATGGCTGGCAGTTTTTGGAGGCAATTTTTTGGTAGTTGCTGGCAGTTTTCAGAGGGTTATTTTCGGTGATGCTGGGGTAATTTTCAGGGACTGTTTCGATGGTTTAGAGGGGGCGGTGTTGCGATGGTTTTGGGCAAATTTAAGGGACTATTTTTGGTGGTTTGGGAGGGGTTTTAAGGTTGTGATTTATGGCAATGGAGGGCTGGTTTCAGGGTTTATTCACGGCAATGGGAAGGATTTTCTGGAGTGCTTGGACGTGAATGTGTTAGGTTATTTTCTTTGTGTTTTCGTGAGAATGAGCCCGGGTTTCAAGGTTGGGTTTAGGTTTCTTTTTATAGGCAAAGGGTTGGAGCTTGTCCTCATACGGGAAGGGAAAGAATATTGCAATTATAGGGGATATCTCCTAATTAGTGTACTATAAGGAAAAATCTATTTAATTAGGGATGTGATTTGGTTTGATTTGACTTGATCTCTTTTAATTAGGAATATGATTTAATTTGATTTGATTTGATTTCTTTAATTTGGGAAGGTGATTGTTTTGATTTTAGAATGTGTTTAATATGTTAATTGTTATTTTGAATGTGTGTGTGACTTGGTGTATGTGGGCTTGGTGTGTGGCTTCTAGGGGGTTTTGGGCCAAGGCTAACAGTTAAAACAGAGGTTCAACGAGCAAACCCAAAGCTAGGCAAGCGAATTAAATCCAACAAGGTGTCAATTTTTAGACTGTTCCATTCCGACGTCCGTTTCCCACGATTTCCAAAACTTAAAGAGGTAGTGTCTCCATGTGAGACTCATCATCGGGACTTATATGCAAAAATGCAGTGCCTACAGTCGCCCCCATTTTGATGGGACTTGTGCAGTGTGTGACAGTGACAATCATATCAAAGTTGTGCAATGCATTTTTACTTACCTGGCTCGCCAGCTACCACATGACTTGCATGTTGCTTCGAACTGAGTTGATGATGTAGTGGGCCTCGACCTTGGGACACATCCCGGAACTACAACTGATGACGCAGTGGTCCTCGACCCTGGGACGCATCCCGGAACTGCTTACAATGGGGCCTCGACCCTGGGACGCATCCCAATACCAGTGACAATGTGGCCTTCGACCCGAGGACGCATCCCAAAACTGATGATGTACTGGGCCTCGACCCTGGGACGCATCCCGAAACTACAACTGATGACTCAGTGGGCCTCTACCCTAGGACTCATCCCGGAACTACTGACAATGTGGGCCTCGACCCTGGGACGCATCGTAAAACTGCTACTGATATGGGCCTCGACCCTAGGACTCATCCCCAAAACTGATACTGATGCTGATGTGGGCCTCGACCCTGGGACTCATCCCCAAAACTGATGCTGATGTGGCCCTCGACCCTGTGACTCATCCTCAAAACTGATACTGACGCTGATGTGATGGTTCGTTCCCGAACCGTACTGTATGAGAAAGGGTAGACTGGTCGCCCCCAGTCTCGTTCATTTTTTCTTTTCTTTGCTGCTATCATATGTACTACTTTTCACGAGATAATCATAATAGCTAAACATATTTTTATCCTCAAAGAATGCTTCGCGTCGAAACCAGAGAACCTTCAAATTACTTAATAAAGTCAAATCCGATCGTCTGAATGAGTGATCTGAACTAGACTCCTAGTGTGTGTGTGCCGAGGTTCTTTCGTAGCTTGATCCTTAAGTAAAACAACTCGATGATTTTGTCTCGGAGAATTGGATCAGTGGGTCTAACCAACCGAGATGTCTTGATCATACTCTGTGATTACTTCCTCATACTCAACGTGATATGGTTTTTTTTTTCATTCGTCTTTTTCTTTTCTTTCTTTTCATTTTGAACTTTCTTTTTCTTTTTTTTTTCTCTTTTCTTTCTTTTTCTTTTTCCGACACACCTACCCTTTAAGGTAGCATTTCTCCTCATGGTGGTCCTAATACTCGCCCATGGGTAGCTTCACGCTTATCAGTTATAGGTGGTCTATTTTTTCCTTTTCTTTTCAGAGACTTTTTTTCTTTGTTTCCAACCATATCACATATCATAGCATAAGTAAACCAGGATGGACATCTAGGCAAACAGTCATTCACTGATCCGCCATCTCTTCAACTAGTCATCTCGCCGACTATTCAGGCTTCTACCGCTAAGATCCCGTAATCAAGTGCTCGCGAGTCTAGCCAAGATCAACTACTCAGAATACTGGATGAGAGCACATCTCGCACTTATCATTTCTAAGGTTTTACCCTACAGTAAATAATTTCATCCCCGAACATATGCTTCACTATCGAGGACTTCTCTCTCTCTCTCTCTCTCTCTCTTTTTCACTCACTCCGCTGGAATTCTTCCTTTCAACTGCTGATAATGTGGGCTTCGCCCACTGGGATTCATTCCCGAGAACAGATATTGACGTGGGACTCATCCCTGAAACTAACACTGATGCGGGCCTCACCCCGGGACTCATCCCCGAAACTAATACCGATGTGGGCCTCAACCATGGGACTCATCCCCGAAACCAATACTCACATGTTGCTGCTTCTGGTTGGCTTGTATTTTCCGCTTTCTTTTTTTCTTCTTTAAACCAGTGAATACAATACAAAACAAAACACAAAAAGAATGCAGATACGTTATGTGTATGCATGCATGAATGAATGAATTTCCTATTCCGTTGGGTTAGGGTCTTCTGCCGGTGACTGCTTCTGTCGTCTATTCTCCTCGGCAAAATACTGCTTCAATCTATCCACGTTGATCGACTCGGTGAACTCGTTCCCTTCCAAGTCTGACAGTCTCACTGCCCCATTTCCCATCACTTTCTAGACTATGTAGTGTCATTCCCAATTGGGTCTGAACTTTCCTCTCAGATCCGTCGTTGACGGCTTTGACTACTTAAGTACCAGATCACACCTTTCTAATCTTGGTATGACGCCCTTTTTGTTGAACGCTCGAGCCAACCTCTTCTGGTATATCTGCATGTGATGCAAGGACTTCATTCTCTTCTCATCCACCAGTTCTAACT
Source organism: Zanthoxylum bungeanum (assembly GCA_019454045.1). NCBI lineage: Eukaryota > Viridiplantae > Streptophyta > Magnoliopsida > Sapindales > Rutaceae > Zanthoxylum > Zanthoxylum bungeanum. Next base: position 48,679 of record SKCR01033770.1, read on the forward strand.
GTTTGAATCTCTGCGAGGCCCATTCTTGTTTGGGTAATTCTACTTCTGCTAATACCCGCATGGACTGTATCTCAACTTCCACTGGCAGTACTGCTTCCATTTCGTAAACCAAAGAGTAAGGCGTGGCCCCCGTTACTGTTCTCACAGAAGTTCTGTACCCCCACAAGGCGTACGGTAGCTTATCGGCCCAATCTTTGTAGTTCTCCGTCATTTTGGATAACATTTTCTTTATTATCTTATTGGCCACCTCGAATGGCCCATTTTCTTGTGGTCGGAAGGGTGATGACTTGTGATGGCCTATCCCGTACTTCTGTAGCATTGCCTTTGTTTCTCATTGAAATTGGACTCCATTGTCTGTTACTACATGATGCGGCATTTCATATCGACATATGATATTCCGGGCTATGAACTTTGCCATCGTCTTTGCTGTAATATTGCGAAATGATTCAGCTTCCACCCATCTCGAGAAGTAGTCTACTGCCACTACTATGAAGCGATGTCCGTTCGATGCGTGTGGTCGAATTTCTCCGATCATGTCAATTCCCCATGCTGAGAAAGGCCACGGCTTTAATAGCCCATTCAACTATGTGTGCGGTAAATGGTTTAAGTTACCGTGTGCTTAACAATTGTGACAATGCTTTACCAGCTTCGCGCAGTCAGCTTCCATGGTCGACCGGTAGAAACCTTGTCTGACTATCTTGCGGGACAAGTTCAATCCATTCATGTGCGGTCCACATACTCTGGCGTGTACTTCTTCTATTACCTTCTGAGCCTCTTCTTTTCTTAAGCACTTCCACTGAATGCCATTCGTTTGCCTCTTGTACAGTTCTCCCTTCAAACTCACATACTGGGAAGCCAATTTCTGAATGGCTATCCTGTTTTTTCTGCTTGCTTCTTCTGGGAGTTCTCCGCGTTCTAAATGCCGCTGAATGTCATAGTACCAAGGTTTCCCATCATCGACTTCTACTTCCAAGATTATTTCTATCTCATAAACTGGTTTGCTTGCCGTTGTCAACACACCAGAGGTCTCATCACCAACTTCTCCAGATTTTCCCAAGTTACGGCAAGTGTAGCCAATGCGTCTGCCATTTGGTTCTCTCTCGCGGCAAGTGCTGAAATTTACAATCAGGGAGGGCCTGTGCTAGACTCCTGAGGTGGAACAAGTAGGGTTTCAACAGTTCTTCCTTCAATTCCCATTCTTCTTGCAGTTGTCGGACTACTAACATCGAGTCTCCAAAGACTTCCATGCTCTTAGCTTTCAAGGCTATCAATGCCGTCAATCCGAAGGTGCATGCTTCATACTCAGCCATATTGTTGGTTACTCCGAACGTCAACCTCTTGGCCATAGGTAGTGTTTCTCCTTCAGGGTTATTATCACGATTCCAATTCTGGCTCCTTTACAGTTCACTACTCAAACTTGGATTTCCTTGGACTGTTATAGCTTGGATTTCCTCGTCTGGGAACACAAACTTGTATTAATCTACTTCTATTGGTTGTAATGCCAGGAACTCTGCTACGACTCACCCTTTGATTACTTTGGAAGTGAGGTACTCTATGTCAAACTCTGTCAGCAACACCAACCATCTGCCTAACTTCCCAACTAGCGAAGGCACTGAATGCAGATACTTCAAAAGATTCTCCTTTACTACCACTTGGATCTTGTAAGATTAGAAGTAATGACGTAACTTTCTGGACGCCCACACTACTACCAAACAAATCTTCTCTACTTCTTAATAGCAAGCTTCGTACGGAAGCATCTTCTTACTGAGGTAGTAGAGTGCATGCTTTACCCCTGTCTCATCTGCTTGTACCATCATTGCCCCCAGCGCTTCGGGTTCAATGGCCAAATATAATACCAAAGGTTTGCCCAGTCTTGGAGGTTTCAAAATAGGAGGTTTCACCAAATATTCTATGATCTTGTCGAAGGCTTCTTGGCATTGCTCATTCCATTTCACTGGCTGGTCCCTTCTTATCAATTTGAAGATATGCTCACATACCGACGTCAACTTGGCGATGAACCGACTGATGTACTGAATCTTCCCGAGGAATGCTCTAACTTCTTTCTCTGTCTTCGGTGCATGCATTTCTGTAATCACCTTGATCTTCTTAGGGTTTACTTCTATTCCTCCCATTCTATCTGTGTGTCATGGCAGCTTGCCTGACGTTACCCTGAACAGACACTTCTTGGGATTTAGCCGCAAGTTGTATTTGTCGACTCGTTCAAGGAACTTCTCCAATGCTCCTATATGTCCGCTTCTTGTCTCTGATTTCACTATCATGTCGTCCACATATACTTCAATTTCCTTATGCATCAAATCATGGAATAACGTAGTGGCCATCCACTGGTAAGTGGCTCCTGCTTTCTTAAGCCCAAACGACATCACCTTGTAGCAATATGTACCCCATTCAGTAACAAAGGCAGTCTTATGCTTGTCTTCTTCAGCCATAAGAACCTGATTATATCCTGAGAACCCATCCGTGAATGAGTACATGGCAGATAAAGCCGCACTATCAACCAATACGTCTATATGGGGTAGAAGAAAATCATCATTCGGGCAAGCTTTGTTGAGGTCTCTGTAATCTATGCACATTCTGACCCTTCCATCCTTCTTCGGCACTGGCACAATATTTGCCAACCACTCAGGGTATTTCACTACTTCTAGAAATCCCACATCTATCTATTTCTTGACTTCTTCTCTGACCTTCTCGGCCCACTCAGGTCTCATCCTTCAGAGTTTCTGCTTTACCGGCTTCATATTTGGATAAGTCGGTATCACGTGTTGGGCAATGTTTTCTGTCTACTCCAGGCATGTCCTCATAGGACCAAGCGAATACTTTGGCATATTTGACTAACATCTCTTCTATTTCTTCCACTCTTCAGAGGTAACCTCACTCGCAATTAAGAATTTCTTGGGGCTTTCAAGCTTACCAAGGTTGAATGCGTTTGTTTTGGTTAAGTTGATGTCAAATATACTCAAGTCATGCAAATTGAAAGGGAGAGACTCAGACAAGTAAGCGAAATGAATGTCTTTATTGCTAGCAGATGCATGAATACATTCGAATAAATCAGAGAGATAAACATCTTCATCCTCCACAGATGCTTCATTTCCCACCGCCAGGTCTTCCTCGGTTTCCTTATTCTCCTCGAGGGTCAGACTCTCCAGCTTCATCAACTATTCCTCTCGCTTCTATTCCTCATTTGCAACTTTTGATGCCGGTGGTTTCTCACCCATCACATCCTGAAAGATCTCAAATCTAGGCACCATGACCCCGTTGACTTCCACTGGTTCAGGTTCTCCTTGATACCATGTTGCCTTCACGAAGTATTCCGTCAGTTTCGATCCTTTTTTCTTAGTTTTAGGCTTGTCCTCATCAGACTTGTACCCCAACCCTCTCCGGGTGGTTTGCCCCTTAATGTCAGGCAATGCTCCTCCGATACCGGAACCTGTACCTGGCTCGAACTTCATCTTCTCCATGATCCTAGCCACTTTAGGATCTACCCACTGCTCAAAGGTTGCCGACACTTGGAACCTCGTGAAAGGTTGTATTTCCAAAGCGGCCACAACATTGTCTACCTCAGCTCGGATGGTGACAATCTCCCCCGTACGGAAACTTAATAACCTGATGTAGAGTGGAGGGCACGCCCCTAAGCTTGTGAAACCATGGCCTTCCCAACAACAAAGCAAAAGTGGCCGGGATATCCAGCACTGTGAACTCAACCACATCCTCAATTTGGCCCACTTTGACCATCGCAGCAAAAGTACCATCAACTCCCCGTTTGCTATCATCATAAGCCTTGATAGTCATATTGGAGGGACTCAGATCTGTCATCTTTATACCCAGCCTCGCCCAAATCTTCAATGGGCACATGTTGATGGATGAGCCATCATCCACCATCACACAAGATGTCTTATTGCCCCTCACTTCAGCTCTGATGAATAAAGGTCTATTATGGTTCCTTCCCTCAGCCGGGAGTTCTTCCTCAGAAAAGGTTATCACATGCGCAGCTTCCTTCTGTACTGATCCCATAAACATTACGGCGTTGGCATCCTCCGGTACTATTATCTTGCTCAAGGCCTCAACCATGGTACGCCTGTGCTCCTGCGATGCACACAGCAACTCCCACATGCTTAACTGTGCTCGTGTTTTCTTCAACTGACGCAGCACCACATCTCATTCAGCATTATCCCCGTTCTCCACCACTTCTCTACCTTCTACCAACACTTCCTTGCCCTTTTATGCGGTATCATTGTAAAAGCACCGACTGCGCGTCATTTCTTTCACCTCCTCTTCATCACTGCTCGAGAAGTCCTCCTAGAAATTCTTCCCCTGCTCCGTTTCATCCTCACTACTACTATCCCATATCCCCAGGCAAAAGGCTTGGTGGTCAAAGGTTTGAAGGACAAAGCTTTCTGGTAGGCCGGAGCCAATCATGTAGGTAGGTGGGGGGACAGAGTGATAGTTAGGTAGGGGGTTCCGGTGTGTGTTGGGTTGCTCCTTTTCAGGGTCGGGTATTTTGTGAGAGTCTATGAGGTCTTGGATTTCATGTCGGAGGTTATCACAACTATCGGTGTCATGGCCTTTTTGCTGGTGGTAGTGGCAGTAAAGGTTTGGGTTGAGATTTGGTGGTAGAGGGTGCGGAAGTGGTCTAGTCTCCAAGGGTTTTAGGAATCCTTGCCTTGTCAACTTCTCCAGTACTTTAGACAAAGGCCTACCCAGGTTAGAAAAACACCAGTTTCTGATAGCGGCGACCTCGGTAGAAACGGGCTTGGCTCCCGATGGTCCTCCAACAGTCCTCTTATTCAAGCCATAAAACTTCATATTCTCCGCTTCTTCTTCCTCGATATCCATGACAGTCTTCCTTAATTGTCGAAAATCAGTAATCATGGAGGTCATCCTCCTCAGCTTGCCATAGATAGAGGGCTTGGTACCATTGATGATCAATTTAATCTGGTCCTTCTCCGAGGGCCGAGTCTGTATTTTAAGAAGCTGACTTCTCCAGCGGTCCACATAATCCTTGGAACTCTCCTCTGGCTTCTATTCTCCAAGTCGCGAAGCGACAAGTCAATCTCCAAATCCGTGACATATTGCTTCAAAAAGGCTTCTACCAGCGCTCTCCAATCCTCCTTAACCTTCATTTCAAGGCCATGGTACCACACTACAGGTGCCCCCTCAAGTGACACCCCAAACATCTTCTGAACCTGATGCTGCGACAGGCCCACAGAACTCATTACAGAAACATATTGTCGGAGATGGACCCTCGGATCCCCGTTCCCATTGAACTTGGCTATGTCAGGCATTTTGAACTGAGCCGGCAGCTGCTCCTCAAAAGTCATTGCCTCATAGTCCAACAAATCTGCATGCTTACCCTTCAGCTTGCAGGTAACTGATTCCATCTGATTGCGGAGTTTCTGTAATTCGACCTGAGACCCGGCTATCTGACCGGCGTAAACACACACGTATAACGCAAGCGCAGGTATCGTTCAAGTAGTATAAAAATATCAATCCCACGATGACTTAATATCTAAACTATTAATTTTATGAGGTCAAATGATTACTAGTATCTAACAGGTTGTTTGATTGATTTGAAATGGTGACGATTCTAAATTTTTAAAACAAGTAAATAAAATTATTCGAAAGTAGGTTTTAAGAAAATTCAATATTAAAAACTATCTAGGGTTGTGATTTCTTCCAATATCATTTAAAAGATGAAGTGGTTATCTTAAAATTGGGTAATATATTGATTTATTAACCTGGAACACTAAATTATGTGTAAGCCTCTGTCGATGGTCAGACACAAATACCCAATTTAACCCAATTGAACATATGTCTATGTCAACCAAATTATCAGGATTCATTAAGTTTAAGTTCCAATTATGGCTACCCCCGCCCGCCCGCAGGTATATGTCTATCCTGTAAGGAAATCTATTAAAGGGTTATCTATCCCCAAGGAAGATCGTGGGCTATTGAGTCGAAGGCTGAAACCTAAAATCCCTATGTCTAGTTCATTTTAGATTTACCAGATCAATTTTATTAATGGCCAGTTAATGAAAAAGCATTAAATTAAGACTCAATAAATAATCTTTATAATACCCAAACTATAATCTAACCCCTTATAAACCGGTGATATTAAAAGTCATCACAACCCCAGATAACTAATTTAGTTACAACACATAACTAGAGCTAGTAAAAACTTGAAAATAAAAGACATAAAGTAAAAATGCTGTAAAGTAAATACTGAAAAGTAAATTACAATAAAATAAAATGATAAGGTAAAAGGAATTACTTTTACTACTACTAATTTAGATATCTCCCATAATATAATATATAAACTTGTGATAACATTACCAAACAGCCAAATAGGCGGTATCCTGATTAAGTCAAATTAAGTCCAACCAGCCATTAAGGTGGTAAAAAGATTTGTCCATGAACCTGCCATATAGGAGGTAAGAGAGTTTAATTACCAACCGACCAATCTGGCGGTATCCTTTTTAAGTCAATATTTTAAATAGTGAATATAATATATTTAAGGGAGATTAATCTAAATAGCAATAGTAAAAGAATTACCTTTCACCCTAGCTGGGGAAGTTACCTCCTCATGGTGAATAGTAAAAACTGTAAAAAGTAAAAAAGTGAATTACTATTATTACAAAACGTAATTAAAATTAATTACAAAACTAAAAACTAAAAATTAAAAGAAACTAGAGAGAGAAACTCGCTCTTTTCATCAAAGAGATGAGAGATAGTGGTATAACTGAAACTGGAATTTTGCGCTCTATTTATAGGCATCAGTAAGGGTCGCGCGTCACGACGCAAAGCTCGCGTCGCGACGCTCATTTTGGTCAGCTTCTGGTTCGTCGAGTGAGATTCTGGATAAGGTGATAATGTGACACATGGCAAGGTTATTGGAGACTCAATTATTGTGACACGTGGCGGCTTCTGATTGGTCGGCTAGATTCTTATCCGCCACGTGTCAGAAGTTACCTTCTGATTGGCGGTGACGTGGCAAAGTGACTGTCGACACCATATAATTGCGACACGTGGCACTTCTTGATTGGCTGATGATGACGTGGCGGTGAGGTGGCATGTTGACTCGGTCAACTGATGATGTGGATGATGACGTGGCTGACATGTGGAGTGACACGTGGCGACACGTGGTGATGGTGACTGTCAGCACCGTAGGATGATGACACGTGGCACGATGCATGTTAGTAGATCGGCTGTGATGGTGACACGCGGCACGGCTCACGTTAGCAAAAGTCAAATTTTCTCAGATTCTGATTTGTGGACCCGGCGCACGTTAGTATTGTTCGGCGCACGTTAGGCATCGCGACGCGGCAAATTACCAAAATGCTTTTTTTGCCAATTTTCACTGTTTTGGTCCAAATCACCTCCAGAAAGTCCTGAAACTTTATTTATCTAAAAAATAACACAAAACACATTAAAATATTCATAAAACTCAAGAAACTATACAAAATATTAGGTTAAATGAGTGGGAAATAGTGATATAATTACAACTCATCACACCCTCAAACCTAACATTTTGCTAGTCCTCGAGCAAAACACAAAATAATAAAATTTAACTAAGCCACTTTCGTAGGGATCACGGTTGCATTTAGCGTATGCAACAAGCCTTTAAACCCCTAGGTGTCCCTAGTGGACGAGTTGTAGTCTCGTGAGGGTTTACAGCAATGATACCCACAAACATTTTATAAAAGTAAAAAGGTAGTGAAACTAATGCACACAAAAGAAAAAAGACAAGCGAAAAGAGAATAAAGAAGTTAGTGACTAATCAGGTGAAATTTCTACTCCAAGTTACTAGTTGTTTTCTTTCTTTCTAAATTACTGAATAAGTAAATTCTCCGATTATTATTACCATTCTTCATATACACAGCCAACAAAATATTAAACAACTCATTTTTGCCCACAACAGTCATAAGTGCAGTTGATAAGAGAGTAATATTTTTGTCCTAAAGTTTTATCAGAATTCACACCTTTTTGTTGCAATGGAATAATTTTTTTTTTGATTTTTCTGATCTTTTTTCTTTGATTTTTGATTTTTATTTATTTATTTATATACAATATCTTCCATCTATGTAGCGAGTGTTGGGTCGGTGGCTCCCAAACTAGTTGGCTTTAGGGCACCAGGTGTTAAGACACCCCTAGAGACTTAATTACTCTCAGACTTCAGATATATATATTTTTGCAGCATCTTTGATCCATGTAACGAGCTTTGGGCCAGTGACTCCCAAACCAGTTGGTTTTATGGCACTAGGTGTTAAAACACCCTTACAGACTTAATAACTCGGATCTCAGATTTTTTTTTACTCCATTGCTTTTTGAGATGCTTCCTCTAATTAAACTAAAGCACTGAATATTACAAACTTTTCAATTACAGTTCATGTCCGTATGTTACTATATATGTTGATAATACCTGTCAATTGAGCATATGAAGATCTATTTTAGTCAATTTTATGGAGAATTTACAAATTAAATAATTCAAAAGGAAATAAACAAAAATTAACTTGTTTCGAAATAGGTTTGAGATATGTCTCAAGAGTGTAAACTCCTTACTCAGCTATCTCTTACCAATTTCACCTTTTTAGTCAAAATAAAAACAAAAAAACACAAAATATTTTTGTAATTTTTGAAAAAATTTCAAATTTTTTTTTATTTTCCGAAGAAATTTTGAACTAAAATAAAAAAAAACACTAATTCCCTCCCTCAAACCTAACTGAGACATTGTCCCCAATGTCTTAAATAGTAGAATAAGAGTTTAGAAGATAGTACCTGGTTAGCTGAAATTCTACAGGAAATTAAAGGTTAAGATCCAGATTAATCTGACGCCTCTTACCAAGATCGTCCTCGGACCAATTTATCTTTGAAAGGATAGGGTCAACTTGTGGTTCATAGGCTAAGAGTTGGTCAATTAGATCTGGAGCAGTTCTGGCAGTAAAGAGGAGTTCTTTCAAAGGTTTTGACACGAACCCATTTCTCCGGGCATCATCAAGAAACACACAAAGAAAATCATAAAATCCATCAACGTTGTATAGTCCAAGCGGTTTCTGGTGTATGTTCAAGTTCACCCAAGATAGAACAATAAAAATTTCCTCCAATGTACCTTAGCCACCTGGCAAAGCAATAAAAGCATCAGCACGGTTAATCATTTCTACCAGTCGTTCAGACATACCTGGCATGATCAGTTCCACTCCGTTTGTTGGTTCAATAAGATTTGCTTCTGCCAAGGGTTTTGGGATGATTCCCAAAATATGACTGTCTCCTTCCTGAGCGGCCTTTGAAACGATCCCCATAAGTCCAAGATTACCCCCGCCATATATTAAGTGCATATTCCTTGTAGCTAAGACTCGACCCAATTCATGTGCTGCTTCTACGTATTGTGGCTTAGTACCAACACTACTACCGCAAAAAACACACAGATGTTTTCAACTCGTCTTCTTGAAGTGGCTTCCATTTTTATATGTATTTCTTTATCAACTCTGGATGCCTTCAAAAGTGCAATGACGACTGAATTTATAGTTCCTGAAAAAGGTGAGTAAAATAGTACAAGTATCTTCCAGAGGATGATTGGTAGCGAAATAATATCGTGATACTCAAAAAGGTCTGGATCCTGTCGGAGAAAATAAAAAAAAAAACAACAAAACAATTTACAATTATTAAGAAAAGACAAAGAGATATAATAATTACAAGAAAAGTAACGGTTTGATTGACGTCTATACGTCAGGGACAAGCTTCCCATCCAATTTTCTTATAAATTGGCAAACAGGGTCTTTTTGAGTCAGATTCTCGAGACTTAACAGTTGTCTTTCCTTTTGGAATTGTGCATATAACATGCGAATTTCATGATACACACATCCACTGGGATGCGTCTCAAGAGTTTTTAATATGTAATCCAAAGACTCTTTACTCAAGCCATCCCTAATGAAATTAATCTTATCTTCGCGGTTATCAGACATCATTCCTAAAGAACGACAACGAGTATTACAAAACATACGAGCACATTTATAACAAACACACATTCTTTTGGCTCTTCTCTTTTATCATAGGTGCTCCTTCCTAAGCCAGACAGATGTGAAATAAAAGAGTCAGAAGACTCATCTGCCAATCGGACCCGTGCTTCAATAATCCAATGAAAGTCAGTAGGAATACCTTTGATCATCAGTAGTCTCATCCGTTCCAAACGAGCTTTGTAGACTTTCATCAGAGATTTTTGAGGGAGGGTAGGAAATTGCTTGTGAAGATTTGCGAGAGCTTCTTCCATCTTGAAATGACTGAACCTGCAAAAATTAAACACACCAAATCACAATATATACAAAATTGCATGGGTTGCCTCCCTGCTAGCGCTAAGTTTAAAGTCGCCAGCTAGACGTGACTTCTCGAACGTTAGGCTGAATCTGAAAGTGTGCCACTTTTTTTTTGTCGCTCAAATGATTCTCCCCAGTTGTGCTTGACACGCTTATTTTTAACCTTGAATGTTTTGTTGGAGTCAGGATCATGTATCTCAACGGCTCTATCTGGTAAAACTTTGGTGATCACAAATGGACCTGACCACCGTGATTTTGGCTTCCATGGGAAGAATTTCACCCTTGATTTGTTTAACAGTACATTCTGCCCTGGTTCCAGTTGTATGCGCACTAACTTCTCATCATGTATCTTCTTGCCATTTTCTTTGTACAATTTGGCATTCTCAAAAGGCTGATTGTGAAATTCCTCCAATTCATTGAGCTGATAGAACTTTTTCTCTTCTGTTGCTTGTAGCGCAAGAATTGGCTTCTTCAGTTCAAAAGACGCTTTATCTTTAGGCTCCACAGGCAATTGACATGTTTTAAGTTTGTCAGTAGATCTTTGCATTGCATTGGAGTTCTGAATGGTACTGTGTATCACATCAAGTCTGAAACATTCCTCTTTCTTTTCATCATCTGGGAAATTCATGGCCTTGAAAACATTGAATGTTACTTCTTGGTCCTGTACCCTCATGGTTAATTCTCCTTTTTGTACATCAATAATGGTTCGACCTGTAGCCAAGAATGGTCTCCCGAGGATGATTGGCACTTCTGCGTCTTCCTCCATATCAAGGACAATAAAATCTGCTGGGAAAATGAATTTTTCAACCTTGACTAGCACATCTTCAACTACACCTTTCGGAAATACGAGCGTTCTATCAGCAAGTTGTAGTGAGACTAAAGTTGGCATTGTTTCTCCAATCTGCAGTTTCCTGAAAATAGAAAAAGGCATCAAGTTAACACTTGCACTTAAATCACATAAAGCCTTACCAAAGTCATGTTCTCCTATGGTGCATGGAACAGTGAAACTGCCAGGATCTTTCAACTTTGGGGGAAGTTTCCTCTAAATGATAGCGCTGCATTCTTCTGATAACGCTACTGTCTCGTAATCTCCCAATCTCTGCTTTCGTGAAAGAATGTCTTTCATGAATTTGGCATAGCTGGGCATTTGTTCCAATGCTTCTACAAATGGAATGTTGATATGCAGCTTTTTGAAGATCTCCGGGAAATGAGAAAACTGCTTGTCCAATTTGTTCTTCTGAAGACGCTGAGGAAAAGGTGGAGGTGGAATGATCTGTTCTTTTTCCTTTGCTTCTTTTTCCCCCGTCAGTTGCCCTGTTTCTTTTTTGAACTTCCTCAGCAGTTGTTTTGGCTCCAACATCTTTGTTGATTTCAGTACCGCTTTTTAACATGATGGCATGACACTGCTCATTCCTTATGTTTCTTGGATTTGGTTCTGTGTTGCTAGGAAGGGTACCTGGCGGTCTGTAACTCTGAGCATTGGCCAGTTGTCCGATTTGATTCTCCAGTGCTTTAATGGAAACTGATTGGCTCTGAAACATAGCATCATACTTTTTTAACTGAGTCAGCACTTCTGCTATTCCTGGTTCATTTTTTTGCTCCTGGTCTTTGTTCTGTTGCTGGAATTCAAGTGGTGGATATTTCTGCTGTTGGAATCCAGGTGGTGGATTGTTCTTTTGCCCTGAATTGTTGCCCCATGAAAAATTAGGATGATTCCTCCACCCTGGGTTGTAGGTGTTGGAATATGGATTGTTCCCCTGTCTGTTGAAATTGTTGACATAATTCACCATCTCTTCTTGTTGGTTGTAAGATTCTGACTCAGGTATTCCTCCAAATGGTGAACTTGTGGATCCACCATTAACTTTCATGTTAAGAATTTCCAGATTTTTGTAAATCACATCCAGCTTGGAATTCAGTGCTGTGTTGGCTCCAACTTCATAAATTCCTGCAATTCTTTGGATCATGCTCCTTTCTGTTGGCCACAAGGAGTTGTTGTTGGCCATTTCTTCTTTAATTAAGTCTCAGGCTTGATCTTCTCTCCTTTTTCCATTAAAGCTCCTCCAGCAGCAGCATCAATTGTGGTTCTTATTATTCTAGAAAGTCCATTATAGAAAGTTTGGACTTGAAGCCATTTTGGAATCTCATGGTGAGGACATTTCCGGAGCAAATCTTCTTGTACCTTTCCCAAGCTTCGTAGAGAGTTTCTGAGTCTTGTTGTACAAAGGATGTGATGTCATTCCTTAGTTTTCCAGTTCTGGCTGGTGGAAAGTACTTTGCAAGAAATTTGGTGGCTAAAGTGTCCAAGTTGTAATGGAACCTGCTGGTAGTGAATGTAGCCAAGCTTTGGCTCTGTCTTTCAAGGAGTATGAAAAATACACAGTCTCATTGCTTCTTCAGCTTCTCGATTGTAATTGAAAGTGCCGTAAACTTCCAGGAAGTTGCTGATGTGGGCATTAGGATCTTCAGTTGCATTCCCCCCAAACTGAACTGACTGCTGAATCATCTGAATGCATGTTTTGATGTCACCCACATTTGCTGGTAAGGGAGGAAGTACAATACAAGAAATGAGTCTGTCGACCACCGGAATGGTTCTGTCTTGAATGGGAATTGGTGGTTCAACCTCCAAAGGTTCAGGTTCCATGTTGAGCTTCTTGGCCTTCTCGCCTTTCCCTTCTCAACTGTCTGATTGGTCTTTCATTTCTGGGTCAAGCGGTCGGAGTTCAAAGCTTCTGGTTCGTCTCATAAAGTTTCTGAGAACTTGAAACACAAGAAAACAACAATAGGTAAAAAAAATTAGATACAAGTAACGTATCTAACCTTAAAACTAATAGTGAAAGATAAAAAAGACCCGACAACGGCGCCAAAAACTTGACCGGCGTAAACACACACGTATAACGCAAGCGCACGTATCGTTCAAGTAGTATAAAAATATCGATCCCACGAGGACTTAATATCTAAACTATTAATTTTATGAGGTCAAATGATTACTTGTATCTAACAGGTTGTTTGATTGATTTGAAATGGTGACGATTCTAAATTTTAAAAACAAGTAAATAAAATTATTCGAAAGTAGGTTTTAAGAAAATTCATTATTAAAAACTATCTAGGGTTGTGATTTCTTCCAATATCATTTAAAAGATGAAGTGGTTATCTTAAAGTTGGGTAATATATTGATTTATTAACCTGGAATACTAAATTATGTGTAAGCCATGTCGATGGTCAGACACAAATACCAGTTTAACCCAATTGAACCATATGTCTATGTCAACCAAATTATCAGGATTCATTAAGTTTAAGTTCCAATTATGGCTACCCCCCGCCCAACAGGTATATGTCTATCCTGTAAGGAAATCTATTAAAGGGTTATCTATCCTCAAGGAGATCGTGGGCTATTGAGTCTAAGGCTGAAACATAAAATCCCTATGTCTAGTTCATTTTAGATTTACCAGATCAATTTTATTAATGGCCAGTTAATGAAAAAGCATTAAGATTAAGACTCAATAAATAAATCTTTATAATACCCAAACTATAATCTAACCCCTTATAAACCGGTGATATTAAAAGTCATCACAACCCCAGATAACTAATTTAGTTACAACACATAACTAGAGCTAGTAAAAACTTAAAAATAAAAGACATAAAGTAAAAATGAGGTAAAGTAAATACTGAAAAGTAAATTACAATAAAATAAAATGCTAAGTTAAAAGGAATTACTTTTACTACTACTAATTTAGATATCTCCCATAATATAATATATAAACTTGTGATAACATTACCAACCAGCCATATATGCGGTATCCTGATTAAGTCAAATTAAGTCCAACCAGCCATTAAGGCGGTAGAAAGATTTGTCCATGAACCTGCCATATAGGCGGTAAGAGAGTTTAATTACCAACCAACCAATCTGGTGGTATCCTTTTTCAGTCAATATTTTAAATAGTGAATATATTATATTTAAGGGAGATTAATCTAAATAGCAATAGTAAAAGAATTACCTTTCACCATAGCTGGGGAAGTTACCTCCTCATGGTGAATAGTAAAACTGTAAAAAGTAAAAAAGTAAATTACTATTATTACAAAATGTAATTAAAATTAATTACAAAACTAAGAACTAAAAATTAAAAGAAACTAGAGAGAGACACTCTCTCTTTACATCAAAGAGATGAGAGAGAGTGGTACAACTGAAACTGGAATTTCGCGCTCTATTTATAGCATCAGTAAGGGTCGCGCGTCACGACGCCAAGCTCACGTCGCGACGCCCGTTTTGGTCGACGTGGCAGCTTCTGGTTCGTCGAGTGAGATTCTGGATAAGGTGATAATGTGACACGTGGCAAGATTATTGGAGACACAATTATTGTGACACGTGGCGGCTTCTGACTGGTCGGCTACATTCTTATCTGCCACGTGTCAGATAGGGATAAGAGAGCCAATAATTGATGCTGATGTGGCGGTGACGTGGCAAAGTGACTGTCAGCACCATAGAATTGCGACACGTGGCACTTCCTGATTGGCTGATGATGACGTGGCGGTGAGGTGGCATGTTGACTCGGTCAACTGATGATGTGGACGATGACGTGGCTGATAGGTGGAGTGACACGTGGCGGCATGTGGTGATGGTGACTGTCGGCACAGTAGGATGATGACACGTGGCACGGCGTATGTTAGTAGATCGGCTGTGATGGTGACACGTGGCACGGCGCACGTTAGCAATAGTCAAATTTTCTCAGATTCTGATTTGTGGACCTGGCGCACGTTAGCACTGTTCGGCGCACGTTAGGCGTTGCAACGTGGCAAATTACCAAAATGTTTTTTTTGCCAATTTTCACTATTTTGGTCCAAATCACCTCCAGAATGTCCTGAAACTTTATTTATCTACAAAATAACACAAAACACATTAAAATATTCATAAAACTCAAGAAACTATACAAAATATTAGGTTAAATGAGTGGGAAATAGTGATATAATTACCACTCATCACTATCCTTCCTGTGGCATACTTAGCCATGTCATCATCAAAGACAGTGACATCATCATTCAACCCGCTGGGAGGGCCCTCACGCCTCTCATTCTTAGAGCCTCCCGCAGCGCGGGGCATAGCCATATTAGTCATAACAGTGGTCAAAGCTTACAGTTGCTCGGTAACCTTAGTGAGATTAGCTTCCAGTTGATCCATATGAGATCCCTCGTTAACTGATTCGCTCATGTTCGCTAACGACTTTTTGATGAGTCTTCCCTCTTCCCGAACCCAACGGATATCTATGATGTCTTTTAAAACTGTGAGTCAGCAGGTATGCGTGCGATGCATGGAATGTATAAGTCAGCCCATTATCATTTTAAAGCATTCAATCATACTATTGCACGGTGCAAACTTGTCCCAGTTGAAAAGGCCCAACAAGTTTACACATTTGCGATAACATGGCTAAACAACTTCAAATAATAAGGGGCCTAAACATAAAGTGGCCCATTGGCATTTTAGAAGCTTTTGGCCCAATTGCCACAAAGCACGGACTCGTCCCAGTTTAAATGGCCTAACAAGCCCATACCTCATGACAGAAAGTCCTACCAAACCCAAATGACGATGGTCCTAAACGCAAGCATAAATGAATAGTTTTTATTGGTCCTACAACTACAATTCACATATGGGTTTACGGGAGTGTAGACAAAGGCTCTCATCGGCGAAGGATTGTCCACGACTAGGTCTCCCTACTCAAGGGTCTAAGCGACCAAGTGAGCACACCATTTTTTATACGCTAAGGTACGTGCCAATGAGTTATGATGCGTGACTGACTGTCAAATAGATTTCCTATTGTAGATTCCCCAAAGGGAGGGTGGAGCGAATTCTCTTAAATACCCAAGCCTCTTAGGCTCTTATCGCCTTGGTGACAGGAATAAACAAAAAGTCCTCCAAATTAGTCTGTCACAGTGAGCTACGAGCGAATGATTATCTAGGGACCTTCACAACTTTTCCTTATAGAAAGGTAGTGAATGAAAGAAGACACCAAATCATCACCTAGCCTTAATAATGCCTTTGATTAAACCCCTTCAACCCACTGTAGACACGGTTAACTAAAGAACAAATCATAAACATTACAAGACATTATTTAAGGGCCGATTCTCTATCCCCAGTGGAGTCGCCAGACTGTAGGACACAGAACTTGACGACGCTGTTCTAGGCTCGTGGCCTAGTCGGGAGTACGGAATAGCCCACGGGGGAACTAAACCGGAGAAATAAAATGGAGTCGCCGCCCAGTGTGAACTGGGAAAATGATTTAAGGCTGCACTCACCCCTCACAAGGGAAGACCTCAAACCGTTGGGTTCGGAATGGTCCCTTACTTATGCCACTTGTAATGAAAAGATTTATGCAATAATCTAAGCGAGTCTACGCAACCTACATACGCAAGAATAGCCTACTTCTATTTCACATACATGAAAGTAAAACCTATATCAAGTTTGCATGCATAAAAGTAAAGCCTAAATCTAAGTTTGCATGCATAAAATTAAGTCGGAATAACGGCGAGCACACAATAATCTCATGAACATATTGAATTATCAAACGCGAAAATAAGTAACAACTTAAACATAGACATAAATTAAATTCCTAATGCGAAGGAAATAACTAATCATGTTTGGAAATAACCAACTAAATCATACATAAAAGAAGACAACATACTAAACGACTAAATCATGCATAATAACATACTAAACGACTAAATCATGAATAAACATAAGATTGGATGAAACGAAATATGTGTGTCTCTCAAGTGGTACGTGGAGTTGTTTCCCAAGTACAAACCGCATTACCGTCCATTCGGATTCGGCTACAGAATTTACGTATGGGTTTCCATCCGATATACCGCAAGAGAGAACACATATTCCATTCATCTGAAAGTCATAGCATACACCAATCAACAATACTCATGCGAAGTAAAATAAGAAAATAAATAAAAATAAAGGAGAATAAATAAAAAGGGTGCCCTCAGGTCTAACCTCTTAAGTCGTCTTTTGAAAGTACGTTACATGGCCGTCGGAAGGGTTGGTGCTCCGCAACTTTTTCGATTTACTGGTTCGTCATTTTACTTCGTTGCCTCGCTGTTTTGGGCTACTGTTTTACTCTGTTTCACTGCTGTTTTTTACTGTATTTTCTGGTCACTATTTTACTATAATAAGAGCTATTTTGGCTTACTGTTTTGCGGTTGTTTGGAGCGGTTTATGGACTGTGTTTCATGATAATTACTCGCAGTTTTTGAGGTGTAGTTTTGGTAATGGATGGCAGTTTCTGGAGGTAGTTTTTTGGTAGTTGCTGGCAGTTTTCAGAGGGTTATTTTCGGTGATGCTGGGGTAATTTTCAGGGACTGTTTCGATGGTTTAGAGGGGGCGGTGTTGCGATGGTTGTTGGGAAAATTTAAGGGACTATTTTCGGTGGTTTATGAGGGGTTTTAAGGTTGTGATTTGCAGCAATTGAGGGCTGGTTTCAGGGTTTATTCACGGCAATGGGAAGGATTTTCTGTAGTGCTTGGACGTGAATGTGTTAGGTTATTTTCTTTCTGTTTTCGTGAGAATGAGCCAGGGGTTTCAAGGTTGGGTTTAGGTTTCTTTTTATAGGCAAAGGGTTGGAGCTTGTCCTCGTACGGGAAGGGAAATAATATTGCAATTATGAGGGATATCTCCTAATTAGTGTGCTATAAGGAAAAATCTATTTAATTAGGGATGTTATTTGGTTTGATTTGATTTGATCTCTTTTAATTAGGAATATGATTTAATTTGATTTGATTTGATTTATTTAATTTGGGAAGGTGATTTGTTTTGATTTTAGCATGTGTTAATTGTTATTTTGAATGTGTTTGGGCATGCATTGAGGGGTTTGGGCGTGCATTAGGTCCTTTGATGGGATTTGTGTGTGTGGCTTGGTGTATGTGGGCTTGGTGTGTGGCTTGTGGGGGGTTTTGGACCAAGGCTAACAGTTAAAACAGAGGTTCAGTGAGCAAACCCAAAGTTAGGCAAGCGAATTAAATCCAACAAGGTGTCGATTTCTGACTGTTCCCTTCCGATGTCCATTTCTCACGATTTCCAAAACTTAAAGAGGTAGTGTCTCCATGTGAGAATCATCATCGGGACTTATATGCAAAAATGCAGTGCCTACAGTAACACATGAATCGGCCCCTGCAACCCATTTAGCTCATCCACCCTGCAACCCATGAATCTGCCAATTAAGCCCAAAAAAGACACCATGCACGCCCAAAAAAAAAAAGAAAGAAAAGCCCATGCAATCAACATGCTAAAATCCCCTCAAACCATTTTCCAATTTAACAAGATTTGAAATCCCATCCTTACCAATTAACAAGATTTGAGATCTTCATCACCAAATTTATGAGATTGTATTCCAAAAATAATTTTGGTAAGATATTCCCCAAATAAATGTGATTTATTTCCCTATTTGGAGTTCCTTTCAAAACATTATAAAAAGGGACAATTTTCTTCATCAAACAGAGTATTGGACGATAATACCACCAACAAAAAACCCTTGAGACTCCTTTCTTCTTCTTTTGGGCGGCAAACCTAGAGTTCTTTTCTTCTTTTTTAGACCGAAACCAGAAGCAAAAGAATACAACTAAGCCAACAACCCTAGAACAACAACAACCACCGAAGAAAAAAGCAAAGCAATCACCGAAACACACAACCAAAAAAACTGAGAAAGAAACCACCAAACAACCAAAAAGAGACAACCAGAAAAATAGCCAAACAACCGAAAAAAACAACAAGAAAAATAACCAGCAGGAAAACACCACCGAAACAACCAACCTACAGCCACCAAAAAATAACAAAAATCGAGAAATAACCAGTGAGGGAACCACCTAGAAACCGAGAAATAACTTATGAGTGGTAATTATATCACTATTTCCCACTCATTTAACTTAATATTTTGTATTGTTTCTTAAGTTTTGTGAATACTTTGATGAGTTTTGTGTTATTTTGTAGATAAATAAAGTTGCAGGATATTCTGGAGGTGATTTGGGACCAAAACAATGAAAATTGGAAAAAGGACATTTTGGTAATTTTGTGCCGTCGCGACGCACAAACCTTTGGCGTCGTGACGCCTAACATGCACCAAGACTTGCTAACGTATACCGTGCCACATGTCACCATCACAGCCGATCTGCTAACGTGCACCGTACCACGTGTCATCATCATGCGGTGCTGACAGTCACCACGTGTCGCCATGTGTCAATCCACGTGTCTGCCACGTCATCATCCACATCACCGGTTGACCGAGTCAAAGTGCCATGTCATTGCCACATCATCATCAGCAAATCACATCGTGACACGTGTCACAATTCTATGGTGCCGACAATCACTTTCGCCACGTGTCGCCACGTCAGTGCCATGTCAGCTCAATTATTGACTCATTTATCTGAATTGACATGTGGCTGATAAGAATCTAAAATCAGCCAATCACGAGTCGCCACATGTCGCAATCATTGAGCTCCCAGCCGCCTTGCCACGTGTCACCTTATCACCTTATCCAGAATCCCACGGGACGAACCAGAAGCTGCCACGTCAATAATCACTCACGTCGCGACGCGAGAGGTGCGTCGCGACACAGACACCCTACTGACGCCTATAAATAGAGCTCAAAATTTCAGTTTCAGATGTACCTTCCTCTCTAATTTCTCTGATGTAAGTAGGGAATTTTCTATCTAGTTTCTTTTAAATTTTAGTTTTGTAATTAATTTTAATTATATTCTGTAATAATAGTAATTTACTTTCTTTATTTTTTACAGTTTTTACTATTCACCATGAGGAGGTAACTTCCCCCTTTTAGGGTGAAAGGTAATTCTTTTACTATTGCTATTTAGATTAATCTCCTTTAAATATAATATATTCACTATTTAAAATTTGACTTAAAAAGGATACCGCTATATTGGTCGGTTGGTAATTCATTTTAATCTGGTTTAAACCTAACTAATCAAGGATACCGCCAGATTGGTCGGTTGGTAATTAAATTTTCTTACCGCCTATATAGCAGGTTTATTTTGGTTCCGCCTTTATGGCTGGTTGGACTTAATTTGACTTAATCAGGTTACCGCCTATATGGACGGTTGGTAAAATAATCACAAGTTAATATATTATATTAAGGGAGATATCTAAATAGTAAATAGTAAAAGTTGATCCTTTTAACTTAGCATTTTATTTTATTGTAATTTACTTTTCAGCTTTTACTTTACCGCAATTACTTTTCAGTATTTTTACTTTATGTCTTTTAAAGCCCTAGTTATGTGTCATAACTAAGTTAGTTATCTGGGGTTGTGATGAATTCTAATATCACCAGTTTATAAGGGGTATTTACTTGAGGATAGATAACCCTTTAATAGATTTCCTTACATGATAGACATATACATGTCGGGCGAGGGTAGCCATAATTGGAACTTAAACTTAATGAATCCAGGTAATTTGGTTGACATAGACATATGGTTCAATTGGGTTAAACTGGATATTTGCGTCTGACCATCGACATAGGCTTTTGCATAATTTAGTGTTCCAGGTTAGTAAACTGATTTATTACCCACCATGAAATAACCACTTCATCTTTTAAAAGATATTGGAAAGATTCACAACCCTAGATAGTTTTTAATATTGAATTTTCTTAAACCTACTTTTGTGCAATTTTATTTACTTGTTTTTAAATTTAGAATCATCACCATTTCAAATCAATCAATCAACATGTTAGATACTAGAAATCATTTGACCTCATAAAATTAATAGATTAGGTATTAAGTCCTCGTGGGATCTGCTGGAGATTATCTAGATCCCAAGGATCATAAATCAAGCATGAACATGTGTGAATACATTCGAGGAAGTCGCGGAATACTTACATCGAGCTGTTGAACGATGCTTTGAAGAACAAAAATCTGTTTACTGCCTCTTGGACTGGTTCGGCAGTGACAGTCTTCAACCCACTGGTTCGGCCATTAGAGATCAACTTCCAAGCTCCAAGCTTCGTCGTGGTGATTCCTGGCTCATGGTGGACTTCCCCATCACCTTCGCATGATCCCGGAGTGTGCTAGCACTCTCGATTTTGCCACAAAATCACACTTGCTTCCCTTCTAATTTCGGTTCTGCCCAGCAGAAAAATGAAACCAGAAAATGAGCCCTTGTGGGCGTGAGAGAGAAGAAGAATGGAGGAGAGAGATAGATAAATGTGTTATGTAATTTTGGTTAAAAAGTGTATCATATACACTTAATCAATTTCTAAAATTGATTTTCCATTTTGTTTTTCCAAAAAATCAAATGGCATTTAAGTTTTGCCAACCACCACATCAACTATTCACATCACACAAGTCAATCAAGTTGTCAAGTCACATCACTCAAAGTGACAAGTGATTTGACGCTTGATGTGACGCTAGATGCGACTAGCGATTTGACGTGCCGCACTCGAATTCCAAATGCGAATGCGCTCACAAATAATATCAGGCTCGGGTTCGCTAATTCCAAATTAATGAATTTTTCGTTGCGTCGTAGTTAAATGATTACGCCTAGCGAAGTCACTATTCACATCGCTAACGAACTAATTCTAAATTAACTCGTTCGCCCGAATTAAAATCTAATTTTAATTCCGCGTCGAAATCCAATTTCGTTTAATATATCAAATATATTAATTGCCGATTAATTCCAAATTAATCGTTATCTCTCTTTAAATGATATTTTATCCCAGATAAAATATCTCCGCAATTAATCCCAGATTAATTTTCTCTCTCATCTAATTAATCCCAGATTAATAAAAGTGCAAGTCATACGTCATCTGTGAATCTTTGGGAAGCGACCCATGAGATCCTCAGATATGTTGGCAGTAAATTCGGTCGTCGGACTATCCGAACAAGCAAGTACCTCGTACTACATTTATACCGAATTACAAGACAAGGTTGGCCTCTAGCAAAACGCCATGCCTACCCAATTCTCCGGAAACATCCTTACATGAATAAAGGATCTGTATCAGGCGTAGTATACGTAGTATTGTATATTTCTGTCCAGTATCGGATGATCACATGCAATGCCTGGGGCTGGTACAGTGTCTACCCCGTACGAAACATATATCGGATTACGAGCAACTAGTCTCTTTAATATCGGATAATCATGACCAAGTCATATTATCCCGACGGTTGCAACCTTTATAGAGAACCAGTTCTGTATCCCTGCGCGATCATCAACTCCATATGACTGGAGTGACACTTCCGTCTTGACATCACACCCAACACACTACGATTCTCAATATACCCAGCATTGGCGTACACAGAACCTGTTAAAGCCCTAGACGACCGCAACCAAAGTATATTGATTGTCGCAAGTATTAGCGGTGCAAGTCTCAGGTTAAGACCAAATACACCTACCCTGATTTCGGACTTCCATAGACACATAGTCATACTACCAATGGAATTCCGAGGGGGTCTATCCAGAGCGAAGCTGTTTCCCGTACCATCGGTAAAACACAACCTCCTATTACACTTGCATGAGTATCCTATACCCAAATATATGAGAACTATGTCGTTGTGCCCTCACAACGCGCACAAGTGTAATACTAGTCTTTTACGCATTCATCGATGTCCAATCTCGATAATGCTCTGACTAGGGATATTTAATGATTTATCCTTCGTGGATTGATACTGTCTCATATCATTCTCAATCCAAGAACAAATCACAGGGACCTTCTATCATTTATATATCTTGGTGATCTAATCACAAATGATAAGAGTGCAATCTCCTTTGTCACATAGTTAATTTGTACAACAACACCGTGATCTGTACAAATAGTGATGCTATGGGTCATAATTGTCCAACAATATCCCACTTGGCCTATAGCCAGTCACTCGAGTGCTTGACACCCAAACTATATACGGTTGGCTCAAACTGCTGAGAAATGCTTTCGTCAGCGGATTTTCATGATTATCATCTGATGCGATTTATTCGATCATCACATCGCCACGATGTATGATCCAAACGAATCAGATGAATATCGAAGTATGTATCTGGATCCTGGATGAGACCATTAATTCTTTAGCATGTGCTCAAGCCTAGCTTAGCTGCTAATATGATTATATCTAATCTAATTAGATTTGTTTATCGACCCAAAAGGCTTCCATTGCTGCCTCAGCTGCAGCAATAACCCGCATTTGTTGTTTATTCGGTAACAGTATCTTGCTTGGAAGATTTCCAGCTCACTGTTCCATTATTCAAACTGTATAGTACCGTTTGCGACTTTTAGTCGTCTTATCGGTTAGGAAACTTGCTACAGTGATCCCAGTCACTTCAAGTTCTCATTCATCATAGACTAATATAGCATCCTTAGTTCTCTAAGACACTAAGTATGTTCTTAACTTCAATCCAGTGACTATCACTTGGATTGGCCTGATTGTGAATCCATATGCTCAAAGCGTATGAGACACCAGGTTGAGTATATTTTTCAATGTACGAGTTCTCGGAGAGTTTTCTCGAAAGCCAAGCTTTCGCCGATTGTTTTTATATGGGAATATCATTTCCAAGAAATGACATATGTTATCATTATTCTATATAGGACAGCCACTTTCAGTGAGCTCCCACTAACCCTCTTATATACATAAGAATCCTTTCGTTTTGAATTAAATCATAAACCATTATGATTACATCAAAACGATAATTCCAAGAACCTATGCTTGCTTCAATCCAAACATGGATTGAATAAGCTGCAAACCTTGTTTGATAGTTATGGTACGACAAAATCGACAGGATGTTGTAAACATCCTCCTAAAGGTTTCCTTTTCAGGAAAGCGATTTTCCCGTTAAGCTGACATACTTCATAATGAAACACGCAGCTTTAGCAAGCATTATCCAAATGGATTTACCGTGGCAACAGGTAAAAGATTGAATCGTAATCAACACAATGTTGATAACGATACCTTTCCGCTAAAAGCCTAACTTTATACGTTGGTATGTTGCCATCCATGTATGTCTTCCTTGAAGACTTATAAGTACCAATAGGCATAACGCCTTGCGGTACATCAACTAGTATCCTAACATAGTTGATATAAATGGATTCCATTTCGGATTCATGACACTTTGTCATAACAGGGAGTTGATACCTTGTATCACTTCCTCATACGTAGTCAGTTGGTATTCCTCAATAAGATAGACATCTTTATGAGGTGAGATCAGAAACCCATACCATAGGTTGTTTCTGACTCTCTCCGACATACGCGGTTCTTGTGTATTCGA
Source organism: Zanthoxylum bungeanum (assembly GCA_019454045.1). NCBI lineage: Eukaryota > Viridiplantae > Streptophyta > Magnoliopsida > Sapindales > Rutaceae > Zanthoxylum > Zanthoxylum bungeanum. Next base: position 73,243 of record SKCR01033770.1, read on the forward strand.
AGATTATTGGAATAGTTTCATCCTTGATGAACTATATGTGTTCCATTAGGAATCGGTGCCTTGAACAATATTACTCCAATTTTCATCGAGTTTTACTATCCTCCCACTTACCACTGCATATCGGTATTCCTCTTAGGAAAACCGCATGGTGAGCAATAATCTAATTGTTCTCTTGTGAGTTGTATAAGTACTATACTTATGGTATCCCTAGGATAACCTACAATTGGCACTTATCCAATTTGGGTTTTAGTTTGGTATCATCCAAACGTATGCCTTGCATACCAAAAAATTATCAAGAATGTGAAACCCGGTTTCTTTCCTGTTCATATCTAATATGTAATCTGTCAAACAGATTTTAATGGAACCTTATTCAAAATAAGTTCTTGCACTGTTAATGCTTATCCGTTGAAGGAAATGGTAGCTCAGAGCGACTCGTGATTAACCTTATCATGTCCAACAAAATTCGGTTTATCCGTTTAGACACACTGTCAAACCGACGTGTTCCAAGAGGAGTCCTCATTTGAAAGAATACTATACTCTTTCAAGTTTATTAAAAAATTATTGCTTAAGTATTTTCCATTACGGTCTAACCGTGACGGTATAATACTTTAGCCGATCTGTTTGTCTATTTCGTGTCGAAACTGTAAAAGTTTCCGATTTGTGTTCTTCAAAAGAAACACATAACATAACGCGATGCCACATCCGTATAGGTCACGAATATTCATATCCACCTCTAGCCTAACTAGACATGGGCCCACTTGCTTCACTATGAACTAGGGCTAACAGATCGGTGGTATTTGCACTTTTACCAAGTAAATAGTGTTTTAGGCACTTTGCCCAATAAACTAGATTCGTAGACTTTATTTGATTGGAATCAAATGTGTCATAGTACCCACACTTCAAAAGTGCAGATATACGAGTCTTGTTTGATTGTGTCCCTGACAACAATGCCACATCAGTTTCTTCTGATCAAATCAGTTCGAGCTATTTGTTTGTCATGTTATATATTTGAGATTTATTTATATTCAAAATATAAATTCTGTTATTCACATCTAATGCGTTTATCTCAATATCATCTTTATATAATGAAACACTTTAGTGTTCTAGAATATGAAGGTAAATTCGCAACGGATTAAACACTGATATAGAGATAATGTATCTAGTCAAACTAGTTACATTATAATAGTATCCAAATTTAGGTACACACCCGAAGGTAGTTCCTAAACTTAGGTATCTACGGTTAAAACAGCGACTTTTATCCCATTTCCAATTCGTAGATAAATCTCAATTGAAGTCAGTATCCTGTTCATTACAGATTCTGAACATCAATATATATATATCACACTAAGTATCTAAAATCCAATTTTAATACTAGTAGTGAATATATTTATGACAAACATATTTGAAGTCAGAGCCTACTCGTCTTCAATTCCTCATGTCTGCTTTGTTCAAACGGCAGCGTCACGCTTCCGCGATCCCGTTTGCCACTTTAGGCAGACATTTTGGGATATGTCCTTTATCTTCCCAGAAGATTATAATGATATTGCCTTTGCCTTTTCAACACTCTAGAAGCCTTTGGCCTAGCATCGGCCTTCTAGAATATCGAAGTAGAGTGCGACTAGCGCTACTTGTCTAATTGTAAAGTTTTGACTTTATCTCCTTGAGAATAGTCGTTAACCCTCCAAGAGTTTACTATTGCAATATTAGTACTTCTAAAATCTAAAATAGATATTTGAAGATCCTTCAATTTCTTTATCATACTTTAAGGATCTAATCCTTAGTTCTGATTCAGAAATTAAGGAGTCTACTGCGACAAGCTTAATGGATTAAACACTAAAGTTATCATCACATAAATCTTCCAAAGATTATGCTCTACTATTTGCTTAACTCCGAGATTAAGGCATAATATGTTATTTTATCAAATAAAGTAACTTATTATTTTTCCAGGACCATCCTGAAACTTTATTCCCAATTTGAAAATTAAACCATTTAAATACATTTTCCCTAGGATTATGTTTTAAATGCCAATCTTTCAATTTATATCTTGATTCTAATAGTCCAAACTATTAATCAACGATTTTGGTACTATTTATTATAATGATTACAATAGTCCAACTATTTAATCAACTATAATTAATAGATTAAAATCAATTATATTGATTACTATAATCCAATTATAAAATCAACTATAAATGAATAGTTTGAATATAGTCCAACTATTTATTAAAACAACATTTTAAATATTAGTCCAACTAACATTTAATTATTTGACGACAAATGATATTTGATTTGAGCGCGTATGGCAAGTAATTAAACGAATATTGCAAATTCAATTCTTGCCTCCCCTATTTTTCGGCGAGCCTCTAACCCTCTGTCGAGTACTCAGGAAACCGTGTTTCCTAGCGGGCTAGGATCCCGTTAAATATCAAACAATCTTGACTTTGGCCAACAAATTATATGATAATTAACTAGGTAGATCTAAGATCGATTGGATCCAATCCAATTCTAGATCCGTAGGGGGACATCCAAGTCCGAAACATATATCTTATATGCCAATACATCCAATGTATTACCTAACCTTTTTCCTCTGAATCAACTAAGCCTTGCTTTGGCACACAACAAACTTAGTGATCCCAGTTAAACGCGACCCATTGACCATGGAAAGCTTCGTAATCAATGTCGATGGACAAGAAGTGGTCTTGAATTTGGCCCACAAACCACAACTTGGACAAGACACCAACATGTAACAAAGCTCTCGTGATTCAAACACATCCTCGATTGATAAAATGCCTTGACTTTGGCCAACAAGCCAATGCCAGTCTCGGATCTTGAGTGAGAATCACTCAATGGAAGGAAAAATGCTTAATATTTTGCGAGTGCAAATTGGCACCAATTTATTATCTTTGTTAAGGTCTCATCATCATACACCCTTAAACATGCATTCTAACACATAATAAAGCGCGTATAAATAAAATAATAATGATATACGGATCGATACTTTCACAATGATCCTAGATAAAATCTCTCACTTTCTCTCTCCCGCTAGCACATGTATTTGCTTCTACCCGTTACACTACACTTCTAAAGAAACCTCATTTACATTGAGGGGAATAGGTGAGAAGAGAATACAAAGAATATGGAGGTATAAGGCTGGACACGCAGGTCCAATTAATAATTCCAAATTTATTACAACAATATCTAAAATTGCCCCCCCATCTAATATCCATCTGATATACATTATTCATGCATCGCAACCATGTATTCACACAAGCATGTTATCAATCAATCTAATCAATTAATTAATCTGATAATTAGTGATCATCCAATGTTCAAAACGATTTGATTTTGCTCTCGAGTCAAACTCGTTTTTGCGAATAAGTACTCAAAGTACGAATTCTCGAATTAAATTAAACTACATCATTAAATCCAATTTAATATGCATTACATTCTAATTCACTATTTAATTCCAAATTAAATATCACACTTTATTTACGAACCTTTACGACTTAATTCCAAATTTAATCGTTACGGGTCTCAAGCCCGTTTAATGTCCAACGTTAATTTAATTAAAGTCCAATGGGCTTTTAATTAATTTCTTAAGGAGTAGACTTTTGGTCAACTCGGGTCAAACCGAATAACCAAAATCCAATCCGGGAGTTACCCCATAAGCCTAGAAATCAATCTTGGCCTATTAGGCCCAATTAAACTTTAAAGGTCCATTAAGTCGCATTTGGGCTTTATGGAAGTGGTTTTGGGCCCAATTGGATCCAATCCAATTTGCCTTAACCCAAATTTGTACAGCAAAGCCCAATAATCCCATTTACAACATTTCAAGCCCAATTTCAAAATTAGCCCAATTAACTAAATTACTAAAATCCAATTTACAATTTAATTAATCAAAGTGCATTACAAATTAATCACCCAAATCATTATTTCCAAAACACAAATTAGGCTAATTAATCATGCTCATTTACATCAATTATTGTCCAACACAAATTAACAAAAAATCAAACCCAATCATGCTCATAATGTCTCGGCAATATATGAGTAATTTTTGTCCGATTCGGTTTCAATCCAATTAAGCCCACAATCGACATTAAATCAATTCCCGAATGATTTCAAACACATCCAATGTCAAAAATAAAAATCCCAAGACATTTTAGGGCATCACATTTTCGGCCAACACCAAAAAATTGGGGAATTGTTCCAACACAATTTCATCAAATTGATCCAATCAATCCTTAATTCAACACATTTAAGCATACTAATCCATCCAATTTCATTAATCATGCTCAAAGAAGTTTGCCCAATTATAAGCCCTAAATAATTTTCATGCTTTTACCAAGCTCTGATACCATTACTGGAGATTATCTAGGTCCCAAGGATCATAAATCAAGCATGAACATGTGTGAATACATTCGAGGAATTCACGGAATACTTACATCGAGCGATTGGCGACGCTTTGATGAACAAAAAATCTGGTACTTACTGCCTCTTGGACTGGTTCGGCAGTGACAGTCTTCAACCCAATGGTTCGGCCATTGGAGAACAACTCAAAGCTCCAAGCTTCGTCGTGTGATCCCGGCTCATGGTGGACTTCCTTATCACCTTCGCATGATCCCGGAGTGTGCTAGCACTCTCAATTTTGCCACAAAATCACACTTGCTTCCCTTCTAATTTCGGTTCTGCCCAACAAAAAAATGAAACCAGAAAATGAGCCCTTGTGGTGTGAGAGAGAAGAAGAATGGAGGAGAGAGAGAGATAAATGTGTTATGTAATTTTGGTTAAAAAGTGTATCATATACACTTAATCAATTTCTAAAATTGATTTTCCTTTTGTTTTTCCAAAAAATCAAATGGCATTTAAGTTTTGCCAGCCACCACATCAACTATTCACATCACACAAGTCAATCAAGTTGTCAAGTCACATCACTCAAAGTGACAAGTGATTTGACGCTTGATATGACACTAGATGCGACTAGCGATTTGACGCTTGATTTAAAGGCCGCAGTCGAATTCGAAATGCGTGCGCTCGTAAATAATATCGGGCTCGGGTTCGCTAATTCCAAATTAATGAATTTTCCGTTGCGTCGTAATTAAATGATTACGCCTAGCGAAGTCACTATTCACGTCGCTAACGAATTAATTCTAAATTAACTCGTTCGCCCGAATTAAAATCTAATTATAATTATGCGTCGAAATCCAATTTCGTTTAATATATCAAATATATTAATTTGCCAATTAATTCCAAATTAATGGTTATCTCTCTTTAAATGATATTTTATCCCAGATAAAATATCTCCGCAATTAATCCCAGATTAATTTTCTCTCTCATCTAATTAATCCTAGATTAATAAAAGTGCGAGTCATACGTCATCGGTGAATCTTTGGGAAGCGACCCATGAGATCCCCGGATATGTTGGCAGTAAATTCGGTCGTCGAACTATCCGAACACGTAAGTACCTCGTACTACGTTTATACCGAATTACAAGACAAGGTTGGCCTCTAGCAAAGCGCCATGCCTACCCAATTCTCCGGAAATATCCTTACAGGAATAAAGGATCTGTATCAGGCATAGTATACGTAGTATTGCGTATTTCTGTCCAGTATCGGATGATCACATGCAAGGCCTGGGGCTGTACAGTGTCTGCCCCGTACGAAGCATATATCGGATAACGAGCAACTAGTCTCTTAATATCAGATAATCATGACCAAGTCATATTATCCCGACAGTTTCAACCTTTATAGATAACCAGTTCTGTATCCCTGCGCGATCACATCAACTCCATATGACTGGAGTGACACTTCCGTCTTGACATCACACCCAACACACTACAATTCTCAATATACCCAGCATTGGCGTACACATAACCTGTTAAAGCCCTGGACGACCGCAACCAAAGTATATTGATTGTCGCAAGTATTAGCGGTGCAAGTCTCAGGTTAAGACCAAATACACCTACCCTGATTTCGGACTTCCATAGACACAGAGTCATACTACCAATGGAATTCCGAGGGGGTCTATCCAGAGCGAAGCTGTTTCCCGTTCCATCAGTAAAACACAACCCCCTATTACACTTGCATGAGTATCATATACCCAAATATATGAGAACTATGTCGTTGTGCCCTCACAACTCGCACAAATGTAATACTAGTCTTTTACACATTCATCGATGTCCAATCTCGATAATGCTCTGACTAGGGATATTTAATGATTTATCCTTCGTGGATTGATATTGTCTCATATCATTCTCAATCCAGAAACAAATCACATGGACCTCCTATCATTTATATATCTTGGTGATCTAATCACAAATGATAAGAGTGCAATCTCCTTTGTCACATAGTTAATTTGTACAACAATACTGTGATCTGTACAAATAGTGATGCTATGGGTCATAATTGTCCAACAGGATCGATACTTTTTATACTACTTGAATTATACGTACGCTTGCGTTATACGTGTGTGTTTATGCCGGTCAAGTTTTTGGCGCCGTTGCCGGGGACTTATTTAACTTTCACTATTAGTTTAGAGGTTAGATACCTTTACTTGTATCTAATTTCTTTTTACTTATTGTTTTTGTTTTCTTGTGTTTCAGGTTCTCAGATCCTTCATGAGACGAACCAGAAGCTTTGAACTCCGACCGCTTGACCCGGAAAGTGAAAGAACTATCAGACAGTTGAGAAGGGAAAGACGAGAAGGCCAAAAAGCTTTAGTCAACCTGGAACCTGAACCTTTGGAGGTTGCACCACCAATTCCCATTCGAGACAGAACCATTCCGGTGGTTGACAGACTCATTTCATGTATTGTACTTCCTCCCTTACCAGCAAATGCAGGTGACATCAAAATATGCATTCAGATGATTCAGCAGTCAGTTCAGTTTGGGGGGAATGCAACTGAAGATCATAATGCCCACATCAGCAATTTCCTGGAAGTTTGCGGCACTATCAATTACAACCGAGAAGCTGAAGAAGCAATGAAACTGGGTATTTTCCTATACTCCTTGAAAGACAAAGCTAAAGCTTGGCTACATTCACTACCAGCAGGTTCCATCACAACTTGGAACACTTTAGCCACCAAATTTCTTACAAAGTACTTTCCACCAGCCAGAACTAGAAAGCTGAGGAATGACATCACATCCTTTATGCAACAAGACTCAGAAACTCTCTACGAAGCTTGGGAAAGGTACAAAGATTTGCTCCATAAATGTCCTCACCATGAGATTCCAAAATGGCTTCAAGACCAAACCTTCTATAATGGACTTTCTGGACTGATGAGAACCACAATCGATGCTGCTGCTGGAGGAGCTTTAATGGCAAAAGGAGAAGATCAAGCCTGAGACCTAATCGAAGCAATGGCCAACAACAATTCCTTGTGGCCAACAGAAAAGAGCATGATCCAAAGAATTGCAGGAATTTATGAAAGTGGAGCCAATACAGCAGTCAACGCCAAGCTGGATCAGATATGCAAATTCATGGAGACTCTCAGCACTGGATCCACAAGTTCACCATATGGAGGAACACCAGAACCAAACCAACTTGAAGAGACGGTGAATTATGTCAACAATTTCAACAGACAGGGGAACAATCCATATTCCAACACCTACAACCCAGTGTGGATGAATCATCCCAATTTTTCATGGAGCAACAATTCAGGACAAAAGAACAATCCACCACATGGATTCCAACAGCAGAACTATCAACCACCAGGATTTCAACAGCAGAACTATCAACCACCAGGATTTCAACAGTAGAAAAAAGGCTATGGACATGAAAAAGAACCAGAAATGAAAGAATGGATTGCAGAGATGTTCAAAAAGCAACAAGCATCATATGATGCTATCTTTCAGAGCCAATCTGCTTCCATCAAAGCACTGGAGAATCAAATCGGACAACTGGCCAATGCTCAAAGTTACAGACCGCCAGGTAATCTTCCCAGCAACACAGAACCCAATCCAAGGAACCGAGGGAAGGAGCAATGTCAAGCCATCACCTTGAAAGCGGTACTGAAATCAACAAAGATGTTGGAATCAAGGCAACAATTGAGGAAGTTTCAAAATAAACAAAGCAACAGATGGAGGAAAAAGAAGCAAAGGAAAAAGAAAAAGATCAGATCACTTCATCTCTACCTTTTCCACAACGACTTCAGAAAAACAAACTGGAGAAACAGTTTGCTCGATTCCTGAAGGTGTTCAAAAAGCTTCACATCAACATTCCATTTGTAGAAGCCTTGGAAGAAATGCCCATCTATGTAAAATTCATGAAATACATTCTTTCACAAAATGAAGATTGGGAGATTACGAGACAATATCATTGACGAAAGAATGCAGTGCCATTATTCAGAGGAAACTTCCCCTAAAGCTGAAAGATCCTGGCAGTTTCACTGTCCCATGCACCATTGGAGAACACTATATCGGTAAGGCTTTATGTGACTTAGGTGCAAGTGTTAATTTGATGCCTTTTTCTATTTACAGGAAACTGCTAATTGGAGAAGAAATGCCTACCTCAGTCTCATTACAACTTGCTGATCGAACGCTCGTATTTCCAAGAGGTGTTGTTAAAGATGTGCTGGTCAAAGTCGACAAACTCATTCTTCCAGCAGATTTCATTATCCTTGGCATGGAAGAAGACAAAGATGTGCCTATCATCATTGGAAGACCATTATTGGCGACATGACGAACTGTGATTGATGTATAAAAAGGAGAACTGACTGTGGGACACAGGATCTGGGGCGACGCATGCTGTCCCGAGCTCACGGCCCGGTTGGGAGTACGGAGTAGCCACGTGGGTCTAAACCGGAGAATAATGGAGTCGCCACCCAGTGTGAACCGGGAAAATGAGATTTAAGGCCGCACTCACCCCTCGCAAGGGAAGAACTCAAACCGTTGGGTTCGGAATGGTCCCTTACTTATGTCACTTGTAATGAAAGGATTTGTGTAATAATTTAATCAGGCCTAAGTAACACTTATTTCTAAGAGTATCATGCTTCTAAATCCACATGCACGAAATTAATCATCACAACATGCAACATCACATGGCAATCTCACAAACATTTCTCAATCATATGATAGGGAAAACTAAGAACAACCTAATCATGCTTGAGTACTATCTCATGAATATATTAACCAAATAACATGCTAACAGCCTAATCATGCTTGAATATCATCCCAAGAATACATCGAATGGATAAATGCAGGAATACAAATAATATGATTGGCTACATAATGCAAGGGAGATCACCCAAAAGGCAGTTGTGCATGAAATATGATGAGACAGACTTAGTTCAGTGTGTTCGCATTCGTGTAGCGTTTGTAAACATGTTCGAACGGTAAACAGAAGGTTCCCCTTCGTGTAGTGTTTGATAACGCGTTCGAACGGTACCCGACCTGATGATACAAAAAGCATGCGCGTTCGAGTAGCGTTTGTAAAATGCGTTCGAACAGGAAATAGAAGGTTCGCGTTCGTATAGCGTTCGATAACGCGTTTGAACGGATCCAGACCTGATGAAACAAAATGCATGCGCGTTCAAGTAGCGTTTGTAAATCACGTTCGAACGGGAAACAGAAGGTTCGCGTTCATATAGCGTTCGAAAACGCGTTCAAACGGGAACAGACCTGATGCACAAAATGTGACGTAATACATACATAAAAAACCAATAGCGAAATACAAAGCACGGTGAAGTATCGTGGCGAAGGATTTTAACCTCTTCAATTAGAGGACCTTTCATCGCACTTACTAAGCCCATGTGCTCGATCACGTCATGCATACAAAAATAAAGACAATCATATCACACTTAGTATATCCGATTGAACATATCTTATATCGAACTGAACACACATCAACCGGCGCGGCAAAGCATTGTGGTAAAGGATTTTAACCCCTCCAAATAGGGGACCTTTAATCCGACTTACTAAGCCTATGCACTCGATTGAATCATGCATACAAAAGTAACATGCAAAATTCAAATAACAAAAAATAAATAAACCGAAGCAACATAAAACAAAAGAGTGTGCCATTTACTCAAGTGGTACGTGGAGTTGTATCCCGAGTACAGATCATACTACCGTCCATTCGGAATCGGCTATGAAATTATGTCCGGGTTTCCATCCTATATACCACAAGAGGTGACACATTTTCCATTTCATTCAAGCCACAACATGCATCCACAAACGACTCTCATGCGAATAGAATTCAATGGACAATCAAAAGATGAATATAAACTAATGAGAAAAGTGCCCTCAGGTCTAACCTTTTAAATCACCTCTCGGATGTACGGCACACGATCGTCGGAAGGGTGGATGCTCCGCAACTCTTCTGGTTCACTGGTTCACTGCTCTCGTTCGTTGTCTTACTGTTTTGAGTCGTCGTTCTCCGTCTTTTCCTGCTGCTTTTGACTCTGATTCGCTGCTGTTTTGCTACTGTTTTTCTGCTGTATTTTAGTTACTGTTTTTGGGATGTTTTGGCTACTGTTTTGGGTGTGATTTTCGGTGGTGTTATGGTGTGGTTCGGGGGCTGTTTTATATGTGTGTTTAGGGCTACTGTATGCGTGTTTTAGGGCTGCTGTATGGGCTATTTTTCGGTGATACAAGGTTGCTAAATGGAGGTCTGGTTTTCGGTGATTAGGGAAAGGGGATGAAGAGAATTTTTGTGTTATTTCTTGAGTATATTAGGTGTGAATGGAGAGGCTTTTTTCTTTATGTGAATATGTGTGAATGAGCTAGGGGAGTGCATGTCTTGGTTATCGGTTGTTTATATAGAGAAGGGCTAGGGCTTCACCTTGTCTCACAAGGAAGGGATTTGATTTAGTGTTGAGCAAGGAAAGTCAAAGATTGAGGGGGGACAAATTTGGTTTAGATTAGGTAGTCAATATCTTTAATTTGTTATAATTGATTTTAATTAGGCATGACATCTTTTTAATTTAGTATGTGATTTTGTTTAGTTAGGAAGGAATCTTGTGTAATTGGTGGGTGAATATCTTAATTAAGGAATTAAAATATTTGATTGATTTTAATGTTTATTTTAATTTGGTATGTGATTTTTAGATTTGTTTTGATTTCACCATGTGTTAAATATGTGTTTTTAGTGGGCTTGGGCGTGTGGGCCAAGGCTTGGGCGAATTGGGCTTGATGTGAGGCTAGCAGTAAAACCAGAATTACTAACACCGTTCGAACACTTCCTCGAATGCGGCACGAACGCCCGCAATCTGTTTGGCGTTCGAACGTATACACGAACGCAGCACGAACGAAAACAGTGAACCTTGTTTATTCTGAATTCCCCATTCCGATGTCCGTTTTCCGTGACCTCCGTGACTTAATAGGTAGTGTCTCCAAATGAGACTCATCATAGGGACTTATATGCAAAAATGCAGTGCCTACAGTCGCCCCCACTTTGATGGGACTTGTGTAATGTGTAACAGTGACAATCCTATCAAAGTTATGCAATGTATTTTCACTTACCTGGATCGCCAGCTGCCACTTGACTTACGATGTGTTGAGTTGAGTTGATTTGGTGGTGAGGTGCTGCGACCCCTGGTTCATTCCCGAACCGTGCTCCATTTTTATAGTGTCATTTTCGGCATCTTTTGTGTGTGTGCTCCATTTTGGAGCGCCATTTCCGGCATTTGCTGTGTGTGTTCCATTTTGGAACGCCATTTTCGGCCTTTGTTGTGTGTGCTCCATTTTGGAGCGCCATTTTCGGCATCTGTTGTGATTGCTCCATTTTGGAGTACCATTTTCGGCGTCTGTTGTGAGTGCTCCATTTTGGAACGCCATTTTCGACATCTGTTGTGGGTACTCCATTTTTGGAGTGCCATTTTCGGCTTTTGTGTTTGTGCTCCATTTTGGAGCGCCATTTTCGGCATCTGTTGTGAGTGCTCCATTTTGGAGTGCCATTTTCGGCGTCTGTTGTGAGTGCTCTATTTTGGAGTGCCATTTTCGGCGTCTGCTATGTGTGCTCCATTTTGGGGCGCCATTTTCGGCATCTATTGTGGTAGCGGTCCATTTCCGAACCGTGCTGTGCGAGAATGTGGCTAATTTTTGAACCGTTATTTAATGAGATGGTCTTTGCCGCTACAAACCTGCGAACACAGAACACACATTGCATGTATGTGATATGTATGCATGTATGCGTGGATATGTATCCTATTCTGATGGGTTAGGCCTTCCTTGGTCCATTTCCGAACCGTGCTCCATTTTTGGAGTGCCATTTTCGGCGAGATGTGAAAGTAGTCCATTTTCGAACCATGCTCCACTTTCGGAGTGCCATTTTCGGCGAGATGTGATAGTAGTCCATTTTCGAACCATGCTCCACTTTCGGAGTGCCATACTCGGCCAAATTGATGCTGATGTGGGCTCGCCCCTAGGACTCGTCCCTAAACTGAAATTGATGTGGGCCTCGGTCCTGGGCTGATATTGATGTGGGCCTCGGCCCTAAACTGATACTGATGTGGGCCTCGGCCCTGGGACTCATCCCCGAATTGTAACTGATGTGGGCCTTGGCCCTAAGCTGATACTGATATGGGCCTCGGCCCTGGGACTCATCCTCAAACTGATGCTGATATGGGCCTCGCCCCCAGACCGAGACTGATATGGGCCTCACCCCAAACTGATACTGATATAGGCCTCGCCCCCGGCTGATACTGATGTGGGACTCGCCCCCAACTGATACTGATATGGGCCTCACCCCCAGACTGATATTGGTGTGGGCCTCGGCCCTAGGCTGATATTGATGTGGGCCTCGCCCCAAGCTGATACTGATGTGGGCCTCGGCCTTGGGACTCATCCCCAACTGTAACTGATGTGGCCCTCGGCCCTGGGACTCATCCCCAAAACTGAAACTAAAGTGGGCCTTGGCCCTAAGCTGATACTGATGTGGGCCTCGGCCCTGTGACTCATCCCCAAACTGATGCTGATGTGGGCCTAAGCCCCTAAACTGATACTGATTCATTTCTAAAACTGACTGTACTATTGTTGCTTCCGAAGATTCCCCGTGTTCTAAACATCACTGAATTTCATAGTACCAGGGTTGAATGCTTTTCTCAAATATACTCATGTTGAAGGTTGGAGGGAGAGACTCAGGCATGTAAACGAAATGAACGTCTTTATTATCATTTAAGAAATGGTTCGAACAGGTAGACCAAGTCAATGTCTATATTAAAAATGCAGGATCAAATAAACTAGGAGGAACAACTTCATCATTCGCAGCATTGCCTTCTTTCTTGACCTACGGTTCTTCACTATCATCCCCTATCTCCATGTAAGAAGCTTGGTGGATAAGGGTTTGGAGGACAAAAGTTCGAGCAATCCAGAGTTGATCATGAAGGTGGGTGGTGGAACATAGTGGTAATTTGGTAGGGGTTCCAATATGTGTTGGGTTGTTCTTTCTCTGGGTCGGGTATTTTGTGAGCATCGATGAGGTTTTGGATTTCATGCCTAAGGCGGGTGCAGTTGTCAGTTACGTGGCCTCTCCTCTGATGGAAGTGACAATACTGGCTTAGGTCAAGGTTGGGTGGTATAAGATCTGGAAGTGGTTTAGGCTCTAAGGGTTTTAGGAGTCCTTGTCCCTTCAACTTCTCAAGCACCTTAGATAACGGCTTCCCCAGGTTAGAGAAATGCCGGTTCTTGATGGCAGCAACCTCGGCAGTAGCGGGTTTAGTCTCAGAATGCCCCCTAAAAGTTCTTCTATTCTGGCCATAAAACTTTCTATTTTCAGCCTCTTCTTTCTTAATATCCATGACAGTTTCCCTCAACTGTCGGAAATTCGCCATCATTGAAGTCATCCTCCTCAACTTGCTATAGATCGAGGGCTTAGTGCCCTTGATGATCATTTTAATCTGGTCCATCTCAGAGGGCCGAGTCTGTATTTTCAGAAGCTGGCTTCTCCAGCGGTCTACATACTCCTTGAAGCTTTCCTCTGGCTTCTGTTTAGTGTTCTCCAAATCACGGAGTGACAAGTCAATCTCTAAGTCTGTAACATACTGCTTCAGAAAAGCATCAGCTAGTTCCCTCCAATCTTCCTTAACCTCTTCTCAAGGCTATGATACCAAACCACAGGTGCCCCCTCGAGTGACATCCCAAACATCTTTTGGAGTTGGCGCTGTGATAGGCCCACTGAACTCATGACTGAGACATATTGCTGCAGATGGACTCTCGGGTCTCCATTCCCATTAAACTTGGCCATGTCGGGCATTTTAAACTAATCGGGCAGCTGTTCTCCGAAGGTCATTGCCTCATAATCTAACAACTCTTCATGTTTACCCCTCATTTTGCGGGTAACTGTTTCAACTTGATCCCGAAGCTTCTGAAATTCTGCCTGAGACCCAATCACTCTATCTGTTGCAAACTCTGCCATGTCATCATCAAAAGTGGGGATATCATCCCCCAACCCGCTCGGAGGCTCCTCACACCTCATATTCTCAGAATTTCCCCCAGCACGGGGCACATCCATATTTGTCATGGCAGTAGTCAAGGCTTGCAACTGTTCAGTGACCTTGGCGAGACCGTTTTTGAACTGATCCATACGGGATACCTCAATATCTGATTCACTCATGTCTGTTCCCAGTATTTTTGGTGAGTCTTCCCTTTTCCCTAACCCAACGGGAATCTATGATGGCTTTCAGAACACAAGGGTTAACATGATGTATGTATGCATGGGGTGCATGAGATGCATGTAACATATATAACATACTAAATCAACTAAAATTTTCAAACAAATCGGCCCGTTATCATTTTAGAAGCTTCTGGGCTAACTGTCATAGGAGTGAACTCGTCCTAGTTTAAATGGCCCAACAAGTTCACATTTCATTGCAAGGAGCCCAACTAAATCCAAATGGTAATGTTCCGAACACAAGCACAAATTGGCCCATCAACACTTAGAAGCCCTTGGCCCAATCGTCATAAAATACGTTTTTGTCCCAGTTTAAATGGCCCATCAAGCCCATATCACATGACAAATGGTCCAAATGGATCCAAGTGGCGATGTTCCCAAACACAAGCATAAAAGAAAGATAATGCAAACATAAAACAATAATTTCTACAGAATGGCCCATCAACATTTCAGAAGCTTTGGGCCCAATGGTCATAAGGTACGAACTCGCCCCAATTTAATTGGCCCAGCAAGTCCGTATTTCTGACAATGGTCCAACTGCATCCAAATAAGGATGGTCCACAAGCACATACTCAAGGAAATAATTGTTACTTTAACCATACAACCCCGGTCTATGGGTGGGTTCACAAGAGTGTAGACAAAGGCTCTCATCGGTGAATGATGGCCCACAACTAGGTCTCCCCAATCAAGGGTTCGAGTGACCAAGTGAGCGCACCCTTTTTTTATACACTAAGGTACGTGCCAATGAGCTATGGTGTGTGACTGACTGTCAAATGGATTTCCCGTTGTAGATTACCCAGAGGGAGGGTGGAGCGAGGCTCTCTTAAGTACCCTAGCCTCTTAGGCTCTTATCGCTTGGTGACAGGAATAAACAACGAGTCCTCCAAATTAGTCCATCACAATAGGTTAAGGGTAGATGGCCATATATGTGCCTTCACAGCTTTTCCTTCTAGGTAGGTAGTGAATGAAGAAGACACCAAACCATTACCTAGCCTCAAGATGCCCTTGATTAAACCCTCATTTTATCCACTATAGACACGGTCAATTAGAACATAAATCCAAACATTACAAGACAATATTTCGGGGCCGATTCTCTATCCCCAGTGGAGTCGCCAGACTGTGGGACACAGGATCTGGGGCAACGCATGCTGTCCCAGACTCGCGACCCGGTTGGGAGTACGGAGTAACCACGGGGGATTAAACCGGAGAATAATGGAGTCACCACCCTGTGTGAACCGGAAAAATGAGATTTAAGGCCGCACTCACCCCTCGCAAGGGAAGACCTCAAACCGTTGGGTTCGGAATGGTCCCTTACTTATGTCACTTATAATGAAAGGATTTTTGTAATAATTTAATCAGGCCTAAATAACACTTATTTCCAAGAGTATCATGCTTCTAAATCCACATGCATGAAATTAATCATCACAACATGCAACATCACATGGCAATCTCACAAACATTTCTCAATCATATGATAGGGAAAACTAAGAAGAACCTAATCATGCTTGAGTACTATCTCATGAATATATTAACCAAATAACATGCTAACAGCCTAATCATGCTTGAATATCATCCCAAGAACACATCGAATGGATAAATGCAGGAATACAAATAATATGATTGGCTACATAATGCAAGAGAGATCACCCAAAAGGCAGTTGTGCATGAAATATGATGAGACAGACTTAGTTCAGTGTGTGCGCGTTCGTGTAGCGTTCGTAAACGCATTCGAACGGTAAACAGAAGGTTCGCGTTCGTGTAGCGTTTGATAACGCGTTCGAATGGTACCAGACCTGATGATACAAAATGCATGCGCATTCAAGTAGCGTTTGTAAAATGCGTTCGAATGGGAAACAGAAGGTTCGCATTCGTATAGCGTTCGATAACGCGTTCGAACGGATCCAGACCTGATGAAACAAAATGCATGCGCGTTCGAGTAGCGTTTGTAAATCACGTTCGAATGGGAAACAGAAGGTTCGCGTTCGTATAGCGTTCGAAAATATGTTCGAACGGGAACAGACCTCATGCACAAAATGTGACGCAATACATACATAAAAAAGCAAATAGCGAAATACGAAGCGCGGTGAAGCATCGTGGCGAAGGATTTTAACCTCTTCAATTAGAGGACCTTTCATTGCACTTACTAAGCCCATGCGCTCGATCACGTCATACATACAAAAATAAAGACAATCCTATCACACTTAGTATATTCGATTGAACATATCTTATATCCAACCGAACACACATCAACCGGCGCGGCAAAGCATTGTGGTAAAGGATTTTAACCCCTCCAAATAGGGGACCTTTAATCCGACTTACTAAGCCCATGCACTCGATTGAATCATGCATACAAAAGTAACATGCAGAATTCAAATAACGAAAAATAAATAAACCGAAGCAATATAAAACAAAAGAGTGTGCCGTTTACTCAAGTGGTACGTGGAGTTGTATCCCGAGTACAGATCATACTACCATCCATTCGGAATCAGCTATGAAATTTATGTCCGGGTTTCCATCCTATATACCACAAGAGGCGACACATTTTCCATTTCATTCAAGCCACAACATGCATCCACAAATGACTCTCATGCGAATAGAATTCAATAAACAATCAAAAGACGAATTTAAACTAATGAGAAAAGTGCCCCCAGGTCTAACCTTTTAAATCACCTCTCGGATGTACGGCACACGATCGTCGGAAGGGTGGATGCTCCGCAACTCTTCCGGTTCACTGGTTCACTGCTCTCGTTCGTTGTCTCACTGTTTTGAGTCGTCGTTCTCTGTCTTTTGCTGCTACTTTTGACTCCGATTCGCTGCCGTTTTGCTACTGTTTTTCTGATGTATTTTAGTTACTGTTTTTGGGATGTTTTGGCTATTATTTTGGGTGTGATTTTCGGTGGTGTTATGGTGTGGTTCGGGGGCTGTTTTATGTGTGTGTTTAGGGCTGCTATATGCATGTTTTAGGGCTACTGTATGGGCTGTTTTTTGGTGATACAAGGTTGCTAAATGGAGGTCTGGTTTTCGGTGATTAGGGAAAGGGGATGAAGAGAATTTTTGTGTTATTTCTTGAGTATATTAGGTGTGAATGGAGAGGCTTTTTTCTTTATGTGAATATGTGTGAATGAGCTAGAGGAGTGCATGTCTTGGTTAGGGGTTGTTTATATAGAGAAGGGCTAGGGCTTCACCTTGTCTCACAAGGAAGGGATTTGATTTAGTGTTGAGCAAGGAAAGTCAAAGATTGAGGGGGGACAAATTTGGTTTAGATTAGGTAGTCAATATCTTTAATTTGTTATAATTGATTTTAATTAGGCATGACATGTTTTTAATTTAGTATTTGATTTTGTTTAGTTAAGAAGGAATCTTGTGTAATTGGTGGGTGAATATCTTAATTAAGGAATTAAAATATTTGATTGATTTTAATGTTTCTTTTAATTTGGTAAATGATTTTTAGATTTGTTTTGATTTCACCATGTGTTAAATATGTGTTTTAAGTGGGCATGGGCGTGTGGGCCAAGGCTTGGGCGAATTGGGCTTGATGTGAGGCTAGCAGCAAAACCAGAATTACCGACACCGTTCGAATGCTTCCTCGAACGCGGAACGAACGCCCGCAATCTGTTTGGCGTTCGAACGTATACACGAATGCAGCACGAACAAAAACAGTGAACCTTGTTTATTCTGAATTCCCCCTTCCGATGTCTGTTTTCCGTGACCTCCGTGACTTAAAAGGTAGTGTCTCCAAATGTGACTAATCATAGGGACTTATATGTAAAAATGCAGTGCCTACACTAACCATGAAAGTTCAGGACCAAGAAGTTACTTTCAATGTGTCATCACCATGCGGTGCCGATAGTCGCCATCGCCACGTGTCGCCATATGTCACTCCACGTGTCTGCCACGTTATCATCCACATCACCGGTTGACCGAGTCAAAGTGCCAAGTCATTGCCACATCATCATCAGCAAATCACAGCGTGCCACGTGTCGTAGTTTTATGGTGCCAACAATCACTTTCGCCACATGTCGCCACGTCAGTGCCACATCATCGCCATGTTAGCTCAATTATTGACTCATTTATCTGAATTGACACGTGGTAGATAAGAATATGAAATCAGCCAATCACGAGCCGCCATGTGTCGCAATCATTGAGCTCCCAGCCTCCTTGCCACATGTCACCTTATCACCTTATCCAGAATCCCACATGACGAACCAGAAGCTACCACGTCGACAATCAATCGCGTCGCGACGCGGACACCCTACTGACGCCTATAAATAGAGCTCGAAATTTCAGTTTCAGATGTACCTTCCTCTCTAATTTCTCTGATGTAAATAGAGAGTTTTCTATTTAGTTTCTTTTAAATTTTAGTTTTGTAATTAATTTTAATTACGTTCTGTAATAATAATAATTTACTTTCTTTATTTTTTACAGTTTTTACTATTCACAATGATGAGGTAACTTCCCCTTGCTAGGGTGAAAGGTAATTCTTTTACTATTGCTATTTAGATTAATCTCCCTTAAATATAATATATTCACTATTTAAAATTTGACTTAAAAAGGATACCGCTATAATAGTCGGTTGGTAATTCATTTTAATTTGGTTTAAACATGACTAATCAAGGATACCGCCAGATTGGTCGGTTGGTAATTAAATTTTCTTACCGCCTATATGGCAGGTTTATTTTGGTTCCGCCTTCATGGCTGGTTGGACTTAATTTGACTTAATCAGGTTACCGTCTATATGGACGGTTGGTAAAATAATCACAAGTTAATATATTATATTAAGGGAGATATCTAAATAGTAAATAGTAAAAGTTGATCCTTTTACCTTAGCATTTTATTTTATTGTAATTTACTTTTCAGCTTTTACTTTACCGCAATTACTTTTCAGCATTTTTACTTTATGTCTTTTAAAGCCCTAGTTATGTGTCGTAACTAAGTTAGTTATATGAGGTTGTGATGAATTTTAATATCACCGGTTTATAAGGGGTTATTCTATAGTTTGGGTCATTTAAAGGTTTACTTATTAAGTCTTAAGCTTAATGTTTCTTGTTGTCTGATCACCAATAAGATTGATGTGGTAAATCTAAAATAAACTTGACAATGGAATTTTAGGTTTCAGCCTTAGACTTAATAGCCCACGATCTTCCTTGAGGATAGATAACCCTTTAATAGATTTCCTTACAGGATAGACATATACCTGTCGGGCGAGGGTAGCCATAATTGGAATTTAAACTTAAGGAATCCAGATAATTTGGTTGACATAGACATATGGTTCAATTGGGTTAAACTGGATATTTGCGTCTGACCATCGACATAGGCTTTTGCATAATTTAGTGTTCCAGGTTAGTAAACCGATTTATTACACAACCATGAAATAACCACTTCATCTTTTAAAAGATATTAGAAAGATTCACAACCCTAGATAGTTTTTAATATTGAATTTTCTTAAACCTATTTTTGTGCAATTTTATTTACTTGTTTTTAAATTTAGAATCATCATCATTTCAAATCAATCAATCAACCTGTTAGATACTAGTAATCATTTGACCTCATAAAATTAATAGATTATGTATTAAGTCCTCGTGGGATCGATACTTTTTATACTACTTGAACAATATGTACGCTTGCGTTATACGTCTGTGTTTACGCCGGTCAACAACCAGTGAGGAAACCACCGAGAAAAACAGAATAAAACAGTAGCCAAAACCTGCCAAAAACAGCAGCAAAAAACAACCAACACAGCAGCCAAAACAACCAAAAAATAGCAGCAAAAAAATAACCAAAATAGCAGCAAAAAACAATCAAAAAACAGCAACCAGAAACAACAAACAGTGAACCAGAAACAGTAAACAGCGAATCAGCAACTTGAGACAGGAAACAGTGAACCAGCTTCGATCCATCCGGTGACGGCCTAACGCACTTCCGAGAAGCAACTTAAAAGGTAAGACCTGAGGGCACCCATACCAAATTTATTTTCATAGTTCCGCACGCTGCATGAATGGCTGGACGTGAAATATGTTCAGCCGGGTATACGAAGTCCTATATCAAAGACAGCCAAATTTCTGGTCACATTTTTCTTTATTTGGCATTTCGTTATTTATCCCATTTTTATCTATTTATTTACTTTTATTATTTTATTAATTCACCTTTACTTTGTTATTTATCTTTTGTCTATTTATCGTTATTTTATTCCGCCTTTATTTTGTTTATGTTTTGCTATATTATTTCGCATCTATTTTCATGTCCGTTTACATTACATTAATGATTATGTGTGTTATCCCTTGTGGTATATTGGATGGAAACCCAGACGTAAATTTCGTAGCCGAATCCGAATGGATGGTAGTGCGGTTTGTACTTGGGATACAGCTCCACGTGCCACTCAGGAAATACTCATATATGCGTGATTAACCCCCTTTTTGTTTTCTATTTATTTATTGACATTTTCCTACCTTTTTTATTATAATTTTTGTTATCGCATCTCGCATTTCTTAACTTAATATGCTTTTGGAACTATGTTAGTGTGATTATTATTTGCTTGGGTATGATATTACATTTTTATTTGTTTTTATGAATGAATTTCATTAAGACTTGGCGATACCATTGTGTGAACCCGTCAATTATACTGGCATAAGTAATGGACCATTCCGAACCCAATGGTTTGAGGTATTCCCTTGCGAGGGGTGAATGTGGCCTTAATCTTTCCCAGTTCACATTGGGTGACGACTCATTTATTCTCTGGTTTAGTCCCCCGCAGGCTACTCCGTACTCTCTATGGGCTCCGAGCCTAACTGTATCATGGTTGCCGAGCATCATAAGGATAATGGTAAACCCCGCTTTGATCCTTCAGATGGCGACTTCTCTGGGGGTAGAGAATCGACCGCGAAAAATGCCTTGTAGTGTCCGTGGTTTTGGCTTTGGTTAACCAAGTCTCATATATTTTGCATACCCTTCTTACCCCGATGGCGTCATGTATCGTGAAGTCGCTTTCACTCAAGGCGACGGATCGTTATGTAATGATAACCATCACTCGTTGGCACGTACCCTAAGGTTTAAAAAAGGTGTGCTCACTTGGTCGCTCGAACCCTTGAGTGGGGAGACCTAGTTGTGTGCAACCCTTCGCCGATGAGAGCCTATATCCATACCCTTGTAAGCCCACATACGAACCATATTTATTTGTCCTGTAGAAGCTACCCTCATGCTTGTGTTTGGGCTCATTATCATTTGGATCCATTTGGACTTCTCGTCATAAGATATGAACTTGTTGGGCCACTTAAACTGGGACGAGTTTGTATCTTATGATGATTGGGCCAAAAGTTTTCAAAATAACGATGGACCACCTTGTGTTTGGGCCCCTTATCATTTGAAGTTGTTTAACCACCTTATCGCAAAAATGTAAACTTGTTGGGCCTTTTCAACTAGGACAAGTTTACACCTCGCGATAATCTGATTGAATGCTTTAAAATGATAACGGGCCAACTTGTATGAAAACCTTGATGGGCTTAGAAGGTCCAAACATGATCTGAATATGCCAGATGCATGAGTCCGATATCCTCACTGACTTTCATCCAGGAAGGGTACGTCTTGTTATGGCATATTTGTATACTTTTGGATATCTCCAAGTCTATCCCCGCCATAACCATGATTACCGAGGGCCCAATTCATCATTTCTAGACAATGGCACGATCCCCATAATAGGCTTAGTCAATTTTGTAAATGGGCGGTCTTTGTCTTTTACTGATGAAAAGGGACTGAGGTAGCTAAGGGTCACCCCCGTAGCGTAGGAGAGAATGATTTTGTGTACCCTAGATTGGTGCATAAAATGAGCCATACCTAGGACATAAATGGACTTACCACGAGTGTGGGAGGAATAAGGTCGGAAGGATACATGAAGTTTTTGATAACCACATGCATCTCATGCATCGCATGTATACACGCATCATGCTAACCCCTTGTCTTAACAGCCATCATAGATATCCGTTAGGTTAGTGAAGAAGGAAGACTTGTCAAGAAAAAGTTATAAACCATGGATGCGTCAGGCAGTGAAGATTCCTGCATGGATCAATTGGAGTCTAACATCACCAAAATTACTGAGCAAATACAAGCTTTGACCAATGCTATGGCCAGTCTGACAGCACCCCGCACAATGGGAACATAAAATAATGAGAATGGAAGACGTGAGGAGCCCCCGAATAGGGTGAGCAAAGAAATCCCAATTTTTGATGATGACATAGCTGAGTATGCCGCATGAAGGATAGCCGGGTCTCAGGCAGAGTTACAGAAACTCAGAGAACAAGTAGAGTTAGTTACCCGCAAGATGAAGGGAAAATATGAAGATCTATTAGACTATGATGCAATGACTTTCGAAGAACAGCTGCCTCCCCAGTTTAAGATGCTTGCCCTGGCCAAGTTCAACGTAAACGGAGATCCAAGGGTCCATCTCCGACAATATGTTTCAGTGATGAGTTCAGTGGGTTTGTCAAAGCGTCTGGTGCAGAAGATGTTCGGGCTGTCACTGGAATGGGCGCACGTAGTATGGTATCATAGCTTGGAGAAAAAAGGTAAGGGATGACTGGAGGGCATTAACGGAGGCCTTTCTGAACCAATATGTCAAGGACATGGAGATAGACTTGTCGCTCCGCGACCTAGAAAACACCAAACAAAATCCAAAATAGACCTTTAAAGATTACGTGGATCGCTGAAGAAGCCAGCTCTTGAAGATGC
This sequence comes from Zanthoxylum bungeanum, assembly GCA_019454045.1. Taxonomy (NCBI): domain Eukaryota; kingdom Viridiplantae; phylum Streptophyta; class Magnoliopsida; order Sapindales; family Rutaceae; genus Zanthoxylum; species Zanthoxylum bungeanum. The sequence goes on from SKCR01033770.1 coordinate 96,564, forward strand.
AGCCAAGGCCGTTGGAGAAAAACCAGATTAAGATGATCATTAAGGGCACCAATCCTTCCATTTATAACAAGCTGAGAATGATGACCTCCATGATTAGTGACTTTCGACAGTTAAGAGAAATTGTCATGGAAATCGAGGAAGAGGAGACTGAGAACATAAAGTTTTACAGCCAGAATAGAAAGACCATTGAGGGGCCTTCAGGGACCAAGCTCGCTCCTGCTGAGGTCGCTGCTATCAGAAACATGCGATTCTCCAATTTTGGTAGACCTTTATCAAAGGTGTTTGAAAAGCTGAAGATGCAAGGACTCATAAAACCTTTAGAACCTAGACCACTTCCAAGCCCTGCGCCACCTCACCTCAACCTAAACCTATACTGTCACCACCATCAACAAAAATACCATGAAACCGATAACTGCACCCGCCTTAGGCATGAGATCCAAGACCTCATTGACACCCATAAGATACCTGACCCAGAAAAAGAACAACCCAACACACACAGAAACCCTCTACCCAACTACCACTCTGTTCCACCATACACCTACATGATCAACTACGGCCTGCCCGAAAGCTTTGTCCTCCAAACTCTCAACCACCAAGCTTCTTGCATGGGGATATGGGATAACAATAGTGAAGATGAAATAGAACATGGGAGAAATTTCAGGGAAAACTTCTCGAGCAGTGACGAAGATGAGGTAAAGGGGATGACTCACAATGGACGTTTTTACAGTGATGAAACAGAGAATGGCAAAGAAGTGCTAACCGAAGGCCAAGAGGTGACGGAGAAAACAGATAACACCGAGGGGGATACTGGTTACGTCAATTGAAGAAGACACGGGCACATGTGAGCATATGGGAGTTATTATGCGCCTCTCAAGAGCACATGCGTGCCATGGTAGAAGCCCAAAGCTAGATAATGGTACCTGAAGAATCAAACCCGACGATGTTCGTAGGGTCGGTACAAAAAGATGGTAGGCAAATGATAATTATCATTCTCTGAAGAAGAACTCCCGATGAAGGGAAGGAATCACAACAAGACGTTATTCATAAAAGTGGAAGTAAGAGGCAAGAAGACATCTTGTGTGATAGTGGATTATGGCTCATCTATCAAGGAGAACCTGAACTCATGAACGTCAATGGAATCATAGTACCAGGATTCAAAATCTTCAAGGATGTGATGGGTAAGGAACCACAGGCAGAAGAAGTTGCAAAAGAGGAAGATAAATGGGAAGAAGAACTATTGCAGTTGGAGAATCTGACGCTCGAATAAAGTAAGAAGACGGAAGAAGACAAGACTGCAGATGATGAATATGTTTATTTTCCTGACTTATTTGATTGTAATCCTGCATTTATTAATAATAAAGACATTGATTTTGCTTACTTGTTCGAGTCTTTTCCTGTTAGTCCGCATTATAACATGCATGACATGAGCATATTTGACATTGATTCAACAAAGAAAAATGCATTTCATCTTGGTACATGTGAAAACCCCAAGGAAATTTTAATTGCAAGTGAGGTTACCTTTGATGAGCGGAAAGAACTAGAGAGAATATTAATAAAATATGCAAAAATATTTGCCTGGTCCTATGAAGACATGTGAGGGGTGGACAGAGGTATTGACAGCACACGATACCAACTTATCCGAACATAAGACCAGTAAAACAGAAGCTCCGAAGAATGAGGCCAGAATGGGCCGAAAAGGTTTGGGAAGAAGTCAAAAAGCAGATAGATATGGGGTTCTTATAGGTGGTGAAGTACCTGAATGGTTAGCCAACATTGTGCCAGTACCGAAGAAAGATGGAAAAGTCAGAATGTGCGTGGATTATAGGGACCTCAACAAGTCTTGCCCAAAAGATGATTTTCCCCTACCTCATATAGACGTGTTGGTTGATAGCGCGGTTTTATCTGCTATGTACTCATTCGTGGATAGATTCTCGGGATATAATCAGGTCCTCATGGCCGAAGAAGACAACCATAAGACTGCCTTCGTCACTGAGTGGGGTACATATTGTTACAAGGTGATGTCGTTTGGACTTAAGAATGCGAGAGCCACTCATCAATAAATGGCCACTACATTGTTCCACGACTTGATGCATAAGGAGATTGAGGTGTACGTGGATGACATGATGGTTAAATCAGAGACGAGGGCCGGACATATAAAAGCGCTGGAGAAATTCCTTCAAAGGGTCGATAAGTACAACCTCCGGCTCAACCCCAAGAAGTGTGTTTGGGGTAACATCCAGAAAGTTGTTAGGGCATACGGTAGGAATGGGAAGGATAGAAGTGGACCCTAAAAAGATCAAGGTAATTACCGAGATGCCCGCACCGAAGACAAAGAAGGAAGTTAGAGTTTTTCTTAGGAAAATCCAATATATCAGTAGATTCATTGCAAAACTAACATTAGTATGTGAGCCTATCTTCAAGCTATTGAGGAAGGAATAGCATATGGAGTGGAATAGGCAATGTCAAGAAGCCTTTGACAAAATCAAAGAATACTTGGTTAAACCGCCCATCTTGAAACCTCCAAGGCCGGGCAAACCCTTGGTGTTGTATTTGGACATAGAACCTGAAGCGCTGGGGGCAATGATTGTACAGGCAGATGAGGCAGGGGTGGAACATGCAGTCTACTACCTCCGTAAAAAGATGCTTCCGTATGAAGCCCGCTATCAAGAGGTGGAAAAGATCTGTTTGGCGGTGATATGGGATTCCCGAAAGTTACTTCATTACTCTTGGGTTTTCTACGGTCCCAAGGATCGATTATCAAGTAAGAAACACATGTATGAATACATCAAAGAAGTTGTGGAATACTTACAATGATCGGTTGAGCAATGCGACGAACACAAAATTATTTTTATGCCATTTGAAGCTCACGGTCTTCAATGTTTTTGGTCCTCCAAGAATCGGCCATGGATGATCTCAAGCTCCAAGCATTGTGATGTGTATTCCATGCTCACAGGTGCGGTTCCCTATCACCTTCGCAAGACTCCTAAAGCGTGCTAGCACTCGGTAATTTTTGTTGCAAAAATCACCTTGCTTCTCCTTGCCATTCTCGGTAAAACCAGTGAAAGAAGGAGAAGAAATGGCCCTTGGCCGAGAGAGAGGGAGAGAATAGTGGAGAGAGTATTTCTTATTTTGTTTTCCAAAAACAATTATGAAAATCTATTACCAAAATTTGGTATTAGCATTTCAAAAAGTAAACCAAAGTTTTGGCTCCAAATTTGCATTAAATGCTATCCAACTACCACCATCAATCACAAGTGACATGTTGTCACATCACTCAAAGTGACTAGACATCACATCAATCGATTGGCTAGTGATTTGACGCTAAATGTGACTTATGGGCCGCACTTTAATTCGCAATGCGAGTGCGCCCGCAAACACTCCTGGGCTCGGGTTCGCTTATTCCAAATTAACGAATTTTTCATTACGTCGTAATTAAATAATTATGCCTAGCAAAATTACTATTCACGTCGCTAACAAATTAATTCTAAATTAATTCGTTTGCCTGAATTAAAATCCAATTTTAATTCTGCGTCGAAATCCAATTTCGTATAATATATCGAATATATTATTTTATCGATTAATTCCAAATTAATCGTTCTCTCTCTCTTTAATTGATATTTTATCCCAGATAAAATATCTCCGTAATTAATCCTAGATTAATTTTCTCTCTCTTCATTAATTAATCCCAGATTAATCAAGTGCGAGTCATACGTCATCGGTGAATCTTCGGGAAGCGACCCATGAGATCCATGGATATGTTGGCAGTAAATTCGGTCGTCGGACTATCCAAACACGTTCGTACCTAGTACTACGTTTTTACCGATTTACAAGACAAGGTTGGCTTCTAGCAAAGCGCCATGCCTACCCAATTCTCCAAAAATATCCTTATAGGAATAAGTCATTTATATCAGGCGTAGTATACATAGTATTGCGTATTTCGATCCAGTATCAGATGTCACGTGCAAGGCCTGGGGCTGGAAATGTGTCTGCCCCGTACGAAACACATATCGGATCTCTGGAAACTAGTCTCTATAATCGGATAAACATGACCTAGTCATTTTATCCCGATGACTGCAGTATATAAGAGAACCAGTTCCGTTTCCTGCGTGATCATCATCTCCACTATGACTGGAGTGATACTTCCATCTTGACATCACACCCAATACACTACGATTCTCATTATACCCAGAAGAGGCGTACAGAGAACCTGTTAAAGCCCTGGACGACCAAAACCAAAGTACATTGATTGTCGCAAGTATTAGCGGTGCAAGTCTCAGGTTAAGACCAAATACACCAACCCTGATTCCGACTTCCATATACACATAGTCATACTACCAATGGAATTCCGAGGGGTCTATCCAGAGCGAAGCTATTTTCCATACCATCGATAAAACACAACCTCCTACTACACTTGCATGAGTATCCTATACCCAAATATATGAGAACTATGCTGTTATGCCCTCACAACGCGCACAAGTGTAATGCTAGTCTTTTACGCATTATCGATGTCCAATCTAGATAATACTCTCACTAGGGATATTTAATGATTAAACCTTGTGGATTGATACTGTCTCATATAATCTCAATCGAGGAACTAATCATAAGGACCTCCTATCATTTATACATCTTGGTGATCTAATCACAAATGATAAGAGAGCAATTTCCTTTGTCACATAGTAATTTGTACAACAACACCATGATCTGTACAAATGGTGACGCTATGGGTCATAACTGTCCAACAATCTCCCACTTGGCCTATAGCCAGTCACTCGAGTGTTCTACACCCGAATTATGTACGGTTCGCTCAAATTACTGAGGAAAGACTTTCGTCAGTAGATTTGCATGATTATCATCTGATGCGATTTATACGATAATCACATCGCCACGATGTATGATCCGAACGAATCAGATGAATAGTCGAAGTATATATCTGGATCGTTGATGAGACCATTAATTCTTTAGCCTGTGATGTAGCCTAGCTCAGCTGCTAACAGAATTACATCTAATCTAATTAGATTATTATCAATCCAGAAGGCTTCTATTGCTGCCTATGTCATTATTATATTGGACATGATTGTCAGTGCGCTCCCACTAACCTCCTTATATACACAAGAATCATTTTCGTTTTGAATCAAATCATATACCATTATGATTACATCAAAACGATAATTCCAAGAACGCTATGCTTGTTTCAATCCATCCATGGATCGAATAACCTACAAACCTTGTTTGCTTGTTTTGGTACGACAAAACCGTCAGGATGTTGTAAACATCCTCCAAAAGGTTTCCGTTAAGGAAAGTGGTTTTGGCATTCAGCTGATACGTTTCATAAATGAAACATGCAGCATCAGCAAGCATTATCCAAATGGATTTACCATGGCAACTGGTAAAAGGTTTCGTCGTAATCGACACAATGTTGATAACGATACCTTTTCGCTACAAGCCTAGCTTAGTACGTTGGTATGTTGCCTTCCATGTTTGTCTTCCTTGAAGACTTATAGTACTAAAAGGCACAATGCCTTCTGGTACATCAACTAGTATCCAAACTTAGTTGTTATACTTGGAATCCATTTTGGACATCATGGCACCTTGCCATATTAGGGAGTTGATACCTTGTATCACTCCCTCATACGCAGTCAGTTCTTATTCCCCAATAAGATTAACATCTTTATGAGGTGAGATCAGAAGCCCATACGGGGTTCTTGGGTATTCGAAGATTACTGGTATAGTTTCATCCCTGATGAACTATTTGTGTTCCATTAAGGAATCGGTGCCGGAATAGTATTACTCCGATTTTCATCGAGTTTTTTACTATACATCCCACTTACCATTGCATATCGGTATTCCTCTTAGGAAAAAACTGCATGGTGAGCAACATTACATGGTTCTCTTGTGAGTTGTATAAGTACTATACTTTGGTATCATCCGATTTGGGTTTTAGTTTGGTATCATCCAAACATATGCCTAGCATACCCAAATATTCGGAATGAGAAAACCCAGTTTCTTCCTGTTCATATCTAATATGAAATATATCTAATAGATTTTATGGAACCTTATTCTAAATAAGTTCTGCACTGTTTATGCGTATCCGTTGAAGGAAATGGTTAGCTCAAAGCGACTCATGATTAACCTATCATGTCTAAAAAATTCGGTTTATCCGTTCAGAACAACCGTCAAATTGACGTGTTCCGGGAGGAGTCCTCATTGAAAGAATATTGTACTCTTTCAAGTATTGAGAAACTTATTGCTTAAGTATTTTCATCATGGTCCAACCGTGACAATTTTAATACTTTAGCCGATGTGTGTTTGTCTATTTCGTGTAGAAAACTTTAAAAGTTTCGATTTGTGTTTCAAAAGAAACACACACTATAAACTATATCGCGGTACCATATCCGTAAAGGTCACGAAATATTCATATCCACCTATAGCCTATCTAGACATGGGCCCACTTGCTTCACTATGAACTAGGGCTAACAGATCGGTGGCAATTGCACTTTTACCAAGTAAGTGTTTTAGGCACTTTACCCAATAAACTAGATTCGTAGATTTTTATTTGAATAGAATCAAATTTTTCGTATTACCCACTCTTCGAAAGTGTGGATATATGATTCTTTTTAATTGTGTCTCATACAACAATGCCACAATTAAGTTTCAACTGATTAATTCAGTTTGAGCTATTTGTTTGTCATGTTATACGTTTGAGATTTATTTATATTCAAAATATAAATTTGTTATTCACATCTAATGTGTTTATCTCAATATCATCTTTATAAAATAAACACTTTAGTGTTCTAGAATATAAAGGTATACCCGTAACGGGTTAAACCCTGATATAGAGATAATGTTTCTAGTCAAACTAGTTACATTATACCAGTTTCCTAATTTAAGTACACACCCAAATGGTAGTTCCTAAACTTAGGTCTCTACGGTTAAAAACAACGACTTTCGTCCCGTTTCCGATTCGCAGATTAATCTAAACTGAAGTCATTATCCTGCTCTCAGCAAATTTCTTTACACCAGTACAGATTTATGTACCACATCCAGTATCTAAATCCAATTTTAATACTAGCAGTGAACATATTTTATGACAAACATATTTGAAGTCAGAGCCTTGCCGTTCTTCAATTCCTTATGTCTGCCTTGTCCATACGGCAGTCACGCTTCTATGTCCTCGTTTGCCACATTTTAGGCAGACATTTTGGGATATGTCCTTTATCTTCCCAGAAGATTATAATGATTTTGCCTTTGCCCCTTTACACACCCCAGAAGCCTTTGGCCAAGCCTTGGCCTTCTGGAATGTCGAAGTAAGGTGCGCCTTGCGCTACTTGCCTTATTGCAAACTTTGGCTTTGTCTCATTGAGAATAGCCATTATCTCTCCAAGAGTTTTACTATTGCAATTTTTACTTCTAAATTCTAAAGATAGATTTAAGAAGATCATTCAATTTCATTATCATACTTTAAGGATCTAATCCTTAATTATGATTAAGAAATTAAGGAGTCTATTTGGCAAGCTTAATGGATTAAGCACTAAAGTTATCATCACATGAATATTCCAATATTATGTTCTACTATTTGCTCAACTCCGGGCTTAGGCCTAATATGTTATTTTATCAAATAAAGTAAACTTATTAGTTTCCAGGACCATCCTGAAATTTTATTCCCAATTTGAAAATTAAAGTCGTTTAAATACATTTTCACCCAGGATTATGTTTTAAACACTAATCTTTCAATTTATCTTGATTCTAATAGTCTAACTATTTAATCAACGATTTTAGGTACTATTTATTATAAAGATTACTATAGTCCAACTATATAATCAACTATAATTTAATAGGTTAAATTCAATTATATTGATTACTATAATCCAATTATAAAATCAACTATTAATTGAATAGTTTGAATACAGTCCAACTGTTTTTATTAAAACAACAATTAAATATTAGTCCAACCAATATATTAATTTATATTGACGAATAATTGATATGAGCGCATATGGCAAGTAATTAAACGAATATTGCAAATTTATTCTTGCCTCCCACTATTTTTCGGCGAGTCTCTAACCCTCTGTGGAGTACTCGGGAAAGCTTGTTTCCTAGTGGGCTAGGATCCCGTTAAATGTCACACAATCTTGACTTTGGCCAAAAAATTGTATGATAATTAACTAGGTAGATCTCTAAGATCAATTGGATCCCATCCAATTCCTAGATCTAGTAGGTGGACGTCCAAGTCCGAAACATATATCCTATATATGCCAATATATCCAATATATTGCCTAACCTTTTTCCTCTGAATCAACTAAGCCTTGGCTTTGGCACAACAAACTTAGTGATCTCATTGACCATGGAAAGCTTCGTAATCAATGTCGATGGACAGAAGTGATCTTGACTTTGGCCAACAAATCACAACTTGGACAAGACACCAATATGGAAACAAAGCCTTCGTGATTCAAACACATCCTTAACGGACAAAGGTCTTGACTTTGCCCAACAAACCAATGCCAGTCTTGGATCTTGAGTAAGAATCACTCAATGGAAGGAAAAAAGCCTTAATATGATGTTGAGGGTTTTTCGCGTGCAAATTGGCAACTAATTTATTATCTTGTTAAGGTCTCATCATCATACACCCTAAACATGCATTCTAAACACATAATAATGAGCATATAAATAATAATGATATGCGGATGGATACTTAACACATTGTTCCTAGAACAAATCTCTCCATTTTTCTCTCCCCTCTCTCCTCCCTCTAGCACAAGTTGCTTCTTTTCTACCCGTTCCATAACACTTCTAAAGAAACCTCATTTACATTGAGGGGAATAGGTGAGAAGAGAAATACAAAGAGTAAGGAGGTAATAGGCTGGACAAGCAAGTCCAATTAAAAATTCTAATTTATTACAACAATTTCCAAAACTGTCCCACCCTTCTAATATCCATCCGATATACATTATTCATGCATCGCAACCATGTATTCACACAAGCATGTTATCAATCAATCTAATCCAATTATTAATCTGATAATTAATGACCATCCAATGTTCAAACAACAATTTGATTTGCGCGAGTCCAACTCGTTTTGCGAATAAGTACTCAAAGTACGAATTCTTGAATTAAATTAAACTACAACATTAAATCCAATTTAATATGTATTTAATACTAATTCACTATTTAATTCCAAATTAAATATTACACTTTTACCGAACCTTAGTGACTTAGATTCTAATCTAACCGTTACGGGTCTCAAAGGCCGATTAACATCCAATGTTAATTTAATTAAAGACCAATGGGCTTTTAATTAATTTCTTAAGGCGTGGGCTTCGGCAACCAAAGCCCAATAAAGGAATAACCCCATAAGCCTAGAAATCAATTTAGGCCCAATTAAAATTAAAGGTCCATTAGTCATAATTGGACTTTATGGAAATGGTTTTGGGCCCAATTGGATCCAACCAATTTGCCTAAACCCATCTTGGTACAACACCAAGCCAATTAAAGACCAATTACAACTTTACAAGCCCAAATCCAATTTAAGCCATTAATTAAACTACAAAAATTCCAAATTTCATATTTAATTAACCAAAGTGTAATGCCATAATTAATCACCCAAATTAACATTTTTAAGACATCAATTTACACAAATAATTATGCTTATCAACATCAAAATATGTCCAACATATTTTAATCAAAAATCAAACCCAATTCATGCTATAGTTGTCTCGTCATTTTGGGTATTTATATATCTGATTCGAATTCAATCCAATTAAATCCAATTCAACATTACCCAATTATTTTCCAACTCATCCAATGATCAAATACACAAAAATACCAAGACTTAGGGCACTATCCACATTCGGCCAAGCCATGTGTTTTGGGGAAAAATTGTCCAATTCAAAATTCATCAAATTAACAATGCATAACACCATGTTATCAATATTTAAGCATACTCAACATCCAATTTCACTCAAACATGCTCAAATCAATTTTGCCCAATTATAACCCTAAGTTCAAGTTTCATGCTCAACTTCGCTCTGATACCATTGTTGGGTTTTCTACGGTCCCAAGGATCGATTATCAAGCAAGAAACACATGTATGAATACATCAAAGAAGTTGTGGAATACTTACAATGATCGGTTGAGCGATGCGACGAACACAAAATCCTTTTTATGCCCTTTGAAGCTCACGGTCTTCACTGTTTTTGGTCCTCCAAGAATCGGCCATGGATGATCTCAAGCTCCAAGCTTTGTGATGTGTATTCCATGCTCACAGGTGCGGTTCCCTATCACCTTCGCAAGACTCCTAAAGCGTGCTATCACTCGGTAATTTTTGCCGCAAAAATCACCTTGCTTCTCCTTGCATTCTCGGCAAAACCAGTGAAAGAAAGAGAAGAAATGGCCCTTGGTCGAGAGAGATGGAGAGAATAGTGGAGAGAGTATTTCTTATTTTGTTTTCCAAAAATAATTATGAAAATCTATTACCAAAATTTGGTATTAGCCTTTCAAAAAGTTAACCAAAGTTTTTGCTCCAAATTTGCATTAAATGCTATCCAACTACCACCATCAATCACAAGTGACATGTTGTCACATCACTCAAAGTGACTAGACATCACATCAATCAATTGACTAGTGATTTGACACTAGATGTGACTTGTGGGCCGCACTTTAATTTGCAATGCGAGTGCGCCCGCAAACACTCCCGGGCTCGGGTTTACTAATTCCAAATTAACGAATTTTCCATTGCGTCGTAATTAAATAATTATGCCTAGCAAAAATACTATTCACGTCGCTAACGAATTAATTCTAAATTAACTCGTTTGCCCGAATTAAAATCCAATTTTAATTCCGCGTCGAAATCCAATTTCGTATAATATATCGAATATATTATTTTATCGATTAATTCCAAATTAATCGTTCTCTCTCTCTTTAATTGATATTTTATCCCAGATAAAATATCTCCGTAATTAATCCCAGATTAATTTTCTCTCTCTTCATTAATTAATCCCAGATTAATCAAGTGCGAGTCATACGTCATCGGTGAATCTTCGAGAAGCGACTTATGAGATCCCCGGATATGTTGGCAGTAAATTCGGTCGTCGGACTATCCGAACACGTTCGTACCTAGTACTACGTTTTTACCGATTTACAAGACAAGGTTGGCTTCTAGCAAAGCGCCATGCCTACCCAATTCTCCAGAAATATCCTTACAGGAATAAGTGATCTATATCAGGCGTAGTATATAAAGTATTGCATATTTTGATCCAGTATCAGATGTCACGTGCAAGGCCTGGGGCTGGAAATATGTATGCCCCGTACGAAGCACATATCAGATCTCTGACAACTAGTCTCTATAATCAGATAAACATGACCTAGTCATTTTATCCCGATGACTGCAATACATAAGAGAACCTGTTCCGTATCCTGCGTGATCATCATCTCCACTATGACTGGAGTGATACTTCCATCTTGACATCACACCCAATACACTATGATTCTCAATACACCCAGAAGAGGCGTACACATAACCTGTTAAAGCCCTGGACGACCAAAACCAAAGTACATTGATTGTCGCAAGTATTAGCGGTGCAAGTGTTAGGTTAAGACCAAATACACCTCCCCTGATTCCGACTTCCATAGACATATAGTCATACTACCAATGGAATTCTGAGGGGTCTATCCAGAGCGAAGCTGTTTTCCGTACCATCGGTAAAACACAACCTCATACTACACTTGCATGAGTATCCTATACCCAAATATATGAGAACTATGATGTTATGCCCTCACAACGCACACAAGTGTAATATTAGTCTTTTACGCATTATCGATGTCCAATCTCGATAATACTCTCACTATGGATATTTAATGATTAAACCTTCGTGGATTGATACTGTCTCATATCATCTCAATCCAGGAACTAATCATAAGGACCTCCTATCATTTATACATCTTGGTGATCTAATCGCAAATGATAAGAGAGCAATTTCCTTTGTCACATAGTTAATTTGTACAACAACACCATGATCTGTACAAATAGTGACGCTATGGGTCATAACTGTCCAACAATTACTTCCAATCCTATAAGATACATGTGGTAGCAAAGGAGAATCCCCTAAAGTATTTGCAGTCAGTACTTTCACTGGTAGGGAAGTTGGGTAGATGGTTGGTGTTGCTGATAGAGTTTGATATACAATACCTACCTCTAAGGTAATCAAAGGGCGAGCCGTAATAGAATTCTTGGCATTACAACCCATAGAATGAGATCAGTATAAGTTCGAATTCCCATACGAGTAAGTTCAAGCCATAACAGTCCAGAGGTGGAAAATATATTTTGACGGGGCGGTGAATTACAAATGAGCTGGAATAGGAATTATGATAGTATCCCCTAAAGGAGAAACCCTACGTACGGCCAAAAGGTTGACGTTTGGAGTAACCAACAACATGGCCGAATATGAAGCATGTATCTTTGGACTGAAGGCACTAATAGCCCTAGGAGCTAGGGATGTAGAAGTTTATGGAGACTCGATGTTGGTAGTTCGACAGATGCGAGGGGAATGGGAGTTGAAGGAAGACCGGTTGAAACCCTACCTACTCCATCTCAGGAAGTTGGCACATGTTATCCCCGATTGTAAATTCCAGCACTTGCCACAAGAAGAGAACCAAATGGCGGACGCATTAGCCACAATAGCTGCAACTTGGGAAAACCCAGAAAAACTAGTAATGAGACCCTTTGTGCTGACAACAGCTAGCAGGCCCAGTTATGAGATAGAGAGAATCTTGGAAGTAGAAGTCGACGATGGAAAACCTTGGTACTATGACATTCTGCAGTATCTAGAACGTGGAGAATTCCCAGAGGGAAACAATAAGAAAGACAGAATAGCCATTCAGAAATTGGCTTCCCAATATGTGAGTTTGAAGGGAGAGCTGTACAAGAGACAAGCCAATGGCATACATCTGAAATGTTTAAGAAAAGAATAGGCCCAGAAGGTGATGGAAAAGGTGCACACCGGAGTATGTGGACCGCACATGAATGTATTGAATTTGTCTCGCAAGATAGTGAGACAAGGGTTTTACTGGTCAACCATGGAAGCTGAATGCGCAAAGCTGGTGAAGCACTGTTACGATTGCTAGGCACACGGTAACTTGAAACATCTGCCGAATACGGAATTGCAACGGGCTGTCAGAACCATGGCCTTTCTCAGCGTGGGGTATTGACATGATTGTGTTGGAAATCTAATAACCATGTCCCAAGATCAAA
>SKCR01033771.1:0-132419 GCA_019454045.1 Zanthoxylum bungeanum
AATTCTTAGGTTTTCTGTAAAATAATTTACTCTTCTTCCCATCTGTTCTTTTTTGACAACTCTTTTCATTAAAAGCCATTATCTCTGAAAACCATGTTTCTTAAAATCTTTCTCTAAAATTTCTCTTTGAAAAAACCTGAAGTATGAGGGCGTACGTTCTCGCTGTTCCCCCATACGCATAAACTAATGGTCTTGGGCTTAGTCTCGCCGTCCCCCAAGCCACTGAACTCGAGCCAGATTGCGGATTAAATGTTATCATTCTCTCAATATGATCAAGGGTCTCGGGAATTACATCTTGCCGTCCCCTATGTTGAGTTCTAATATAGGTCCCAAGATCATGAAATCAAGCAAAAAACGCATGAATACATCAAAGGAATAAGGCGGAAACATATACTCACATTGATTGGTTTGATGCAAGAAAGCAAAGTCTTTTCTCCTCATCAAGGTCACGGCAATGAGCTCCCAAGCAGTGGGCTGCTCGTTTTTGCTCATGTTTGAACCTCAAAAATTCGGCCATGGATGACCTCCATTGAAGCTCCAAGCTTCAAGCTTCCAAAACGATTCCAAGCTCATAAATTCGTTTCCCTATCACCATAATATACCCAAGGTGTGCTAGCACTTCTCTTCTTCTTCAAATTCGGTCTAACCAGAATTTTTGGGAGAATTTGGCTCAAAGCGAGAGAAGGGAAGAGAGAAGAAGAGGGAAAAGGGTTTCCTCCAAAACGAGTGAATGCGAGAGAAAGTGAAGAGAGAGAGAAAAGGTAAATGGTTTTTACTTATATATTATTTTATTTTCCAAAAATAAAATCAAATACAAAAGCATTACATTTACCAAAAACAAAAGTCAAAAAGCAAAAAGAGCATTTAAAGCTTTTCAACTACCACATCAATCACTCAAATCAAGTGACAATTGTCACATCACTCAAAGTGACATTTGATTTGACGCTTGATGTGACTTGCGATTTGACGCTCGATTTGACTTGCGTGCCGCACTCGAATTCGAAATGCGAATGCGCTCGCAAATAATCCGGGCTCGGGTTCGCTAATTCCAAATTAACGAATTTTCCGTCGCGTCGTAATTAAATGATTACGCCTAGCGAAATCACTATTCACATCGCTAACGAATTAATTCTAAATTAATTCGTTCGCCCGAATTAAAATCTAATTTTAATTCCGCGTCGAAATCCAATTTCGTATAATATATCGAATATATTATTTTATCGATTAATTCCGAATTAATCGTTCTCTCTCTTTAACGATAACTTTATCCGAGATAAAATATCTCTGTAATTAATCCCAGATTAATTTTCTCTCTCAAAAAATTAATCTTCTCTCTTTACTAATTAATCCCAGATTAATCATAGTGCGAGTCATACATCATCGGTGAATCTTTGGGAAGCGACCCATGAGATCTCCGGATATGTTGGCAGTAAATACGGTCGTCGGACTATCCGAACACGTAAGTACCTCGTACTACGTTTATACCGATTTACAAGACAAGTTGGCTTCTAGCAAAGCGCCATGCCTACCCAATTCTCCAGAAATATTCTTACAGGAATATATAGATCTGTATCAAGCGTAGTATACCGTAGTATTGTGTATATCAGCCCAGTATCGGATAGTCACGTGCTAGGGCTGGGGCTGGATAAGTGTCTGCCCCGTCCGAAGCACATGTCGGATGTCTGGTAACTAGTCTCTATAATCGGATATACATGACCTTGTCATAATATCCCGATGGCCGGCCAGCACTTAAGAGCACTAATACCGTATCCTGCGTGACATCATCTCCACTATGACTGGAGTGATACTTCCGTCTTGACATCACACACCCAACTACACTACGACTCTCTGATAAACCAGAAGTGGTGTCGCAGAACCGGTTAAAGCCCTGTACCACCAAGACCAAAGTCTACCGATTATCGCAAGTATTAGCGATGTAAGTCTCAGGTTAAGACTATACACACCTACCTTGATTTCGGCCTCCCATAGACACATAGTCATAATACCAATGGGATTCCGAGGGGTCTATCCAGAGCGAAGCTGTTTCCCGTACCATCGGTGAAACACGACCTCCTATCGCACTTGCATAAGTATCCGATACTTATATATATGAGAACTATGCCGTTGTGCCCTCACAACGCACACAAGTGCAATACTAGCCTATTCCGCATTATCGATGTCCAGTCTCGATAATACTCCGGCTAGGGATATTTAATGATTAAACCTTCGGGGACTGATACTGTCTCATATCATTCTCAGTCCAGGAACTAATCATAGGGACCTCTCTTCATTTATATATCTATGGTGATCTAATCACAAATGATGAGAGTGCAATTTCCTTGTCACATAGTTAATTTGCTACAACAACACAATGATCTGTGCAAATAGTGACGCTATGGGTCATTTTGTCCAACAATCTCCCACTTGGCACATAGCCAGTCACTCAAGTGTCCTACACCCGAACTATGTACGGTTGGCTCAAACTGCTGAGAAATGCATTCGTCAGCGGATTTGCATGATTATCATCTTGATGCGATTTATTCGATCATCACATCGCCACGATATATGATCCGAATGGATCAGATGAGTATCAGTATGTATCTGGATCGTTGATGAGACCATTAATTCTTTAGCCTGTGCTGACGCCTAGCTCAGCTGCTAACAGAACTATATCTAATCTAATTAGATTTGTATCGACCCAAATGACTTCTATTGCTGCTTCAGCTGCAGCAACAACCCGCATTTGTTGTTTATTCGGTAACAGTATCTTACTTGGAAGATTTCCAGCTCACTGTACCGTTATTCAAACTATATAGTACCGTTTGCGACTTTTAGTCGTCTTTATCGGTTATAGGAAACTTGCTACAGTGACCCCAGTCACTTCAAGTTCTCCTTCTCCATAGACTAAGACAGCATCCTTAGTTCTCTAAGATACTAACGGATGTTCTTAACATCAATCCAGTGACTATCACTCGGATTGGCCTGTTTGTGAATCCATATGCTCAAAGCGTATGATACACCAGGTCTCGTACATTTTTCAATGTACGGTTTCTAGGAGAGTATTGCGAAAGCCAAGCTTTCACCGATATTTATTTTATGGGAATATCATTTCCAAGAAATGACGTATTATCATTATTTTATAGGACAGCCACTATCAGTGCGCTCCCACTAACCTTTTTATATATACACTAGAATTATTTTCGTTTTGAATTAAATCATACATCATTATGATTATATCAAAACGATAATTCCAAGAACCTAATGCTTGCTTCAATCCAATCATGGATCGAATAATCTGCATTATCCAAATGGATTTACCGTGGCAACAGGTAAAAAGTTGAATCGTAATCAACACAATGTTGATAACGATACCTTTCCGTTAAAGCCTAGCTTTATACGTTGGTATGTTGTCATCCATGTATGTCTTCCTAGAAGACATATAGTACCAATAGGCACAATGCCTTGTGGTACATCAACTAGTATCCAAACTGGTTGATATACATGGAATCCATTTCGGATTACATGACACTTTGCCATAATTAGGGAGTTGATACCTTGTATCACTTCCTCATACGTAGTCAGTTAGTATTCCTCAATAAGATAGACATCTTTATGAGGTAGATCAGAAACCCATACCCCAGGTTGTTTTCTGACTCTATCCGACCTACGCGGTTCTTGTGTATTCGAAGATTAATGGTAATAGTCTCATCCTGGATGAACTATTCATGTTCCATTAAGATTCAGTGCCTTGAACAGTATTACTCCGATTTCCATCGAGTTATACTATCCTCCCACTTACCACTGCATATCGGTATTCCTTTCAGGAAAACCGTATGGTGAGTAACAATCTAATTGTTCTCTTGTGAGATGTATAAGTACAATACTTATGGTATCCCTAGGATAACCTACATTTGGCACTTATCCTATTTGGGTTTTAGTTTGGTATCATCCAAACATATGCCTAGCATACCCAAATTATCAGGAATGAGAAACCCGGTTTCTTTCCCGTTCATATCTAATATGATATCTGTCAAACAGATTATTATGGAACCTTATTCAAAATAAGTTCTTGCACTGTTTAAAGCTTATCCGTTGAAGGAAATGGTAGCTCAGAGCGACTCGTGATTAACCTTATTATGTCTAACAAAATTCGGTTAATCCGTTCGGACACACCGTCAAACTGACGTATTCCGGGAGGAGTCCTTATTTGAAAGAATACTATACTCTTTCATAAAAACTAGAAACTTATTGCTTAAGTATTTTCCATTACAGTCTTACCATGACGGTTTAATACTTTAGCCGATCTATTTGTCTATTTCGTGTCGAAACTCTAAAAGTTTCCGATTTGTGTTTCAAAAGAAACACATAACCATACGCGATGCCACATCCGTACAGGTCACGAAATATTCATATCCATATCTAGCCTAGCTAGACATGGGCCCACTTGCTTCACTATGAAGTAGGGCTAACAGATCGGTGGCATTTACACTTTTACCAAGTAAATAGTGTTTTAGGCACTTTGCCCAAATAGACTAGATTCGTAGACTTTATTTGAATGGAATCAAATCAGTCCTAGTACCCGCTCTTCAAAAGTGCGGATATACGATTCTTGTTTAGTAGTGTCCCTGACAACTATGCCACAATTAAGTTTCTTAACTGATCAAATCAGTTTGAGCTATTTATTTGTCATGTTATATATTGAGATATTATTTATATTCAAAATATAAATCCTGTTATTCACATCTAATGTGTTTATCTCAATATCATCTTTATATAATGAAACACTTTAGTGTTCTAGAATATAAAGGTACACCCGCAGCGGGTTATACGCGATATAGAGATAATGTTTCTAGTCAAACTAGCTACATTATAACAGTTTCTAAATTTAAGTACTAACCCGAAGGTAGTTCCTAAATTCAGATATCTACGGTTAAAACAGCGACTTTCGTCCCGTTTTCAATTCGCAGATAAATCTCAATTGAAGTCAGTATCCTGTTCAAAATAGATTCTGAACATCAATATATATATTTTATGTACCACACTAAGTATCTAAAATCCAATTTTAATACTTGCTGTGAACATAATTATGACAAACATAATGGATTAAGCACTTAAGTTATCATTACATGATCTTCCAAAGATTATGCTCTACTATTTGCTTAACTCCAGGCTTAGGCATAATACGTTATTTTATCAAATAAAATAAGTTATTATTTTTCCAGGACCATCCTGAAATTTATTCCCAATTTGAAAATTAAAACCGTTTAAATACATTTTCGCCAGGATTATGTCTTAAACATTAATCTTTCATTTTTATATCTTGATTCTAATAGTCCAACTATATAATCAACGATTTGTGGTACTATTTATTATAATGATTATAATAGTCCAACTATATAATCAAATATAATCTAAATTAATTAACCTCAATTACATTGATTACTATAGTCCAACTATAAAATCAACTGTAAACTGAAATTAATTAATTCAAATATATTGATTAATATAATCCAATTATATATAATCAAATATAATACAGTCCAACTGTTTATTAAAAACAACAATTTAAATATTAGTCCAACTAACATTTAATCTAACGACGAAATAATTTGAATGAGCGCGTATGGCGAGTAATTGAACGAGTATTGCAAATTCAATTCTTGCCTCCCACTATTTTTCGGCGAGCCTCTAACCCTCTGTCGAGTACTCGGGAAACCGTGTTTCCTAGTGGGCTAGGATCCCGTTAAATATCACACAATCTTGACTTTGGCCAACAAATTGTATGATAATTAACTAGGTAGATCTCGAAGATCAATTGGATCCCATCCAATTCCTAGATCCAGTAGGCGGATATCCAAATCCTAAACATATATCTTATATATGCCAATACATCCAATGTATTACCTAACCTTTTTCCTCTGAATCAACTAAGCCTTGGCTTTGGCACAACAAACCTAGTGATCCCAGTCAAGTGTGACCCATTGACCATGGAAAGCTTCGTAATCAATGTCGATGGACAAGAAGTGGTCTTGACTTTGGCCAACAAACCACAACTTGGACAAGACACCGATATGGAACAAAGCCTTCGTGATTCAAACACATCTTCGACGGACAAAGGGCTTGACTTTGGCCAACAACCCAATGCCAATCTCGGATCTTGAGTGAGAATCACTCAATGGAAGGAAAAACACTTGATATTGAGCGAGGGTTTTTCGCGTGCAATTGGCTACCAATTTATTATCTTTATTAAGGTCTCATCATCATACACCCTTAAACATGCATTCTAAACACATAATAAAGCGCATATGAAATAAAATAATAATGATATGCGGATGGATACTTTACATTGATCCTAGATCAAATCTCTCATTTTTCTCTCTCCAAAGCTAGCACATGTATTTACTTCTACCCGTTACACTACACTTCTAAAGAAACCTCATTTACATTGAGGGGAATAGGTGAGAAGAGAATACAAAGAGTATAGAGGTGATAAGGCTGGACACGCAGGTCCAATTAATAAATCAAATTTATTACAATTTCCAAAATTGTCCCACCCGACTAATATCCATCCGATATACATTATTCATGCATCGCAACCATGTATTCATACAAGCATGTTATCAATCAATCTAATCCAATTAATTAATCTGATAATTAGTGATCATCCAATGTTCAAACAACGATTTGATTTTTGCTGAGTCAAACTCGTTTTGCGAATAAGTACTCAAAGTACGAATTCTTGAATTAAATTAAACTACATAATTAAATCCAATTTAATACGCATTTAATTCTAATTCACTATTTAATTCCAAATTAAATATTACACTTTTATTAACGAACCTTTACGACTTAAATTCCAAATTTAATCGCAACGGGTCTCAAAGCCCGATTAACATCTAATGTTTATTTAATTAAAGTCCAATGGGCTTTTAATTAATTTCTATAAGGCGTGGACTTTTGGTCAACTCGGGTCAAACCGAACAACCAAAATCCAATCCGGGAGTTACCCCATAAGCCCAGAAATCAATTTTGGCCCATTAGGCCCAATTAAATAATTAAGGTCCATTAAGTCATAATTGGACTTTATGGATGCGGTTTTAGGCCCAATTGGATCCAACCAAATTTGCCTAAACTCAACTTTGTACAACAAAGCCCAAAAGCCCAATCACAACCTTAAAGGCCCAATTTCCAAAAATAAGCCCAATTAATTAACTTATAAAATTCTAAATTCCATAATTAATTAACCTAAGTGTAATACACAATTAACCACCCAATTAATATTTCTAAAACATCAATTAGCATACTTAATCATGCACTTTAACATTAAATAGTGTCCAACACAATTTATTAAAATCAAACCCAATTTACATGCTTTTGTTCTCGGCAATTAGGGGTTTTTTAAATCCGATTCGGTTTCAATCCAATCGAATCCACAATCATCATTTCCCAAATCAATTCAATTCATCCAATGAATTAAAATAAAAAACACAATGAATTTCAAATTCAATTGAATTCGGCCAAGCCACTTTAATTTGGGAAAAATGTTCCAAATCAAAATTCAATCAAATTGAACTTCAAAACAACATTACCCAATTGTTTTAAGTCATCCAATGATCAAACAAACAAAATCACCAAGAAATTTAGGGTTCTTTAATTTCGGCCAACATAAGCAATTTGGGGAAATTTGTTCCAAACACAATTTCAACAAATTGATCCAATCAATCTTAAATTAAACATACTTTAAGCATTCTCATTCATCCAATTTCACAAAATATGCTCAAAATCAAGTTTACCCAAATTTGTCACTTTATGCCAACATAAAAAATTGGGGAAATTTGTTCCAAACATAATTTCTTCAAATTGATCCAATCAATCATTAATTCAACAACATTTAAGCATACTTAATCAATCAATTTAATCAAATCATGCTTCAATTGATTTTACCCCATTTGTCATGCCCAAAAATTAGGGAAAATTGAATCCAATCCAATTTCATGAAATTGATCATACACAACTTCAATTCAACCTCATTCAAGCATACTTCATCAAACAATTCAACCAAATCATGCCTAAATCGAGTTTACCCAATTCAACCCTAACTTTTTCATGCTTGATCAAAACTCAAGATACCATTGTTGAGTTCCTAATATAGGTCCCAAGATCATGAAATCAAGCATAAAAAACGCATGAATACATCAAAGGAATAATGGCGGAAACATATACTCACAATGATTGGATTTGATGCATCAAAAGCACAAGTCTTTTCCTCCTCATCAAGGTCACGGCAATGAGCTCCCAAGGCAGTGGGCTGCACGTTTTTGCTCCTCTTTGAACCTCAAAAATTCGGCCATGGATGAACACCATTGAAGCTCCAAGCTTCAAGCTTCCAAAACGATTCCAAGCTCATAAATTCGTTTCCCTATCACCATAATATAACCCAAGGTGTGCTAGCACTTCCCCTTCTTCTTCAAATTCGGTCTAACCAGAATTTTTGGGAGAGATTTGGCTCAAAGCCGAGAGAAGGGAAGAGAGAAAGAAGAGGGAAAAGGGTTTCCTCCAAAACCGTGAATGGAGAGAGAAAAGGTAAATGGTTTTTACTTAGAAAATTGATCTCCCCCCATGCCAACTGACACATTCCCCTCCCCATTGTCTCCTTTGGAATTTACAAAAAAACCCTTATCAATATTTACAATTCCTTTTTTTTTTTTTAAAATTTACACATTATAAAATTTAAATATTTTATTAATAATTAATAAAATTTAATTAATTTTTTTTATTTTTTATTTTTTATTATATTTTTTATTTTTGTTAATAAATATTACATATTTTTTATCTATTCGTTAATTTTTTTAATTCATTTTAATTTATTTAATACTACTTAATGTAAAAAAAAAATATTTTAAACAATATAATTTTTTTATTATTTTCGAAATTTAAAAAAAAAAAAAAAAAAACCAAAAATTAGCCCCATTGGGGCCTGGAGCCCTGGACGCTGATCGTCCAGGCGATTGTTCCCCTTTTGAGGGGAACAATCGTCCCCCCCCCCTTCCATTTTTTTTTAATTATTATATATTATTTTTTTTTAATTTCGAAAAAAAAAAGTTAACAATTTTTAAAAAATTATATTATATATTATATATATATATATATATTAAATTTAAAGTTGTGTTGATTTTGATTCTGATTTCGATTTCGATTTTATATTTTCTTTATTAAAATTTTTTATCTTATTTAATTTCGTAAATCAGTATCCATATCTACTTTTACTTTTTGGTTTTAAAAAAAAATACTTTATTAAAAGTTGTGTTGTTTTTATATTCTGATTCTGATTTTAAATTTTATTTATTAAAAGTTTTTTGTCTTATTTAATTTCGTAAATCAGTATCCATATCTACTTTTTTTTTATAAATATTTTATTAAAAGTTGTATTGATTCTGATTCTGATTTTATATTTTATTTATTAAAAGTTGTTTGTCTTATTTAATTTCGTAAATCAGTATCCATATCTTCTTTTACTTTTTAAAAAATCTATTTTATTAAAAGATGTGTTGATTCTTATTCTGATTCTGATTTTATATTTTATTTATTAAAAGTTGTTTGTCTTATTTAATTTCGTAAATCAGTATCCATATCTTCTTTTACTTTTTAAAAAATCTATTTTATTAAAAGATGTGTTGATTCTTATTCTGATTCTGATTTTATATTTTCTTTATTAAAAGTTGTTTGTCTTATTTAATTTCGTAATCAGTATCCATATCTACTTTTACTTTTTTTAAAGTTATTTGTTTTATTTGTGTTTATTTCTTATATAAAGAGGTAGTTTGTAAGTTTGAAGGTAATATCATTTGAGCCTCTCTCATCTCATTCTCTTTTTCTCTTCCTTCACATATCATTCTCTCTCTTCTTATAATATAGCTATCATCTTCGGGAAACATTATGGATAACTGTAACTTGGGCTCATTTTCAGATAGTTGGTCAGGCGAGAATGAAGTTCGAAGTGGGGAAAGCATCTACAGCAATAGTCGTGATTATACAACTGAATTTACTACAGACCAGGTTATTTTTATGTTTGTATTATGTACATTCGTTATTTATTTTTAAATTGTAGAAATTACATATATTTGTTATTTATATATCTTCATTATTTTGTATATAGATCTTTGAAAGTAGAGAAGATATGATAAATTGGGCGAAAAGAGTTGGTCTAGAGAATAATATTGCGATAGTGATTAAAAATTCTGCTAATTTGAAAGGTGGCAAGCTGCCAAAGTGTCATCTTATGTGTGAAAGAGGAGGAAAGTACAAACCACCGCGGTATCTTGTTGAAGGTCAATCCATAGTAAAAAATAGTGGGACAAAAAAATGTGAATGCCCATTTGAGCTGCGAGGTATACCAAAACCTCCAGACGGTATTATGTGGGGATTAAAGGTTACATGTGGTTTCCATAACCATCAAGTTACAGAATATTTTGATGGCCATGAATATCCGTCTAGGCTAAAACCGTTAGAGAAACAATTTGTGCTTGATATGGCCAACAGCACCGCACCTCGTGAAATTCTTAGTGTTTTAAAGGAAAGAGACCCGTCAAATAGTACGGACATCAGAAGCATTTACAATGCTATTTCCAGAAATAAAGAAGCAAAACGGGGTGGTCTAACTGCTATTCAATATGTTTTGGATCAATTGATTAAGAAAAATTATCTTCATGATTACCTTACAAATCCAGACACCAATGAAATTACAGATATTCTTTGGGTTCATCCAAAAAGCTTAGAGCTGTCTGTTAACTTTCCTTCTGTGTTAATCATTGATGCAACATACAAGACCAACGAGTATCGGATACCACTATTAGAGGTTGTTGGTATCACATCCACAATGCGAACTTACTCGCTTATGTTCGCATATCTTAGTAATGAGACGGCTGGGCAACTAACATGGGCATTATCAATCTTGAAGAAATGGATGGTTGAAAAAGGAGCATCATTGCCATCAGTTTTTGTTTCAGATCGGGATTTGGGGCTTATTAAAGCCATTGAAACATGTTTTCCCATGGCTCATCACATTCTTTGTATTTGGCACATAAATCAGTGCGTAATGAAGAAATGTAGTCCTCTGCTTGGTATACAATGGAAACACTTTTATTCATCATGGCACTCCCTTATTAATTCATCAACACAATGGTCTTACCAACAGAAATGGGAGTGATGCGCGAAGAGTTTAGACAATTCAATGGTGCTATAAATTACCTTTGGGAGACATGGTTACACCCTTACAGAGACCGATTTGTTTCAGCATGGATTGATACATGTATGCACCTGGGAAGCAATTCAAGTCAGAGGTACAATATTTTTTTTTACTATTTAAATTATTGATCATTATTGTAATTTTCACTAATGAAAAATACAATATTTTTTAAATTACAGGGCAAAGTCTGCACATTCGAGACTGAAATTATATTTGGGAAATACCATGTCATCCCTACAATTATCTTTTGAAAAAATACACAAGATGTTGAGAAATCAGTTTGGGGAAATTCAAAAGTCATTCGAGAAATCTCTGAACATTCCACGACATACACATTTGCGTGTGGAGATTTTTAATGAAATAAGGTGTCAGATTTCATTAGAGGCGATGGAGTTTATTTATGATCAGCTGAAATGTGTTGATGAAACATGTCACCAACTAGCCGGCATGTGCAACTGCTCGTTCAAAATAATATATGGATTGCCATGTATGCACGATATTGCATATTGTCTTCATCTTTCCATCCCAATTTCGATAGAAAGTGTTGACGCACATTGGAGAAGGTTATCAATGCACGTACACCAGTTCAATTATAATGCAGCACGACCTGACAGGATATCAAACGTTGTTGAATTATTACATGAGATGGATCCATGTATGCGAGAGCATATGATAGACAAGTTCTCGATATGGCAGATCCATCTCAAAGCACAGTTCGAGTCCCTTCGTACAACACTAAACATAGAGGTCGACCTACAGGCAGAGATGAGCAAAGCAAACGTCGCATACCTTCTTTTGGATATGCTTCCACTTCAGGATCTAGGGTCACTCAACCAACTGTACCGACTCTAGGAAGAGGAGGTCGTGGGAGGCGATCAACTCATGACCAGTCTCAACTTCCACCGATTTGTGATACTTATATTCAGAAATTACCTGTGGCATATCAACGTTATATTTCTCACACTATTGACGTTCAAGCTGATGGTCATTGTGGATTCAGAGCAATATCTGCACTAATCGGGTATGGCGAAGAAGGTTGGGGTCAAGTACGATGCGACCTTATTGAAGAGATTCAACAAAATAAAGATTTATATGATCGACTTTATCCATCAAACGAATGGGCTGACAATCTATTACACTTACTGCATTTTTTCCAGTCGCCGGCACCAGAGGTACATTGGATGGACTCAATGAGTTTAGGAATTGTCATCGCTTCGAGGTACAATATTGTACTGCATACATTTGCTGAGAATGTTTGGAGTTGTTTTACTCACTTGCCATTAAGGTCCCCTGCAGTTCCAGAGCAAGAGCGTCAAGAAATAGCTATTGCTCATGTTGGCAGACACTTTGTGCAAGTTTTTTACACCCTCATTACCCTGTACCACCCATCCCAATGTGGTGGTGGGAACATTCATCGTATGAAGCTAAAGAATGGGCCACTCGTTATATGATTCGTAATCAATTATGGTACGAAGTATTGGGTATATCACCAAGTGCGCCATGAGGAGACTTTGGAGGCAACATAGATTAGTATTTATGTTTTTTTATTTTTAAGTGTAACTTTTTATGTTGTTATTTGTACTATTTTCAAATAAATATTAAGAATATTTTTATAATAATTAAATTATAAAATATATTTAAAAAAAATTAAAAGAAAAAAAAGAGGGGCGAATTGCTGCAGCCAAAGCCCTTTTTTTTAAATTAATCAAAATATATATAAATATAATATTAGTATATATATATATATATCAATAAATAAAAAAATTAGATATATATGGTTATTTGAAAATTGAAATAGAATTTTGGTGAAAGGAAGAGGGTAAATAGGGAATTTTAGGGGAGACACAAAAGGTAAATGTGTAAGAGGGAGGGGGGAAGATAAACCCTCTTTTACTTATATATTTATTTTATTTTCCAAAAATAAAATCAAATACAAAAGCATTTACATTTACCAAAAACAAAAGTCAAAAAGCAAAAGAGCATTTAAAGCTTTTCAACTACCACATCAATCACTCAAATCAAGTGACAATTGTCACACATCACTCAAAGTGAGATTTGATTTGACGCTTGATGTGACTTGCGATTTGACACTCGATTTGACTTGCGTGCCGCACTCGAATTCGAAATATGAATGCGCTCACAAATAATCCTGGGCTCGGGTTCGCTAATTCCAAATTAACGAATTTTCCGTCGCGTCGTAATTAAATGATTACGCCTAGCGAAATCACTATTCACATCGCTAACGAATTAATTCTAAATTAATTCGTTCGCCCGAATTAAAATCTAATTTTAATTCAGCTTCGAAATCCAATTTCGTATAATATATCGAATATATTATTTTATCGATTAATTCCAAATTAATCGTTCTCTTTCTTTAACGATACTTTATCCGAGATAAAATATCTCTGTAATTAATCCCAGATTAATTTTCTCTCTTTAGAAATTAATCTTCTCTCTTTACTAATTAATCCCAGATTAATCATAGTGCGAGTCATACATCATCGGTGAATATTTGGGAAGCGACCCATGAGATCTCCAGATATGTTGGCAGTAAATACGGTCGTCGGACTATCTGAACACGTAAGTACCTCGTACTACGTTTATACCGATTTACAAGACAAGGTTGGCTTCTAGCAAAGCGCCATGCCTACCCAATTCTCCAGAAATATTCTTACAGGAATATATAGATCTGTATCAAGCGTAGTATACCGTAGTATTGTGTATATCAGCCCAGTATCGGATAGTCACGTGCTAGGGCTGGGGCTGGATAAGTGTCTGCCCCGTCCGAAGCACATGTCGGATGTCTGGTAACTAGTCTCTATAATCGGATATACATGACCTTGTCATAATATCCTGATGGCCGGCCAGCACTTAAGAGCACTAATACCGTATCCTGCGTGACATCATTATGACTGGAGTGATACTTTCGTCTTGACATCACACCCAATACACTACGACTCTCTGATAAACCCAGAAGTGGTGTACGCAGAACCGGTTAAAGCCCTGTACCACCAAGACCAAAGTCTACCGATTATCGCAAGTATTAGCGATGTAAGTCTCAGGTTAAGACTATACACACCAACCTTGATTTCGGCCTCCCATAGACACATAGTCATAATACCAATGGGATTCCGAGGGGTCTATCCAGAGCGAAGCTGTTTCCCGTACCATCGGTGAAACACGACCTCCTATCGCACTTGCATAAGTATCCGATACTTATATATATGAGAACTATGCCGTTGTGCCCTCACAACGCACACAAGTGCAATACTAGCCTATTCCGCATTATCGATGTCCAGTCTCGATAATACTCCGGCTAGGGATATTTAATGATTAAACCTTCGGGGACTGATACTGTCTCATATCATTCTCAGTCCAGGAACTAATCATAGGGACCTCTCTTCATTTATATATATCTATGGTGATCTAATCACAAATGATGAGAGTGCAATTTCCTTGTCACATAGTTAATTTGCTACAACAACACAATGATCTGTGTAAATAGTGACGCTATGGGTCATTTTGTCCAACACCCTAGCCCTGAATCTAGGATCTAGAGGCATCTATCATCCTTAGTCCTGAACTACGTGTGCACACGTTCTAAATCCGTCAATTCCAATATCTGTACCAAGTTACATATGAGGTAGATTTTCCCTCAAGCCTCCTAAAATCATAAAACCATGCTTTTAAATCAAAAATTTCTGAAATATTTCTCAAAAAAGTTTATTCATAAAACAACCGAAATATACTTGACTAACGCCCTTTGTGCTGAAAAGTAAGTCTTTAAATAAAAAACAAATAAGTAAAAATCAATTTGAGAAAAGTGTCCTTTCACTGATTAAGCTTTATGGCCTTTGATTCATGGATTCGACTGGGGAGTCCCATACGGAAAATAAATTTGTCCTGTATTCGAGTATGGTTAGCATATTTACACTAGAAAGTTAATCATGATCGTGGATGTAGTGGATGCATATACATGTTGTATACGAAACCTTTGTGGTGCCATTTAATTTCATTTGATGATTATGAAAATGAATGAAATTGTTTCTATCTCGCATCGTGACACCCGCACAAGCTGCCCCTGGCAGAGAGCATGCTCTGTTTCGCGTCGCGACACTAAGGGTTCCGCGTCGCGACGCCCACCTGACCAGGCCCGACGCAGAGCCTCTGCTTATTATGGGTCACGACGTCAAATACTGAGCGTCGCGACGCTCACACTATCAGGCCCGAGGCACTGAGCCTCTGCTTCTTACGTGTCGCGATGCTAGCCCGATTTCAAGGACTAAAATCAACTCTTCAATGACATACCCAAGCAATCACCACCATCATAATCAAAACTCCAACTCGATTTAATAAAAACTCATTTTATATCCTCAATCAAACAATATCCTCAATCAAATACAACTTATTATCTACTATCATCAACTCACAAATTTTATTCCCCTAACACATGTTAAGGTTGGTGCTCTGAGCGCCAATTTTATTATGTATTTCTTTGTAAATACTTATGTAACGTTTTATTATGAATAAAATGAACAGTTTCTTTTATATAACATCTTCTTTAATATGGTAAAAATGTAACCGACCATAGAATGATTAGTTATGATACTGTTGCAAAAGCGTCGCAACTGACATTGAGTAGTATCATGACGTTCTCATTCTTAGACAGTTCCCGATCAAGGTTTACACTACTTGGTCAGTAAAGTAAACCCGTTGAGACTGGTACATGTCGTATATTGGAATCTTGGATTCCGATGGTTTCTCAGTCTACCATTAGTCTTGGAGACTCGTATAGACGTGTAGGTGTTTATAGCGGATAAACATTGAACGACTCACCGAAGATTCTTAATGTATGGTACACCAAAGTCAATAAGAATCTTCTCGGGTTGAGTGAGCATAGTGATTCTTTGACTTGAGATACCACTGTGGATATCTGAGTTATCCTCCACACTTGATGGTAGTTACGTCACCGAATCTATTTAGATCAGACCTCCGCCTGTTCGTTGGGTGTGGACTTATGCTCATGATATCGTGCGTGTATCAAGATAGGATCTGTCAGCTCTGTGTACAGAGCATATGTATTCAATATGGAATTAGCAATCTGTTAAATCCATGGGCCCGTGGTACACTGTAGAAATTAGTTCTAAGTGTTATTTGAGGGATTGCTAATAGAAACGTCGACGTGATTACATCTATAGAGATTTGACGTTTTTATCTATATCTCTGGATTAATCCGGATACCTGTGATGGAAGGATTATACGTATGCAGTGACCTCGACTTGTATGATTCAGTGAGTTTATCCGTGTTCGTCATAATTTACGGGTGGGTGATTTATGGACATGAAATTTGATTTCGTGACGGATATGCCTGAATCTAGAGAGTCTCATTAATGAAATATACTCGTAGAGCACTAGGGCAACTGTTATAAATAATACTGATTATTTATAACTCGTTTAATGGTTAAACGAAAAATACATGCAATCGGGACCTAATAGTCATTTTCGAATTAATGTGTATTTGTATTTAATATTTGATATTATTAAATACACATTAATTAAATATCAATTTGTGATATTTAACATAAATCATCGTTATATGTATTTGAGATATTTAATGTAAATATAATACATATATTTAAGATATTTATATTTATTAATTAATTATTTAATTGTTAAATAATTAAATTAATTAATAAAATAAATATCCTTATATAATGATTAAGTTGGAAATGGCATGTTATAATTGGAACACATTTTTGATAACTTTATTAAAGTTCAAGAGTTACTTTAATTTAGCTAAATGTGGACCAATTAAAATCAAACAAATTTTAAGTATTAGATATTTTATTTTTGTTTGAAATTTTCGGCAATGTTGTAATTGATATATCAAAACTGTTTTGATTCATTTTTTACACTTAGACAACATCAACAAAAATAACAAAAGTGAGTTGAGAGCATTTGATCAAAAGGAAAAGGAAAAATCAAAACAAAAATTGGTTTTTGTAAGTTATTTTATTTCTTCTTCTTCTTCATGAAAAATTGTTTCATAATTCTTAGCTTCAATTGTGTTGTTAAGATCATGCCTCTACTCTTTTAGTTTGTAATTAAATTTGTTGGATGGTTGTTGGATGTGTTTATGCATGTAGAATTAATTTATTAGCTTATTAATATAATTAAGCTTAATAAATTAATTAGAAAATTAAAGTTGCCATTTTAGAGTTAATTAGCCATTCATGATTAGCCTAGAATTGTTCTTGATTAATTTCATGATGGTGAGAATTAATTGGTGTGGTAATTTGAAGATTAAAGTATTGAATTTTGTTAATTTAGTGTAAATTGCCTAATTTGAGTGATTTGTGAAATTAGGGTTCTTAACCCACTCAAATTTTGGGACTTTTCTTGTATATGCTTTAATTTGATGTATATTTGATGCATGTAAAATTTGGGATTAATTGGATTTGATCTTGATGCATTTTGAACAAATTGGGCCAAATTGCAATTAACTAAAGTTTTGGGAAGTTTCGGTAATTACAGAAAAATCTGGGCTGTTGGCGCAAATCTGAAAAAGTTTTATGGTTTTGTAGCAAACTTGTAAAAATTATTTTGGGATTAATTTGGAATTAATTAAATATGTAATTGACATATTTAAAACTAAAATAATTAATTTGTAAAAGTTTTGAGTAATTTTATAATTAAAATAAATATGATTTCTTGGGTTATAATATTTAAGTATTGGTTAATTAAATAAATAAGTTTATTTAATTGTTCCAAGAAAAAATTTTGAAATCGGAGAAATCGTTTTTTCCGCGTTCCGCTGCACTAATCTTGTAATTCCTAATAAAACCCCATCAAAATTGTATCAGAGCGAGTCTGATTATGGAACCCCCGATGTATGATTATGGCTTGAAAATTCAATATTGACTTTATTCTTGACTTTAATGCATGCTTGTATTTATTTAATTTGATTAAATAAATTAAAACATCTTTAGCGGAAAATCCCTATTTAAAATAAGGTTTATAATTTAGTATGTATTTGATGCATATTAATCGGTCTGTTTTGTCAATACCGCTTATCGGTAAATTTTCTACGACTATATCCGAGAACGTGCCAAAGCTGTGAGGATATGGCCGGTAGAAATTTATTTGTACCAGATATATTTGATATTAGGTGAATTCAAGCGAAAGCGCAATCTTGAACGTGCCAAAGCTGTCAGGGTTACGTAAGTATCTTGAATTCATCATTGACAAGTTTGACCTTGGTACGCCTCCTTGTGAACGTGCCGAAGCTGTCACAACGAGAAACGACCAGGACCGAAAACCCATGAGTCACTATTGAGTGATCGACAATGTGTTGTCTACCTAATTGAATATACGTAGGCGAGAACGTGCCAAATCTATGAGCTGAAATATATTCATGGGGTTCACCTTTCACTATTATGTTATGATTTTATTATCGCATGTTTTGTATTCTGTTTGGGATTACAATATTGCATGAAATAGTGGGAGGGGTATTTTTAGATTAAAAATCCATGATCTAGTTAATGCTTTATGATATATTATGAAACTGTTATAATCTTTTATCTGCTTATATGCTTACCGTTGTTTCGCTGTCTATTTGATAGATTTGCGATGGCAGCACCTCCACCCAATCCTTTTGCACGTATACTTGATACGAACAAACTGAAAGGCACAGAAAACTTTGCGGATTGGGATATGGACTTGAGGATTGTCCTCAATTCCGAGAAACTGGGGTATATTTTGGAAGGTCCATTACTGCTTGCTATATCACCCGATGCATTACCTGAAGAACGTGAGACTTTCCAGCGATGGAAGGATGATGATTTAAAGGTTAAATCATTCATCTTGAGTTCTCTTTCTTCTGAGCTTAAGAAGACTTATTATGAGATGCACGATGCATATAACATGATGACACAACTTCGTGAATCGTTCATGAACCAGGAACATGTCATTGTTCATAAAGTTTCAATGGAATTGTTCCATTCTAAACTTGATGAGGGGCAGGCTGTGAGCCTGTATGTGCTTCACTTGATCGATTTGATCGAGCAATGAGATTCTTGGTCGTAGTGTCATTCTCAGTTCACTCCCGGCTTAGTATCGCCAGTTCGTCATTTTCTTCAACATGAATGGGATTCACTGTTCTTGCCGTGAGTTGCATAAGATGCTTCTCATTAGACCGGGCCGGCGGTTCGGTTCGGTTCCGAACCGGAACCGAACCGTCCGTTCCGGTTCCACTTTGTGTAGAACCGGAACCGAACCGGTTAATTCCGGTTCGGTTCCGGTTCCACACTAAAATGGAACCGGAACCAAACCGGAACCGTTCGGTTCCGGTTCCATTCGGTTTTTTTTTTTTTTTTTTTTTTTTTTTTTTTTTTAATACTTTTTTGAAAATAAAACTCAAATTACAAATAATTATATTAAATTATTATTTTTGAAAATAATTACAAATAAAATTACATAATTACAAATAAATTATGTAAATTACAAATTAAGTTAAATTACATTACATAATTACACTAAATTACAATAAAAATCTTTTTAAAAAATTAAAAAAATATTATTATATAATATACCAACCGGTTCCAACCGGACCGTACGGTTCCGATTGGAACCGTTGGAACCGAACGGTTCCAACCGGTTCGGCTAGGGGAGGACCCTAACCGAACCGGTTAGGTTCCGGTTCGGTTCCGGAATCGGAACTGGAACCGGTTGGAACCGGAACCGTCTGGTTCCAACTGGTTCGGTTCCGGTTCCGACCGGAACCTTGGCCGGGTCTACTTCTCATAGCAGAGAAAGATTTAAGGAATGGAGTTCCGACTTGCCTTCCGAAACCCACTTCACTTTCCGCTATTTCCCAATCCAAGTCGAAAGGGAAGAAGTCTAAAGGAAAGAAGAATAAGGGTTTCAATATTCCTCCGCAGGGTAAGACGGCGAAGCTGACCGGCGTAAACACACACGTATAACGCAAGCGCACGTATCTTTCAAGTAGTATAAAAATATCGATCCCACGAGGACTTAATTCCTACTGTTGTTATTAATTGTTGAATCTATTTATTTACAAATATCTAATTAAATGGATAAGAGAGATATTGTTTGTTTGATTGGTTGAATGGCTTTACTAAATAAATAAATAAATAAAAAGACAAAAGAAAATACTAAAGAAAATAAAAAGACACAAAGATCTAGGGTTGTGATTTCTTCCAATACCATTTTAAAGATGAAGTGATTATTATATAGATGGGTAAAACATTGATTTATTAACCTAGAACACGAAATTATGCGAAAGCATCTGTCGATGGTCAGACACAAATACCCAGTGTAACCCAATTGAACCATATTCCTATGTCAACCACATTATCTGGATTCATTAAGTGTAAGTTCCAATTATGGCTACCCCCGCCCGACAGGTATATTCCTATCCTGTAAGGAAATCTATTAAAGGGTTATCTATCCTCAAGGAAGATCGTGGGCTATTAAGTCTAAGGCTGAAACCTAAAATCCCTATATCTAGTTCATTTTAGATTTACCACATCAATCTTATGGTGATCAGACAACAAGAAGCATTAAGCTTAAGACTTAATAAGTAAACCTTAAATTACCCAAACTATAAAACAACCCCTTATAAACCGGTGATATTAGAATTCATCACAACCCCAGATAACTAACACATAACTAGGGCTAGTAACAACTTAAAAGTAAAAGACATAAAGTAAAAATACTGAAAAGTAAAAGACATAAAGTAAAAACTGAAAAGTAAAATAAAATAAAATGCTAAGGTAAAAGGAATTACTTTTACTACTACTAATTTAGATATCTCCCATAAAATAATATATAAACCTGTGATATTATTTTACCAACCGACCAATCTGGCGGTATCCTGATTAAGTCAAATTAAGTCCAACCAGCCATATAGGCGGTAAAATTTGTCCATAATCCAGCCATAAAGGCGGTACCAAAATAAATTTACCAACCGACCAATCTGGCGGTATCCTTGATTAGTCAGGTTTAAACCAGATTAAATTGAATTGCCAACCGACCAATATAGCGGTATCCTTTATTAATCAGTATTTTAAATAGTGAATATATTATTTTTAAGGGAGATTAATCTAAATAGTAACAGTAAAAGAATTACCTTTCACCCTAGCTTGGGAAATTACCTCCTCATTACTGAAAAGTAAAAACTGAAAAATTAAAGAAAGAAAAGTACTGTGCGTAAAAGTAAATTGCGGAAAGTAAAAACTGAAAAGTAAAGAAAAGAAAGTGCGAAACTGAAAATTAATTACTGAAAACTAAAAATAAACAAACTAGATACAATCTTCTTATTTATTCATTAAGAATTTCAAAGAAGAAAGTATGAATTTTACAAATGAAATGGCTTGGTATTTATAGGCAAAATTTTGCCACCATCAAATCATCCATCAAATTCTCCACCAAATCCATTATTAATTTCTCCACTATTACTCCCAAATCCATAATGCTCCACTAATTGCTTATCTTGTTTGGTGTTGATTTGATAATTTTTATTAATTATTAATTAATTAATATTTTGCTTTGAAAATGATTGATAATGACTTTTAATAATTACACTCCACACACATCTGGATGGTTCATCAATTTCGGTCATGAAATCTTCAGAATTCGAAAATATTTTCTCTTTCAAAGTTGTAGATTTGAGTCTTCTTTAATCTGGCACTTGAATCAGCTCAATCCGATATCTGAGTAAAAGGTTATGCCCAACATACGACAGATGTGCAAAACTGGAATTTCCAAAACTGCACTTCGTCAAAACGCCCTTTCAAATTTCCAATCTCCAAAATTAATATATCAAGTCCAATAATTGCCCTTATTTGATCCACATTTCATCCTAAATGATTTCATTGAGTCCCGATATTATTTTATCCAAAATAAACTAAAACACATCAAAACATTCATCAAACCCGAGAAACTAGACAAAATATTAAGTAAAATGGGCGGTAAATATTGATATATTTTCCGCTCATCACACCCCCAAACCTACATTTTGCTAGTCCTCGAGCAAAACATAAAATAAATAACATGAAAATAAATTCTAAGCCACTTTCGTAGGGATCACGATTGCATTTAGCGTATGCAACAAGCCTTTAAACCCCTAGGTGTCCCTAGTGGACGAGTTGTAGTCTCGTGAGGGCTTACAACAATGATACCCACAAACATTTTACAAAAGTAAAAATTAGTTAAACTAATGCACACAAAAGCAAAAAGACAAGCGAAAAGAGAATAAAGATGTTAGTGACTAATCAGGTGAAACTACTCCAAGTTACTCCAAGTTACTAGTTGTTTTGTTTCTTTCTAAATTACTAAATAAGTAAACTCTCCGATTATTTTTACCATTCTCCATATACACAGCCAACAAAATATTAAACAACTCATTTTTGCCCACAACAGTCATAAGTGTAGTTGATAAGAGAGTAATATTTTTGTCCTAAAGTTCTATCAGATTTCACATCTTTTGCAGCAATGGAATAATTTTTCTGATTTTTCTGATTTTTTCTTTGATTTTTTTTTTTTTTTTTATTTTATACAATCTCTTCCATCTATGTAGCGAGCTTTGGTCGGTGGCTCCCAAACCAGTTGGCTTTAGGGCACCAGGTGTTAAGACACCCCTACGGACTTAATTACCCAGACTTTAGATATATATATTTTTGCAGCATCTTTGATCCATGTAGCGAGCTTTGGGTCAGTGACTCCCAAACCAGTTGGCTTTAGGGCACTAGGTGTTAAAACACCCTTACAGACTTAATAACCCCCCGGATCTTAGATACTTTATTTTTTTATATCAGAAATGATTTTTTTTTTATTCCATAACTATTAATAGATGTTTCCTCCTCAATTAAACTAGAGCACGGAATATTACAAGCTTTTCAATTACAGCTCATGTTTGTATGTTACTATGCATGTTGATAATACCTGTCAAATGAGCATATGAAGATTCATTTTAGTCAGTATTATGGAGAATTCACAAATTAAATAATTCAAAATGAAATAAACAAAAATTACTTGTTTCGAAATAAATGGTTTGAAATACGTCTCAAGAGTGGAAACTCCTTACTCGGCTATTTCTTACCAATTTCACCTTTTAGTTAAAATAAAAACACAAAAATGCAAAATATTTTTGTAATTTTTGAAAATTTTCAATTTTTTTTTTTTGTATTTTCGAAAAATTTTGGACTAAAAATAAAAACACAATACAAACAAGTACTATTAACTATACCTCAACCCCAAACCTAAATGAGACATTGTCCCCAATGTCTTAAACAGTGAAAGAAGAGTTTAGAAAATAATACCTGGTTAGCTGAAATTCTACAGGAAAATTAAAGGTTAATATCCAGATTTATTCGTCGCTTCTTACCACGATCGTCCTCTGACCATTTTATTTTTGAAATGATAGGGTCAACTTTCGGTTCATAGGCTATGAGTTGGTCTATTAGATCCGGAGCAGTTCTGGCAGTAAAGGAGTTTCTTTCATAGGTTTTGACACGAACCCATTTCTCCGAGCATCATCAAGAAACACACAAAGAAAATCGTAAAACCCATCAACGTTGAGTAGTCCAAGCGGTTTCTGGTGTATGTTCAGGTTCGCCCAAGATAGTACTATAAAATTTCCTCCAATGTGCCCAAGCCACCTGGCAAAGCAATAAAAGCATCAGAACGGTTAATCATTTCTACCAGTCGTTCAGACATACCTGGCACGATTAGTTCCTCTCCGTTTGTTGATCCAATAAGATTCGCCTCTGCCAAGGGTTTTGGGATGATTCCCAAACGTGACTGCCTCCTTCCTGTACGGCCTTTGAAACGATCCCCATAAGTCCAAGATTTCCTCCGCCATATATTAAGTGCATATTCCTTGCTGCTAAGACTCGACCCAATTCCTGTGCTGCCTCTATGTATTGTGGTTTAGTACCAACAGTACTACCGCAAAACACACAGATGTTTTCAACTCGTCTTCTTGAAGTGGCTTCCATGTTTTACTATGGATATCTTCAAAAGTGCAATGATGAGTTGAATTTATAATACCTGAAAAGGATGAGTAAAATAATAGCACTAGTATCTTCCAAGGACGATTGTTAGCTAAACAACACAAGAAATCGTGAAAGGTCAAAAAGTATGGATCCTGTCTACGAAAAAAGATAATTACAACAGAAAAGCAAATCAAAGCAATAATTAAGGCAACGGAATTGTGTATGCAATACGCCACTCGCTTAGTATAAATTCATTAGGATGTGTCTCAAGATTTCATTCCTTACTCAGCCATCTAATGAATTGTTTCTCTTCTTTGATTGCGAAACACAATTCTTTCTGTCTTAAAATGCTGCATTTGTGCCTTTCCCTAAAAAAATAAAACACAAAATTAAAAATTTCACACAAAATATGAAAAAAAATATTACAACAAATTGCATGGGGTGCCTCCCTGCTAGCGCTAAATTTTTCGTCATCAGCTAGACGTGACTGAAATTCATCTGTTATGGAGGTTTCAATGTCGTTTTAGATGTCCGATCAAAAACAATCCCGTGAGCGTTGCTTTTGAAGGGTCTCTTCCAACGGTTAGATGGCAAAAAGAGTTTTGTCTCATTCAGTGCTCGTGCCACCTTTTTGCTCCTTGTTGTTCCAGTGGTTCCTGCAAAGAAAGAAAGAAAATCAGGAGGTCTTATATGGTGCTTGACTTGGAATGGAAATTCCATTCTGTCAAGCTTCTGGTTGATATCTTTAATTTGTACTCCCCAAAACAGCGATGTTTCTCCTGAATGCTCTGGATCTTTATTAAGGTCAGACATTTGCTCCTCCATTTGCTCTGTTTCTTGTTCCATATTTTCTTCACAGATGAATTGTAAAATTTTTGTATTCAGCTCTTCATCTGTCATCTGTGAAATACATGCTTCAAAATTGTCAACCTGAGGATGCAAAGATGTTTCTGACATTAGGTCTTCATCCTCTGATATGACTGGAATGGATGGTTCAGATAGATCTTCTTCAAACATCATGGTAAAACATGCTCCAAGATCTTCATTTTGAGGATTGAATGTTTGATCCTCCGTTGTTGGTGTAGTTGGTACAAATAGATCAGCTTCATCCTCGTCAGAATCTGAATAATAAAAGTCAAATTGAGACTTTACCGATTCGGGTTCCTGAACTGATACCTCTGGTTGTTGATACTGCTCAGCCTCCTCCTCTGTTGAAGTGTCTTTGTGGATTTCTAGGTACTTGAAGGCTTCATCAGTGTCATCTGAAACTGGTTCTTGAGGTATGTAGTTCTGGTTTTCTGTTAATTGTCTCATTTGATCTGTCATCCTCTGAATGAATTCTGATTGTCTTGAATACTTTCAAGTTGCTTCAGGCTTGATCAAGCATTGCATCCAACTTTTCGTCTCGTTTCTTGGAAAAAATTTTGAGCATATCAATCAATTGTTCTTCCTCTGAGTTCTGGTTTTTGTTGAGGATAGTAGGTGGATGGTGGATAAGATGGAAAGTATGATGGTTCTGGCATCCAGTGATAATTGTTTGGCTGGACAACAGGCCTTAGAAAACCGGACTGTTGCTCCCAGATGTGGGGTGTATCTTCTTGTAAAGCTCGTAATCTTTCAATCTCCCCAGAGTGTTCCATTTTTAAATCACCTGAAAATACAATAAAGAAATAAAAATTAAAGATAAAGATAAAGAAAATTAGATACAAGTAAATTAGATAGTTTCAAAATTAACAACTCAAGAAATATAAGTCCCCGGCAACGGCGCCAAAAACTTGACCGGCGTAAACACACACGTATAACGCAAGCGCACGTATCTTCAAGTAGTATAAAAATATCGATCCCACGAGGACTTAATTCCTACTGTTGTTATTAATTGTTGAATCTATTTATTTACAATATCTAATTAAATGGATAAGAGAGATATTGTTTGTTTGATTGGTTGAATGGCTTTACTAAATAAATAAATAAATAAAAAGACAAAAGAAAATACTAAAGAAAATACAAAAGACACAAAGATCTAGGGTTGTGATTTCTTCCAATACCATTTTAAAGATGAAGTGATTATTATATAGATGGGTAAAACAATTGATTTATTAACCTAGAAACACGAAATTATGCGAAAGCATCTGTCGATGGTCAGACACAAATACCCAGTGTAACCCAATTGAACCATATTCCTATGTCAACCACATTATCTGGATTCATTAAGTGTAAGTTCCAATTATGGCTACCCCCGCCCGACAGGTATATTCCTATCCTGTAAGGAAATCTATTAAAGGGTTATCTATCCTCAAGGAAGATCGTGGGCTATTAAGTCTAAGGCTGAAACCTAAAATCCCTATGTCTAGTT
Organism: Zanthoxylum bungeanum; assembly: GCA_019454045.1. Taxonomy (NCBI): domain Eukaryota; kingdom Viridiplantae; phylum Streptophyta; class Magnoliopsida; order Sapindales; family Rutaceae; genus Zanthoxylum; species Zanthoxylum bungeanum. Next base: position 26,615 of record SKCR01033771.1, read on the forward strand.
CATTTTAGATTTACCACATCAATCTTATTGGTGATCAGACAACAAGAAGCATTAAGCTTAAGACTTAATAAGTAAACCTTTAAATTACCCAAACTATAAAACAACCCCTTATAAACCGGTGATATTAGAATTCATCACAACCCCAGATAACTAACACATAACTAGGGCTAGTAACAACTTAAAAGTAAAAGACATAAAGTAAAAATACTGAAAAGTAAAAGACATAAAGTAAAAACTGAAAAAGTAAAATAAAATAAAATGCTAAGGTAAAAGGAATTACTTTTACTACTACTAATTTAGATATCTCCCATAAAATAATATAAACTGTGATATTATTTTACCAACCGACCAATCTGGCGGTATCCTGATTAAGTCAAATTAAGTCCAACCAGCCATATAGGCGGTAAAATTTGTCCATAATCCAGCCATAAAGGCGGTACCAAAATAAATTTACCAACCGACCAATCTGGCGGTATCCTTGATTAGTCAGGTTTAAACCAGATTAAATTGAATTGCCAACCGACCAATATAGCGGTATCCTTTATTAATCAGTATTTTAAATAGTGAATATATTATTTTTAAGGGAGATTAATCTAAATAGTAACAGTAAAAGAATTACCTTTCACCCTAGCTTGGGAAATTACCTCCTCATTACTGAAAAGTAAAAACTGAAAAATTAAAGAAAGAAAAGTACTGTGCGTAAAAGTAAATTGCGGAAAGTAAAAACTGAAAAGTAAAGAAAAGAAAGTGCGAAACTGAAAATTAATTACTGAAAACTAAAAATAAACAAACTAGATACAATCTTCTTATTTATTCATTAAGAATTTCAAAGAAGAAAGTATGAATTTTACAAATGAAATGGCTTGGTATTTATAGGCAAAATTTTGCCACCATCAAATCATCCATCAAATTCTCCACCAAATCCATTATTAATTTCTCCACTAATTACTCCACCAAATCCATAATTGCTCCACTAATTGCTTATCTTGTTGGTGTTGATTTGATAATTTTTATTAATTATTAATTAATTAATATTTTGCTTTGAAAATGATTGATAATGACTTTTAATAATTACACTCCACACACATCTGGATGGTTCATCAATTTCGGTCATGAAATCTTCAGAATTCGAAAATTTTCTCTTTCAAAGTTGTAGATCTTTGAGTCTTCTTTAATCTGGCACTTGAATCAGCTCAATCCGATATCTGAGTAAAAGGTTATGCCCAACATACGACAGATGTGCAAAACTGGAATTTCCAAAACTGCACTTCGTCAAAACGCCCTTTCAAATTTCCAATCTCCAAAATTAATATATCAAGTCCAATAATTGCCCTTATTTGATCCACATTTCATCCTAAATGATTTCATTGAGTCCCGATATTATTTTATCTACAAAAAACTAAAACACATCAAAACATTCATCAAACCCGAGAAACTAGACAAAATATTAAGTAAAATGGGCGGTAAATATTGATATATTTTCCGCTCATCACACCCCCAACCTAACATTTTGCTAGTCCTCGAGCAAAAATAAAATAAAATAACATGAAAATAAAATTAACTAAGCCACTTTCGTAGGGATCACGATTGCATTTAGCGTATGCAACAAGCCTTTAAACCCCTAGGTGTCCCTAGTGGACGAGTTGTAGTCTCGTGAGGGCTTACAACAATGATACCCACAAACATTTTACAAAAGTAAAAAGTTAGTTAAAACTAATGCACACAAAAGCAAAAAGACAAGCGAAAAGAGAATAAAGATGTTAGTGACTAATCAGGTGAAACTTCTACTCCAAGTTACTAGTTGTTTTGTTTCTTTCTAAATTACTAAATAAGTAAACTCTCCGATTATTTTTACCATTCTCCATATACACAGCCAACAAAATATTAAACACTCATTTTTTGCCCACAACAGTCATAAGTGTAGTTGATAAGAGAGTAATATTTTTGTCCTAAAGTTCTATCAGATTTCACATCTTTTTGCAGCAATGGAATAATTTTTCTGATTTTTCTGATTTTTTCTTTGTTTTTTTTTTTTTTATTTATATACAATATCTTCCATCTATGTAGCGAGCTTTGGGTCGGTGGCTCCCAAACCAGTTGGCTTTAGGGCACCAGGTGTTAAGACACCCCTACGGACTTAATTACCCAGACTTTAGATATATATATTTTTGCAGCATCTTTGATCCATGTAGCGAGCTTTGGGTCAGTGACTCCCAAACCAGTTGGCTTTAGGGCACTAGGTGTTAAAACACCCTTACAGACTTAATAACCCGGATCTTAGATACTTTATTTTTTTTATATCAGAAATGATTTTTTTTTTTATTCCATAACTATTAATAGATGTTTCCTCCAATTAAACTAGAGCACGGAATATTACAAGCTTTTCAATTACAGCTCATGTTTGTATGTTACTATGCATGTTGATAATACCTGTCAAATGAGCATATGAAGATTCATTTTAGTCAGTATTATGGAGAATTCACAAATTAAATAATTCAAAATGAAATAAACAAAAATTAACTTGTTTCGAAATAAATGGTTTGAAATACGTCTCAAGAGTGGAAACTCCTTACTCGGCTATTTCTTACCAATTTCACCTTTTAGTTAAAATAAAAACACAAAAATGCAAAATATTTTTGTAATTTTTGAAAATTTTCAATTTTTTTGTATTTTTCGAAAAATTTTGGACTAAAAAAAAAACACAATACAAACAAGTACTATTAACTATACCTCACCCCCAAACCTAAATGAGACATTGTCCCCATGTCTTAAACAGTGAAAGAAGAGTTTAGAAAATAATACCTGGTTAGCTGAAATTCTACAGGAAAATTAAAGGTTAAGATCCAGATTTATTCGTCGCTTCTTACCACGATCGTCCTCTGACCATTTTATTTTTGAAATGATAGGGTCAACTTTCGGTTCATAGGCTATGAGTTGGTCTATTAGATCCGGAGCAGTTCTGGCAGTAAAGAGGAGTTCTTTCATAGGTTTTGACACGAACCCATTTCTCCGAGCATCATCAAGAAACACACAAAGAAAATCGTAAAACCCATCAACGTTGAGTAGTCCAAGCGGTTTCTGGTGTATGTTCAGGTTCGCCCAAGATAGTAATATAAAAATTTCCTCCAATGTGCCCAAGCCACCTGGCAAAGCAATAAAAGCATCAGAACGATGGTTGGTTTCATCAATTTCGGTCATGAAATCTTCAGAATTCGAAAATATTTTCTCTTTCAAAGTTGTAGATCTTGAGTCTTCTTTAATCTGGCACTTGAATCAGCTCAATCCGATATCTGAGTAAAACGTTATGCCCAACATACGACAGATGTGTAAAACTGGAATTTCCAAAACTGCACTTCGTCAAAACGCCCTTTCAAATTTCCAATCTCCAAAATTAATATATCAAGTCCAATAATTGCCCTTATTTGATCCACATTTCATCCTAAATGATTTCATTGAGTCCCGATATTATTTTATCTACAAAATAAACTAAAACACATCAAAACATTCATCAAACCCGAGAAACTAGACAAAATATTAAGTAAAATGGGCGGTAAATATTGATATATTTTCCGCTCATCAGAAGCCCAAGAGAGCTTCTGAAGAAAAGTGCCACCACTGACAGAAAGTCGGGCACTGGAAACGTAACTGCCCGGACTATCTTGCGCAACTCAGGAAGGAAAGAGCATCGACATCAGATACTTTTATTTTTCCTATTTGATGATATCTCTTTGGCTTGTGAAACTATGACATCTAGTTGAATTTTGGATTCTGCATGTCCTATTCACATTTGCAATACGTTGCAAGTGCTGACGGGAAGTAGACGGCTGAAATATGGGGAGATGCAGTTGCGATTCGGTAGTGGCGACTCTCTGGATGCAGTTGCAGTGGGCGTATGTGAGATTCTCTTACCCAGTGGGAGACTTTTGTTACATGACTGCTATTTTATGCCAGGATGTGCGGCGAATATTATGTCCCTTTTGTATTAGATACTGAAGATTATAATGTAAATATTAAGAATCGTTCTTTGTATTTATATGATAGTAGTAATATTTAGATCCTATGTTGTCCAAACGAGCATGGTTATTACATATTGCGCACCTCACAAGATATCTTTAATATTGGAATAAATAAACGTAAACAATCTGATATAAATAATACTGAAATCTGGCACATGAGGTTAGGTCATATAGGCGTGAAACGCTTAACCCAATTGGTTAGGAATGGTTTGATACATGATCTCACAATTGAACCTTATCCAACTTGCGAATCTTGTATTCGGGGTAAAATGACCAAAGCCCCATTTTCAGGTGTTGGACATCGAGCCTCTGACTTGTTGGAACTCGTACATTCTGATGTATGTGGTCCCTTAAGTCAAACTGCTCACAGTGGTTTTTCTTACTTCGTCACCTTTATCGATGATCTGTCACGGTACGATTACGTCTATTTGATGAGACATAAATCGGAAGCCTTTGAAAAGTTTAAAAAATTCTGAAATGAAGTTGAGAAACAAACTGGTCAATATATTAAATGCCTTCGATCTTATCGAGCTGGTGAATATATGAGTGGAGAGTTCACTGATTATTTAAAGGAGAATGAGATTCTCGCTCAATATACTCCTCCCGGTACTCTGCAACATAATGAAGTTTCGGAGAGGAGAAATCAGACTTTATTAGATATGGTCCGATCGATGTTGAGTTATACAGATTTACCCTATTACTTATGGGGTTATGCACTTTTAACTGCCGCACATCTTTTGAATAAGATTCCTTCCAAGGCTGTTCCTACGACTCCGTATGAGATATAAACCGGTAGGAAACCAAATCTTAGTTATATTAAGATTTGGGGGTGTCCTATTTATGTCCGGATGACTCAGCAAGATAAGCTTTTGCCTCGAGGGCAGAAGTTTAGGTTTGTTGGATATCCTTCAAATACAAAATGATATTTGTTCTATAATACCGAGCATCGAAATGTGTTCGTAGCTCGCTTCGCAAAATTTCTAGAAATAGAATTTTTGGCTGAAGGTGGTGATCATAGACAGGTTGAACTTGATGAAGTACAACCTGGAACCAACGAACTAATGGAGGAACCTGTAGTTCAAGAAGATGGAGAACCTTCAATACACATACTCCGTAGGTCACAAATGGTATCTAGACCTCCTGAACGCTTGTATTTGATACAAGAAAAGAATCTCTATGTTCTCTTAGTTGAAGAGACTGACCCTTTTACATATAGAGAATCGATGTTGGACATCGATTCTGTGAAGTGGCAAGATGCCATGAAATCCGAGATGGACTTTATGCATGAGAATCAAGTTTGGAACTTGGTTCCGCTTCCTGAAGGAATTGTTCCTGTCGGTTGTAAATGGATTTACAAGAGGAAGCGAGGGCCCGATGGAAAAGTTGAAACCTTTAAGGCCCGACTGGTAGCTAAAGGTTACTCACAGCGACTTGGTGTCAACTACGATGAAACCTTTTCTCCAGTTGCTATGCTAAAGTCCATAAGGATTTTATTGTCAATTGTTGCATATCATGATTACGAGATTTGGCAAATGGATGTCAAAATGACTTTTATAAATGGATTTCTTGATGAAGAAATCTATATGGAACAGCCGGAGGGTTTTGGATCCAGCGAGAACTCGGGCATGGTATGTAAGCTGAAGAAGTCCATTTATGGACTTAAACAGGCTTCACGAAGTTGGAATCTTCGATTCGACGAGATAATCAAATTGTCTGGTTTTCCCAAGAATTCGGAAGAATCCTGTGTGTATCAGAAGGCCAGTGGGAGTATGGTGGTATTTTTTATTCTCTATGTTGATGACATCATTATCATTGAGAATGATATTGGGATGATGCAAGGCGTCAAAGCTTACCTCTGTAAGAATTTCTCCATGAAGGAATTGGGTGAAGTTTCTTATGTGTTAGGCATAAAACTCTATACAGATAGAGAAATGAAGCTTATTGGGTTATCCCAATCTACGTACATAGATAAGATCTTAGAACGGTATAATTTTGGTAACTGTAAGACAACAAACATACCGTTCAGACATGGCTTACATCTTTCGAAGAAGATGTGTCCGCAAATAGAAGATTAGAAGATTAAAATGTCTAATCAACCTTATGCTTCGTGTTTGGGCAGCATCATATATGCCATGTTATGTATAAGGCCTGATATCAGCTTCGCAGTTAGTGCGACTAGCATATATAAGTCCAATCCAGGAAATGACCATTGAATGGCCATTAAACATATCCTCAAGTATCTTAAAGGTACTAAGGATAAGTTTATTATTTATGGAGGAAACAAACTGCAATTTAATGGGTATGTGGATTCCGATTTCCAAACGGATCCTGATGATATAAAGTCTACATCAGGATTCGTGTTTAGCGTTAACAGTGGTACAGTTTATTGGAAGAGTTCCAAACAGGGGTCGACAGCTGATTCCACCATTGAGGCAGTATATATTGCAGCTTCAGAAGCTGCAAATGAAGCTGTTTGGGTTAGGAACTTTATCACAGAATTGGGAGTTGTCCAAAGTATCGAGAATCCGATTCCGTTATACTGTGATAATACTGGAGCCATTGCTTAAGCAAAAGAACCAAGGGCGCATAAGAAGTCGAAGCATATGGAATGAAAGTACCATATCATTCGAGAGATTATGTCACGAGGGGACATTGTTGTGTGCAAGGTACCGAGTGAAGATAATGTAGCAGACTCGCTTACGAAGACCATACCTCCGAAGTTATTTGATAAACATGTGGAGTCGATGGGTATTAGATACAATCGATATTGGCACTAGAGCAAGTGGGAGATTTTGTTAGGGTTGGTGCTCTGAGCGCCAATTTTATTATGTATTTCCTTGTAAATACTTATGTAACGTTTTATTATGAATAAAATGAATAGTTTCTTTTATATAACTTCTTCTTTAATATGGTAAAGACGTGACCGACCTTAGAATGATTAGTTATGATACTGTTGCAAAAGCGTCGCAACTCATATTGAGTTGTATTATGACGTTGTCATTCTTAGACAGTTCCCAATCAAGGTTTACACTTTTTGGTCAGTAAAGTAAACCCGTTGAGATTGGTACATATCGTATATTGGAATCTTGGATTCCGATGGTTTCTCAGTGAACCATGAGTCTTGGAGACTCGTATAGATGTGTAGGTGTTTATAGCGGATAAACATTGAACGAATCACCGAAGATTCTTAATGGATGATACACCAACGTCAATAAGAATCTTCTCGGGTTGAGTGAGCATAGTGATTCTTTGACTTGAGATACCACTGTGGATATCTGAGTTATCCTCCACACTTGATGGTAGTTACGTCACCGAATCTATTTAGATCAGACCTCCGCCTGTTCGTTGGGTGTGGACTTATGCTCATGATATCGTGTGTGTATCAAGATAGGATCTGTCAGCTCTGTGTACAGAGCATAGGTATTCAATATGGAATTAGCAATCTGTTAAATCCATGGGCCCGTGGTACACTATAGAAATTAGTTCTAAGTGTTATTTGAGGGATTGCTAATAGAAACGTCGACGTGATTACATCTATAGAGATTTGACGTTTTTATCTATATCTCTGGATTAATCCGGATACTTGTGATGAAAGGATTATACGTATGCAGTGACCTCGACTTGTATGATTCAGTGAGTTTATCCGTGTTCGTCATAATTTACGGGTGGGTGATTTATGGACATGAAATTTGATTTCGTGACGGATATGCCTGAATCTAGAGAGTCTCATTAATGAAATATACTCGTAGAGCACTAGGGCAACTGTTATAAATAATACTGATTATTTATAACTCGTTTAATGGTTAAACCAAAAATACATGCAATCGGGACGAAACAGTCATTTTCGAATTAATGTGTATTTGTATTTAATATTTGATATTATTAAATACACATTAATTAAATATCAATTTGTGATATTTAACATATATCATCGTTATATGTATTTGAGATATTTAATGTAAATATAATACATATATTTAAGACATTTATATTTATTAATTAATTATTTGATTGTTAAATAATTAAATTAATTAATAAAATAAATATCTTTATATAATGATTAAGTTGGAAATGGCATGTTATAATTGGAACACATTTTTGATAACTTTATTAAAGTTAAAGAGTTACTTTAATTTAGCTAAATGTGGACCAATTAAAATCAAACAAATTTTAAGTATTAGATATTTTATTTTTGTTTGAAATTTTCGGCAATGTTGTAATTGATATATCAAAACTGCTTTGATTCATTTTTTACACTTAGACAACATCAACAAAAATAACAAAAGTGAGTTGAGAGCATTTGATCAAATGGAAAAGGAAAAATCAAAGCAAAAATTGGTTTTTGTAAGTTATTTTATTCATTCTTCTTCATGAAAAATTGTTTCATAATTCTTATCTTCAATTGTGTTGTTAAGATCATGCCTCTACTCTTTTAGTTTGTGATTAAATTTGTTGGATGGTTGTTGGATGTGTTTATGCATGTAGAATTAATTTATTAGCTTATTAATGTAATTAAGCTTAATAAATTAATTAGAAAATTAAAGTTGCCATTCTAGAGTTAATTAGCCATTCATAATTAGCCTAGAATTATTCTTGATTAATTTCATGATGGTGAGAATTAATTGGTGTGGTAATTTGAAGATTAAAGTATTGAATTTTGTTAATTTAGTGTAAATTGCCTAATTTGAGTGATTTGTGAAATTAGGGTTATTAACCCACTCAAATTTTGGGGCTTTTCATATATAAATATTTTAATTTGATTTATATTTGATGCATGTAAAATTTGGGATTAATTGGATTTTATCTTGATGTGTTTTGAACAAATTTGGCAAAATGTAATTAACTAAAGTTTTGGGCAGTGTCGGTAATTACAGAAAAATCTGGGCTGTTGTCGCAAATCTGAAAAAGTTTTATGTTTTTGTAGCAAACTTCAAAAAATTATTTTGGGATTAATTTGGAATTAATTAAATATGTAATTGACATATTTAAAACTAAAATAATTAATTTACAAAAGTTTGAGGTAATTTTATAATTAAAATAAATATGATTTCTTGGGTTATAATTTCATAATTTAAGTATTGGTTAATTAAATAAATAAGTTTATTTAATTGTTCCAAGAAAATTTTGAAATCGGAGAAATCGTTTCTCCGCGTTCCGCTGCGCTAACATTGTAATTCTTAATAAAACCCCATCAACACATTCATACACATAAATGCTTCATTCTAAGCTAATACTATCATAGAAATCTCCCAAAATGGATGCTAATATTATTTTTAATGCCAATTGAGCCACTCCAAACTCTAGGGCATACAAGGTGAGAATTTGGGGCTCTAGTTGCTTTGCCCAATACTGAAATATAATGAAAGAAAGAGAGTTAGAAGCTTATTTACTTGAGGAATGAGCTTGAGATTATCATCTCAATCTTCAAGAATGATATTGAAAGATAAGGATAGTTGAGAAAGAATTTTCAAACTTATTCATATTTTTAGCTTTTGAAGAAGAAGAGTGAATAATGCTCTATTTATAGGAGAAAGTGGCTGATTTTGTGATGAAATGGGTGGTTAAGATTGTGCCACATCACTCAAATCTAGGCCATCTCGAATTCTACTATAGTAGCCATGAAAATCATAATTTTTGACCTATTTTTGTTTTGCGATTAGAAAAATATCCAACTTGAAAGTTGTAGGTCTCAATCTTAGCTTTTTGATGATATAAAATTCATAAAAATTGAAGATCGTATGAAAACTTTATGGCCCAAATACTAAGTACTATTCAGAATGGAACGTAAGCTAAATTATGTATCGAAACTGCAAGGAATTTGCCGAATGTCCCAAAAGTCATTTCATGAGCATGTACATGCTTGAACATGATTTACATCATGTATTAGTCCATCCATAATTTAGTAGTCATCGGGATTATCGGGGTGTTATAAATTCTCCCCCCTTAAATATGATTCGTCCTTGAATCCCATCTGATGTTAAACTTCTTAGGTCTGTCTTAGTTTGAAAACATCTGGTCTCTGCTATTGTTATCCTCCTTACCTCCTTCCTACTCTTCTGCTCGAGAATTCAGTATTATGACCATTTTTCTAGTGTGGAAGCTACATCCGTACAATATATATATATATATATATATTATCTATACAGAGATGTATACCTTCACAAAAATTATCATCCATTAAATTTATCTATCTCTTATTTTGCACTTCATGACGTCCCGATAGGGTGTACTATAAGTACTCAATCTCTTATGGTTTGAACTTAAGTTTTTCTCGAACAGGTGCTCAAGTGAATCACCCTTTTTCTGTCTGATACTCTACGAGTGTATTTTACTTTATCTCATTCTTTTTCTTACAAATTTAATACTTGTTAAGATTTCCTAGACGGTCATGTTGGGTTTCTATTAAGTCCCAAGGATCAATTCAAGCAATGAAACACATGTGAATACAACAATGAAGAATGGCGGAATCATACTTACATTGATCGGATTTGGCGATGCGAGGAACAACAAAAACTTCAAGCTTTTCCCTCCAAGGTTCTCGGCTTTGTGCTCCAATTTTATGCTCCAAAAATTTGGTCCTTCAAGCTCCAAGCTTGGTGTGCATTCCATGATCACAAGTCGGTTTCCCTATCACCTTCGCAAGACCCTTAAAGTGTGCTAGCACTCCAGAAATTTTGCCGCAAAACTTCCTATGCTTCTCCTACAACTCACGGCATTTGCAGTGAAAATAGGGAAGACAATGGCCTAAGCCGAGAGAGAGGAGAGAGTGAGAGATATGAAGATATGTTGTGTATTTGTTAATTGATTTCCAAACTCAATTAAACATATACCAAAGTTTGAATTTCCAAAAGTAAAAAAGGTACAAGCATTAAAGCTCTCCAACTACCATCATCAATCACAAGTGACAAGTTGTCACATCACTCAAAGTGACTAGACATCACATCAATCGATTGACTAGTGATTTGACGCTTGATGTGACTTGTGGGTCGCACTTAAATTCGCAATGCGAGTGCGCCCACAAACACTCCCGGGCTCGGGTTCGCTAATTCCAAATTAACGAATTTTCCGTTGCGACGTAATTAAATAATTATGCCTAGAAAAATTACTATTCACGTCGCTAACGAATTAATTCTAAATTAACTCGTTCGCCCGAATTAAAATCTAATTTTAATTCCGCGTCGAAATCCAATTTCGTATAATATATCGAATATATTATTTTATCGATTAATTCCAAATTAATCGTTCTCTCTCTTTAATTAATATTTTATCCCAGATAAAATATCTCCGTAATTAATCCCAGATTAATTTTCTCTCTCTTATAATTAATCTCAGATTAATAAAGTGCGAGTCATACGTCATCATATCAGACGTAGTATTGCGTATTTCGATCCAGCATCTGATGTCACGTGCTAGGCCTGGGGCTGGAATCGTGTCTGCCCCGTATGAAGCACATATCGGATCTCTGGTAACTAGTCTCTGTAATCGGATAAACATGACCTAGTAATAATATCCCGATAGCTGCATCATATAAGAGAACCAGTTCCGTATTCTGCATGATCATCATCTCCACTATGACTGGAGTGATACTTCCATCTAGACATCACACCCAATAAACTACAATTCTCAATATACCCAGAAGAGGCGTACACAGAACCTGTTAAAGCCCTGGACGACCAAAACCAAAGTATATTGATTGTCGCAAGTATTAGCGGTGCAAGTCTCAGGTTAAGACCAAATACACCTACCCTGATTCAGACTTCCATAGACACATAGTCAAACTACCATGGAATTTCGAGGGGTCTATCCAGAGCGAAGCTGTTTCCGTACCACCGGTAAAAGACAACCTCATATTACACTTGCATGAGTATCCTATACCCAAATATATGAGAACTATGCCGTTATGCTCCCACAATGCGCACAAGTGCAATACTAGTCTATTCCGCATTATCGATGTCCAATCTCGATAATACTACGACTAGGGATATTTAATGATTAAACCTTCGTGGATTGATACTGTCTCATATCATCTCATTCCGGAACTAATCATATGGACCTTCTATCATTTATACATCTTGGTAATCTAATTACAAATGACAGAAGAGCAATTTCCTTTGTCACATAGTTAATTTGTACAACAACACCAAGATATGTACAAATAGTGATGCTATTGGCCATAACTGTCCAACAATCTCCCACTTGGCCTATAGCCAATCACTCAAGTGTCTACACTTGAACTATGTACGGTTCGCTCAAATTTCTGCTGAGGAAAGGCTTTCGTCAGCGGATTTGCATGATTATCATCTGATGCGATTTATTCGATCATCAAATCGCCACGATGTATGATCCGAACGAATAAGATGAATAGTTGAAGTATATATTTGGATCGTTGATGAGACCGTTAATTCTTTAGCCTGTGCTGTAGCCTAGCTCAACTGCTAACAGAACTACTCCTAATCTAATTAGGATTATTATCAATCCAAAAGGCTTCTATTGCTGCCTCAGCTGCAACAATATTCCGCTTTTGTTGTTTATTCGGTAACAATATCTTGCTTGGAATATTTCCAGCTCACTGTTCCGTTATTTAAACTATATAGTACCCTTGTTACGACTTACAGTCGTTTATATCGGTTAGGAAACTTGCAATGGTGAACCCAGTCACTTCAAGTTCTTATTCTTCATAGTCTAAGACAACATCCTTAGATCTCTGAGATACTGAAGGATGTTCTTAACTTCAATCCAGTGACCATTAGTTGGATAGGCCCGATTGTGACTCCATATGCTCAAAGTATATGAGACATCAGGTCGCGTACATTTTTCAATGTACGAGTACTCGGAGAGTGTTAACAACTTTTAGATCTATCTTAGTAGATCTTTATTCCTAGAATAAAAGGTTGTTTCTCCCAAGAATTCTACGGAGAATTTTCATGAAAGCCAAGCTTTCACCGATTGTTTTATGGGAATATCATTTCCAAGAAATGACGTATCATCATTTTTAGGACAATCACTGTTAGTGCGCTCCCACTAACCTCCTTATATACACAAGAATCATTTTCATTTTGAATTAAATCATACACCATTATGATTACATCAAAATGATAATTCCAAGAACGATATGCTTGCTTCAATCCATCCATGGGTCGAATTAACTTGCAAACCTTGTTTGCTCGTTTTGGTACGACAAAACCATCAGGATGTTGTAAACATCCTCCAAAAGGTTTCCGTTAAGGAAAGTGGTTTTGGCATTCAGCTGTCATATTTCATAAATGAAACATACAGCACCAGCAAGCATTATCCAAATGGATTTAACAATAGCAACGGTTGAAAGGTTTCGTCGTAATCGACACAATGTTGATAACGATACCTTTTCGCTACAAGCCTAGCTTTGTACGTTGGTATGTTGCCTTCCATGTATGTATTCCTTGAAGACTTATATAGTATAAATAGGCACAATGCCTTTCGGTACAACAACTAGTATCCAAATTTGGTTGGTATACATGGAATCCATTTCGGACATCATGGCACTTTGCCATAATAGGGAGTCGATACCTTGTATCACTTCCTCATACGTAGTCAGTTCGTGTTCCTCAATAAGATTGACATCTTTATGAGGTGAGATCAGAAACCCATACCTCCCAGGTTATTTTCTGACTCTCCGACTATCGCGGTTCTTATGTATTCGAAGATTATTGGTATAGTTTCATCTTTGATGAACTATTTGTGTTCCATTAAGGAATCAGTGCCAGGAATAGTATTACTCCGATTTTCATCGAGTTTTACTTTCCTCCCACTACCACTGCATATAGGCATTCCACTTAGGAAAACCGCATGGCGAGCAACAGTTACATTGTTCTCTTGTGAGTTGTATAAGTACTATACTTTTTGTTTCCTTAGGATTGTTAGACATTATGTCCCATAGCGTCACTGTTTGTAAATGATATTGTATTATTGTACAAAATTACTATGTGTAATGAAATTGCCTTTTGCCGTTTTGTAATATTATTTACTTTGATATATAAATGGCGAAAGTCCATATGATTAATACCGGATTGAGATGATATGAGACAGTATCAATCCATAAAGGTTTAATCATTAAATATCCCTAGTCGGAGTATTATCGAGATCGGACATCGATAATGCGGAATAGACTAGTATTGCGCTTGTGCACGTTGTGAGGGCACAACGGCATAGTTCTCATATATTTAAGTATTGGATACTTATGCAAGTGCGATAGGAGGTTGTGTTTTACTGATGGTACGGAAAACAGCTTCGCTCTGGATAGACCCCGCGGAATCCCATTGGTAGTATGTCTGCGTGTCTATGGGAGGCACGTACGGAAAACAACCTTGTCTTGTGAATCGGTAAAAACGTAGTACGAGGTACGTACGTGTTCAAGGTTGTTTTACTACGTACGTGCCTCCCATAGACACGCAGACATACTACCAATGGGATTCCGCGGGGTCTATCCAGAGCGAAGCTGTTTTCCGTACCATCGGTAAAACACAACCTCCTATCGCACTCACATAAGTATCCAATACTTAAATATATGAGAACTATGCCGTTGTGCCCTCACAACGTGCACAAGCGCAATACTAGTCTATTCCGCATTATCGATGTCCGATCTCGATAATACTCCGACTAGGGATATTTAATGATTAAACCTTTATGGATTGATACTGTCTCATATCATCTCAATCCGGTATTAATCATATGGACTTTCGCCATTTATATATCAAAGTAAATAATATTACAAAACGGCAAAAGGCAATTTCATTATCACATAGTTAATTTTGTACAATAATACAATATCATTTACAAACAGTGACGCTATGGAGACATAATGTCTAACAATCTCCCACTTGGCCTATAGCCAGTCACTCAAGCATCTAATACCCGAACTATGTATGTGTCGTTCAAAAACTTGCTGAAGAACAGCCTTCGTCAGCGGATCTGCAATGTTGTCATCTGATGTGACCTTCTCGACCTTTACATCGCCACGATGTATAATCTCCCGAATCAGATGGTAACGTCGAAGAACATGCTTGGACCGTTGATGAGACCTTGGTTCCTTAGCCTGTGCTATAGCCCCGTTATTGTCACAATACAATGGAACGGGCTCAGCTGCTAACGGAACTACTCCTAATCCGATTAGGAACTTTTGGATCCAAACTGCCTCCTTTGCTGCTTCAGATGCAGCGATGTACTCCGCTTCTGTTGTTGAATCGGCAACAGTATCTTGCTTGGAAGATTTCCAGCTCACTGCTCCGTTATTCAAACAAAAAATGTACCCGGATTGCGACTTGTAGTCATCCTTGTCGGTTTGGAAACTTGCATCGGTATACCCAGATACCGCAAGTTCTCCACCTCCATAAATTAAGAAAGCATCCTTAGTTCGTTTAAGATACTTAAGGATATTCTTAACTGCTATCCAGTGACCTTCACCTGGATCGGCCTGATAGCGACTGCACATGCTCAAAGCATATGAGACATCAGGTCGTGTACATATCATGGCATACATGATCGATCCGACTGCCGAGGCGAACGGTATCCGACTCATGTTGTCTCTCTCTTCCTGAGTCTTAGGACACATGTCCTTAGACAGAGAGGTACCACGTACCATTGGAACCAATCCCCTCTTGGATTGTTCCATGTTGAATCGCTTCAACACTTTATCAATGTATGTACTCTGGGAGAGTCCAAGCAGCTTTCTAGATCTATCCCGGTAGATCTTTATTCCAAGAATAAAGGCTGCTTCTCCCAGATCTTTCATGGAGAATTTTAATGAAAGCCAAGCTTTCACCGACGTTAGCATGGGAATGTCATTGCCTATAAGCAATACGTCGTCGACATAAAGGACAATAAAAGTAAGTGCTCTCCCACTAACCTTCTTGTATACACAAGGGTCATCTGCGTTTTGCACGAAATCATATTCTTTTATGATCTCATCAAAACGCTGATTCCATGACCGTGATGCTTGCTTCAATCCATAAATGGATCGATTTAACTTACAAACCTTGTTTGCAAGTCTAGGTACGATAAAACCGTCAGGCTGTTGCATATAAACATCCTCCAAAAGGTTTCCGTTAAGGAAAGCGGTTTTAACGTCCATCTGCCATATCTCGTAATCGAAATATGCAGCTATTGCAAGCATTATCCGAATGGATTTAATCATGGCAACGGGTGAGAAGGTTTCGTCATAATCAATACCATATTGTTGACGATACCCCTTCGCTACAAGCCTAGCTTTGTACGTTTGTACGTTGCCATCCATGTCGGTCTTCTTCTTGAAGATCCATCTGCATCCAATAGGCTTTACGCCTTCTGGTGCATCAACCAGTGTCCAAACTTGGTTGGCGTACATGGAATCCATCTCGGACTTCATGGCTTCTTGCCATAAAGCGGAATCGATATTTTGTATCGCTTCCTCATACGTAGCCGGCTCATTATCCTCAATAAGATTAATATCTACATGAGGTGAGATCAGGAACCCATACCTCTCAGGTACTGTTCTGACTCTCTCCGACCTACGCGGTCCTTGTGTATGTGAAGTTTGTGGTACAGACTCATCCCGGACGGTCTGTTCTTGTTCCGTCGTTGATTCATTGCCAGGAACAGTATCACTACGATCTTCATCGAGTTCTACTTTCCTCCCACTTACCACTGCATTTATAAAATCCTTCTCAAGGAAAAATGCTTGTAGAGCAACAAATACTTTGTTCTCTTGTGGGTGATAGAAGTAATATCCTTTGGTTTCCCTAGGATATCCTACGAAAAGGCATTTATCAGATTTGGGTTCAAGTTTGGTACCTTCCAAACGTTTAACATATGCCCAGCATCCCCAAATCTTCAGGAAAGAGAAACCTGGTTTCCTTCCTGTCCATATCTCATATGGAGTCTGTTCAACAGACTTCGACGGTACCTTATTCAAAATAAGTATAGCACTGTTTAATGCGTATCCCCAGAAGGATATTGGTAGCTCAGTGCGACTCATCATTGACCTTACCATGTCCAACAAGGTGCGGTTTCTCCGTTCGGACACACCGTTTAATTGCGGTGTTCCAGGAGGAGTCCACTGTGAAAGAATACCATATTCTTTCAAGTAATCTTGAAACTCATAACTTAAGTATTCGCCACCACGGTCTGACCGTAATGTCTTAATACTCTTCCCTGTTTGTTTCTCCACTTCGTGTCGAAACTCTTTGAATTTCTCAAAAGTTTCCGACTTGTGTCTCATAAGATACACATAACCGTAACGAGATGCATCATCTGTAAAGGTTACGAAGTAGTGAAATCCACCTCTAGCCTGGCTAGACATGGGCCCGCATACGTCAGTATGAACGAGAGCCAACAGTTCTGTGGCACGTTCACCTTTACCGCTAAAAGGTGATTTAGGCATTTTGCCTAAAAGACAAGATTCGCAGACGTCATATGAATTGGGATCAAATTCGTCCAAGTACCCACTCTTCGAAAGTGTGGATATGCGAGTCTTGTTGATGTGTCCTAGACGACAATGCCACATATAAGCTTCATCTTTTAGATTACTCCTTTTGAGCCTTTTGTTTGTCATTTTAGGAGATTCATTTATATTCAAAATATAAAGACCGTTATTTGCAACAGCTGTGCAAATTTCTGCATCATTTTTATATAAATAACACCCAGTGTTTCTAAATACAAAAGTGTAACCCTGCTGGGTTAACAAGGATACAGATATAATATTCCTAGTTAAACTAGGTACAAAATAACAGTTCAAAAGTTTAAGTACATGCCCTGAGGGCAGTTCTAAAACAAAAGTCCCTACGGCCAAAACAGCAACTGGTGTTCCGTTTCCGACCCGTAGATCCATCTCCCCTGATGCCAGCACCCTGCTATCCTGCAGATCCTGCACATCAGTACAAATATGAGCACCACAACCAGAATCAAAAATCCAATTTTTAAAACTAGAAGTATTCATATTTATCTCAATAACAAACATACCAGAGGCGATAGCCTTGCCAGCCTTGATATCCTCCCTCTGCCCTTTGCCCATTCGGCAGTCACGTTTCCAGTGACCCCTCTTGCCGCAGTTGAGGCAGATGTCGCGAGATTTGTCCTTTGGCTTCCTAGAAGCCACTGTCAACTTGCCTTTGCCCTTGTTCTTGAACTTCTTCTTCCTCGCACCTCCAATTGCCTTGGGCCCAGCCCTTGGCGCATGAGAGGTCGATGCATAATGCGCCTCGCGCTTGCTCCCCTTTAGGAGTTCCTTTTCGGACTCCTTCAGCACGGACAACAACTCTCCAAGAGTGTCGTCAGTGTCCATCAACTTATAGTTGATGATGATTTGTTTCCAAGTATCGGGTAGCGATTGTAATAGCATATCAATCGTCAACTCTGCCTCCAAGACAATGCCCATCTGGCTAACTCATCTATGTCAGCGATCATTTGAGTCCCGTGGGCCTCAACTGATGCGCCGTCTGTCATCCGGGAGCGGAAGAGTTTCCTTACTAGCTCGTACCTCTCCATCCGCTTGTTGGTGCGGTGGAGATCACGCAATCTTGCCATCATGTTATAGGGATCCAAGTCCCTGTTCTGGCGTCTGAAATGCTGGGTCATTGCAGCTAGCATAACTGACTGAGCTTGGTCACAATCGTCACTATGAGTCTTCCATAACTCTAGCTCCAGTGGCTCAGTGGGTTTAGGCGGGAGAGGTCTCTGAATAGTATACAGCACCCTCTCAGCCCCAAGCACTATCTTGAGGTTCATTTCCCAGTCGGCAAAGTTTGTCCCTTTGAAGACATTATCGCCCATGATTATGTCGCGGACATTACCCTGCCAGTCATCTTGACAACTATAGTCCAACTATAAAGTCAACGATGTTATGGGTACAGTCAAACTGTTACAAGCAAAATAACAATATATTAGTCCAACTAATTATTAAAATATTGACGAAATAATTTTGAAAGACGCGTAAGGCTAAGTATCTGAACGAAATTGCAAATTCAATAATAGCCTCCCACTATTTTCTTCAAGTCTCTAACCCTCTTGTGGAGAACTCGGGAAATCGAATTTCCTAGTGGGCTAGGATCCCGTTAAATAACACACAACCTTGACTTTGGCCAATAAAAGCTGTATGCTATTTAACTTAGGTAGATCTCTATGATCAATTGGATCTCATCCAATTCCTAGATCCGGTTAGGTGGACATCCAAGTCCGAAACATATGTATAATGTCAATGTATCCATTACATTTTCCTAACCATATCCTCCGAATCATCTAGGCCTTGGCTTTGGCCAAAAACAAACCTAATGATTCCAGTTAAGCGGGACCCATTGACGAGGAAAGTTTCGTAATCAATGTCATGGACAAAAAGTGATCTTGACTTTGGCCAATAAAAATCACGATTTGGACAAGACACCGATATGCAACAAAACTCTCATGATTCAAGTACATCCTTGATTGACAAAGGTCTTGACTTTGGCCAAACAAACCAATGCCAACTTCGGATCTTGAACAAGAATCATTCAATGGAAGGATATTTGCTTAATATAAATTGAGGGATTTTCGCGTAATTGGCAACCAATTTATTTATCTTTGTTAGGTCTCATCATCATACACCCTTAAGCATGCTTCTAAAACATCATAAAGCGCGTAAAGTAAATTAATAGTGATATGCGGATGGATATATAAACAACTTGTTCCTAGAACAAATCACTCCATTTCCTCTCCCTGCTAGCACTATTCTACTTCTACCCAATTACATAATACAATAAGAGAAACCTCATTTACATTGAGGGGAATTAGGTGAGAAGAGAATACAAAGAGATAAAGAGATAAGGCTGGACACGCAGGTCCAATTTAAATTCCAAATTTACAATAATTTCTAAAATTACCATTTCCCTTCTAATATCCATCCGATATACACTATTCATTCATCACATACATATATTTTCAAACAAGACATGCTTTTTACAACCAATCTAATCCAATTAATTAGTCTTTGTTTAAGTGATCATCCAATGTTCAAACAACGGTTTGATTTTGCGCGAGTCCAACTCGATTGAGAATAAGTACATAAGGTACGAATTCGCGAATTATATCGAACTACTTATTAAATCTAATTTAATTCGTATTCAATACTAATTCAATTATTTAATTCCAAATTAAATGTTTACACTTTTAATGTGCTTTAAAGACTTAGATTCTAAATCTAATCCTATTGGGTCTCAAAGCCCAACTAACATCCAATGTTTAATTTAATTCAAGTCAAATGGGCTTTCAATTGATTTATTAAGGCTTGGGCTTTGGTCAATGTGGGTCAAACCCAATTACCAAGCCCAAATAAGGAATCACCCTTAAATGCCATAAAACCAATTTTAAGCCCATAAGGCCCAATTAAATTTTTAAAGCCCATTATATTATATTTGGACTTAATGGAGTGATTTAGGCCCAAATTGGATCCAATCCTTTTGGCCCAAATCTACTTGGTCCACCCAAGCCCATTATGCCCAAATACAATATTAAAAGCCCAATTCACCAATTAAGCCCATTAATTAAATTTTAATATTCCAAACATTAAAGTCCAATTAATTAAAGTGTAAAACCAAGATTAATATATTAAACCAAATATTTCAAAAATACCCATTTAATTTATTAATCATCTATTTTTCAAAATAAATGTCCAACATTAATTTTAACAAAAATCAACTCCTTTACATGTCCATTAACATTCGGCCAAGGTGAGTTTTTTGTGTCGATTTGTTTTTCAATCCGATTGAATTACTAATCTACGTCCCGTATACGTTCTAAGTCATCCAATGATCTTAAACACAAAAAATTCCAATCCACTCCAAGTAGCAACACATTCGGCCAAGGCATGAATTTGGGGAAAAAAATCATCCAATGCATTTTTCATAAAATTGATTCCATATTATGTCATTTTACATACATATAAGCATACTCATTCATCAAATTGCACAAGAACATGCTTCAATCAATTTTACCCAAATTTTAACCTAAAGTATTTCATGCTTAACCATGGCTCCATGATACCATTGTTGGTTTCTATTATATGTCCCAAGGAAAGATTAAGCTTATGAAATACAACAATGAATATATATAATAAACTTGAAGCATGGCGGAATCATACTTACAAAGCTTTTGTGATGAAAAGATGAACAAAGGTTGAAGCTCCAAGATCCTTGAAGTTTCGGCCAAGAGGAGAAAAGAGTTGAAAGCTCTAAGCTTTGTGTATTCCAAGCTCCAAGGTGGTTTCCCTATCACCTCCTATGATTCCTTGCTTGTGCTAGCAAAAATGGAGAATGAGAAAACAATTTCTGCCTTGTTGGTGCAGCTCACGGCGTGAGCAAGAGAGAGAGAGAGGAGAGTGTTTCACTTTTGATTTTCTTTTCTTTTCATGCCAAAAAACGTGAATGACCAAGGAAGATGAAAAGTGAATGATATCTAATACAAAAGAATTTTTTAATGCAAAAATCCTTCCAAAACCGTGCATGGCTTTCCCTCCAAAATGAATTCATCATTTGCTATCATTACCATACTTTGAGATTAGAGACAATGCATCATCCCTTAAAGGTGACTAGATACATTCACTATCTATTCGTATTAAGTAATGAGATATCGCGATGTGATTTGCGGATATCACTCGATTCAAAATACGAATGTGTCCGCAAGCACTTACGGGCTCGGTTTCATTAATTCCAAATTAACGAATTTCCGTCGCGACGTGAATTAAATAATTACGCCTTGCAAAATTACTATTCAGTTCGCTAATGAATTAATTCTAAATTAATTCGTTGCCCGAATTAAAATCCGATTTTAATTCCGCGTCGAAATCTAATTTCGTTTAATAATATATATCGAATATATTATTTTATCGATTAATTCCAGATTAATCGATCTCTCTCTCTCTTCCTAATAAGGCATTTTTCCAAGATAAAGTTTCTCCGTTATTAATCCAAGATTAATAAGTTCGAATCAAACATCATAGGTGAATCTTCAGGAAGCGACCCAAGAGATCTCCGGATATGTTGGCAGTAAATACGGTCGTCGGAGCGCAATTATTATTTACGTTCGATTTAATTAACGTCGCGACATAAGTTCGGTATTTCGGAAATATCGAACCCGAACGCGTGAGTGCACGTGGGCCCACTTTCATTTGGAAACGTGTGGGGCCCACATGACACATGTCATATTATGCATTATTTAACTCTAATGCATTGCATGGAGATAGTGTACAATGCACTCAATGGTTTTGCATGGAAATGAGTGTTTGACACTCTAAGCCATTGCATGATTTGTGTCATAAGTTTATTATTAATTTAATAAATATTATGGCATAAATATAAATTGATTTTTTGTAACAAAAATCATTCAACTCTCCTCTCTCTCACATTGCCGAACTACATGCAGTTTTGGGCTCTCCATTTCTTCAATTTTTGTGGCAAGATTTGAAGAAGTTGTGCATTCAAAATCACAACAAAGGCTAGCACCTTCAAGGGATCATACATAGGTGATATGGGAAACTAATCCTTGAGCTTGGAAGGATCAAACTCGACTTGGAGTCCCTCTTTTCTTCTTGGCCGAGAGCTTCACTGCACAAGGGAGGAATTTCGCATCATCTTAGCATCCATTTTCAAGTATTGTGAGTATGATTCCGCCATACTTCAATTAATTCATTCATGTATTTATATATTTTGCTTGTTCTTGTTGATCTTGGGGCTTGGTAATAGAAACCAACAATGGTATCAGAGCCAGGTTGAGTTTTTTGTGTCGATTTGTTTTTCAATTCCGTACGAAACATATATCGGACATCAAGCGACTAGTCTCTTTAAATCGGACAATCCTGACCTGGTCATATTGTCCCGACGGTTGCAACCTTTTATAGAGTACTAGTTCTGTGTCCTGCGTGATCATCACCTCCATATGTCTGAAGTGATACTTCCATCTCGACATCACATCCAGTACGGTTTCTATTATATGTCCAATGAAAGATTAAGCTTATGAAATACAACAAGGATAACCTATAACTTAGGCATTTATCCGATTTGGGTTCTAGTTTTGTATCTTCCAAACATATGCCCAGCATTCCCAAATCTCCAAGAATGAGAAAACCCAGTTTCTTTCCTGTTCATATCTAATATGAAGTATGTCTAACATATTTTTATGGAACCTTATTCAAAATAAGTTTTGCACTGTTAATGCGTATCCGTTAAAGGAAATGGTAGCTCAGAGTGACTCATGATTAACCTTATCATGTCCAACAAAATTTGGTTCTCAGTTCGGACACACCGTCAATTTGACGTGTTCCGGGAGGAGTCCTCTTTGAAAGAATACTATACTCTCTCAAGTATTTGAGAAACTTATTGCTTAAGTATTTTCATCATGGTCTAACCGTGGTGTTTAATACTTTAGTCGATCTGTTTGTCTACTTCGTTTCGAAACTCTTTGATTTCATCAAAAGTTTCTGATCTGTGTTTCAAAAGAAACACATAACCATAACGCGATGCCACATCCGTAAAGGTCACGAAACATTCATATCCACCTCTAGCCTAGCTAGATATGGGCCCACTTACGTCACTATGAACGAGGGCTAACAGATCGGTGGCACTTGCACTTTTACCAAGTAAAGGTATTTTAGGCATTTTGCCTAATATACTAGATTCGTAGACATTATTTGAATGGAATCAAATTTGTCCTAGTACCCACTCTTTGAAAGTGTGGATATACGAGTCTTGTTAATTGTGTCCCAAACAACAATGCCACTTATAAGTCTCAACTGATTATTTCAGTTTGAGATATTTGTTTGTCATGTTATACGTTTGAGATTTATTTATATTCAAAATATAAATACTGTTATTCACATCTAATGTGTTTATCTCAATATCATCTTTATAAAATAAAACACTTTAGTGTTCTAGGATATAAAGGTACACCCGCAACGGGTTAAACCCTGATATATAGATAATGTTCCTAGTCAAACTAGTTACATTTTAAAATTTTTCTAATTTAAGTACACACCCGAAGGATAGTTCCTAAACTTAGGTATCTATGGTTAAAACATCGACTTTCGTCCCGTTTCCAATTCGCAGATTTGATCTCAACTGAAGTCAGTATCTTGCTTTTCAGCAGATTCTGCACACCAGTACATATTTATGTACCACACTCAGTATCTAAAATCCAATTTTAATACTAATAGTGAACATATTTATGACAAACATTCTTGAAGTCAGAGCCTTGCCCGTCTTCAATTCCTTCATGTCTACCTTGTCCATACGACAGTCACGCTTCCAGTGACCCCGTTTGCCACAGTTAAGATTATAATGACTTTGCCTTTGCCCCTTTTCCACACCCCAGAAGCCTTTGGCCAAGCCTTGGCCTTCTATAATGTTGAAGTAAGGTGCGCATTGTGCCTCTTGCCTTATTGCAAATTCTGGCTTTATCTCCTTGAGTATAGCCATTAACTCTCCAAGAGTTTTCTACTGTAATTTAATACTTCTAAGATCTAAGGATAGATCTATGAAGATCCTTCAATTTCATTATCATACTATAAGGATCTAATCCTTAGTTCTGATTAAGAAATTAAGGAGTCTATTTGGCAAGCATTATGGATTAAGCATGAAAGTTATCATCACATGAATCTTCTAAAGATTATGTTATACTATTTGCTTAACTCTGGGCTTAGGCCTAAAATGTTATTTTATCAAATAAAGTAACTTCTTAGTTTCCAGGACCATCCTGAAGTTTTATTCCCAATTTGAAAATTAAAGTCGTTTAAATACATTTTTCACCCAGGATTATGTTTTAAACACTAATCTTTCAATTTATCTTGATTGCTATAGTCCAACTATCCAATCAACGATTTTAGGTACTACTTAATATAATGATTACTATAATCCAACTATATAATCAACTATAATTTAAATTAGTTAACTTCAATTATATTGATTACTATAATCCAATTATAAAATCAACTATTAATTGAAATTAATTAATTCAAATATATTGATTACTATAATCCAATTATATAATCAACTATAAATGAAATAGTTTGAATACAGTCCAACTATTTTATTTAAAACAACTTTAAATATTAGTCCAACTAATATATTAATTTATATGATGAAAAATTTGAAATGAGCGCGTATGACAAGTAACTAAACGAATATTGCAAATTTAATACTTGCCTCCCACTATTTTTCGGCGAGCCTCTAACCCTCTGTGGAGTACTCAGGAAACCTTGTTTCCTAGTGGGCTAGGATCCCGTTACATAACACACAATCTTGACTTTGGCCAACAAATTGTATGATAATTAACAAGGTAGATCTATAAGATCAATTGGATCCCATCCAATTCCTTGATCCAGTAGGTGGACATCCAAGTCCGAAACATATATCTTATATATGCCAATATATCCAATATATTGCCTAACCTTTTTCCTCTGAATCAACTAAGCCTTGGCTTTAGCACAACAAACTTAGTGATCCCAGTTAAGCGAAACCCATTGACCTTGGAAAGCTTCGTAATCAATGTCGATGGACAAGAAGTGATCTTGACTTTGGCCAACAAATCACAACTTGTACAAGACACCAATATGGAACAAAGCTTTCATGATTCAAACACATCCTCGACGGAAAAAGGTTTTGACTTTGGCCAACAAACCAATGCCAGTCTTGGATCTTGAGTAAGAATCACTCATTGGAAGGAAAAACGCTTAATATGTTGTGAGGATTTTTCGCTTACAATTGGCAACCAATTAATTATCTTTGTTAAGGTCTCATCATCATACACCCTTAAACATGCATTCTAAATAACATAATTGTAGACAACAGAACTTGGCGACGCTGTTCTAGGCTCGCGGCCTAGTTGGGAGTACGGAGTAGCCCGCGGGGGAACTAAACCGGAGAAGTAACATGGAGTCGCCACCCGGTGTGAACCGGGATAAATATTAAAGGCCGCACTCACCCCTCGCAAGGGAAGACCTCAAACTTGTTGGGTTCGGAATGGTCCCTTACTTATGCCACTTGTAATGATATGATTTGTGCAATAAACTAACCGAATCTACTCAACATGTATGCTCAAAGGTAACTTAGACCTAGTCCGCATTCATCAAAATAAGTCATATGACTAAGTTCGCATGCTTTAAAAAAGTAAATCATTATAACGGCAAGCATACAATATCACACAACGAGCATGTCGAATAATCAAACGCAAAGAACAAATAAATAGCTACTACAACATGAACGTAAACTAAATCACTAATGCGAAATTAAAGAACTAAATCATGCATAAATAAATGACATAATCATGCTGTTAAAATAAACGACATACTAGACTAAATCATGCTCAAATACAAGTTTGGATGAAACGAAATACGTGTGTCTCTTAAGTAGTACGTGACATTGTATCCCAAGTATAAACGGCACTATCGTCCATTCAGATTCGGTTACGGAATTTACGTCCGGGTTTCCATCCGATATACCACAAAAGAGAACACATATTCCGCTCTTCCGAAATTCACATCATGCCTCAATAAACGACTCTCATGCGATAATATATTAAAATAAATAAAAGGAACGAAAGATAATAAATAAAGAAGGTGCCCTCAGGTCTAACCTCTTTTGTAGTCTCTTGAAAGCGCGTTACACGGCCGTCGGAAGGGTTGATGTTCCGCAACTTTTCTGGTTCACTAATCCAACGTATTTCCTCGTTGTTTCGCTGTTTGAGCTGCTGTTTTCACTTCGTTTCGCTGCTGTTTTTGTTGTATTTTCTGGTCACTATTTTTTGGGTGATTAAAGGACTATTTTAATGACTGTTTTCAGGGGGTGTTCGAGGATTGTTTTAAGGACTGTTTCTGGGTTATGTTTTGTTGGATCTGTTCGGTCAGAGGGAGTGTGTTTGTGGCTTGCTGGTGGTTATTTGTTGTTTCCGAGTCTACGTGTTTCATGGCTACGTGTAGGGCTGCATGGTTTGTCGTTGTTTACGTACATGTGAGAGTTAGTGGGTGGCTTAATTTTAGTCGGTCAGGGGGCTTGCTTTGTTTGTTTGTTTGTTTGCGTCGGTGAGTTTGGCTAGGGTTTGTCCACGTTGCTTTGCCAATTTTTGCCTCACGTCCGAGCTGCCCCCACGTTGCCTTGCTACAACCCATAAAGACTCTCAATCAAGTTGACCTAATGCCAAGACACTTGATACTCCTACCACAAGCTTGTAATCAAGACACACAAGCGACGTTGCCTTACTGTTTCCCTTATTTGGCCGGTACTTCACGTTCTTTTGGTTGATGTCGTGCCCTCTCCAAGGCGTGTGTGTTTATGGTTAGTTGCTGACGTGAGACCAAGGTGGAGGCTGTGTCGGCGGGGGTTCTTAGCTTTGTGTGCGTGGCCGATCAAGGGAAGGGTGAGAGAGAGACAACAAGGTGGGTAAGTCATGTGTTTGAACGGTAAATGGGCTGTTGATTTGTTGTTTATTCAGTCGGCTGAAGTTGGCTGCTGTGTGTTTGATTGTGAAGAGAGATGAGAGAGAGGGGGGACCGTGAGCCTAGGGTTTTTGGCTGAGAGTGGCGTTTAGGGTTATTTTGTCTTTTATGATCGGGAGAGAGACGGAGAGAGCTAGGGTTTTGTTTGCGTCGTTTTTGGCTTAAGGTTACTGGCTTCGATGTGGGTTTATGTATGCATGCCGTGACTAGTTTTTTGATCGGTTTTTGGGTTCACAAGGTGGTGTTGCTTCGGTTTGCAAGGAGTCAAGGGGCAGTGAGGGATGTTGTTTGTGGCGTGAATTAGGGTTTCATTTGTGTTTTGCCGAGTGAGAGGAGGAGGGCGTCATGAGAGAATGTGTTATTTTTATAGTGATTCATTAGGGTTTGCATGGCTTTTAAAAAGGAAAGAAATCAAGTAATTTAATTTGTGTTTAATTTTAATTATTTAAGGTAAGAAATTATTATATTTTGGTGGGTGATATAATTAAAATTAGGAAGTGATTTATTTTAATTTTGGAATTGGATTTTAAATTCAATTGAATTAATTGAATTGGTTTTAATTGGATTTAATTTGTGAATTTAATTTAATTAAGATTTCAATTTAATTGGTTTCAATTTAATTTGTGACATGTTTTTTTTTAAATGTTTTAATTATTTTAGTTTGGGCTTGGTGTGTTTTAAAAACAGAGGTCCAACAAGCGAACCTGAAGCGAAACAAGCGAGTTAAATCTGACAAAATGCTAATTTCCAACTTTACCCTTCCAACGTCCGTTTCCCGCAGCTTTCACAACTAAAGAGGTAGTGTCTCCATACGAGACTCATCATCGGGCTGATATGAAAAATGCAATGCCTACAGTCGCCCCCACTTTGATGGTACTTGTGCAGTGTGTAACAGTGACAATCCTATCAAAGTTATGCAATGCATTTTTACTTACCTGGCTCGCCAGCTGCCACCTGACTTGCCTGTTGCTTCGAACTGAGTTGAATGGTGGTGAGGTGCCTCGACCCCTGGGTTTTGTTCCCGAACCACCGAATGTGAGCTGTGATGATGATGCAGTGGGCCCTCGACCCTGGGACGCATCCCGGAACTGCAACCGACAACGGGGGCACCTCGACCCTGGGCACCTCGACCCAACACCGATGACAATAGGGACCTCACCCTTGAACTGATGATGTAGTGGGCACCTCGACCCTGGGCACCTCGACCCGGAACTACAACCGACAACGGGGCACCTCGACCTAACACTGCTGACAATAGGGACCTCGCCCTCGAACTGATGATGTAGTGGACACCTCGACCCTGGGCACCTCGACCCAACACCGCTGACAATAGGGACCTCGCCCTCGAACTGATGATGTAGTGGCACCTCGACCCTGGGCATCTCGACCCGGAACTACAACCGACAACGAGGGCTCCTCGACCCTGGGAACCTCGACCCAACACCGCTGACACTAGGGACCTCGCCCTCTAACTGATGATGTAGTGGGCACCTCGACCCAACACCGCTGACAATAGGGACCTCGCCCTCGAACTGATGATGTAGTAGGCACCTCGACCCTGGGCACCTCGACTCGGAACTACAACCGACAACGGGGGTACCTCGACCCTGGGCACCTCGACCCAACACGACTGACAATAGGGACCTCACCCTCGAACTGATGATGTAGTGGGCACCTCGACCCGGAACTACAACCGACAATGGGGGCACCTCGACCCTGGGCACCTCGACCCAACACCGCTGACAATAGGGACCTCGCCTCTGGGATGCATCCCAAACTGATACTGATGCTGATGTGGGCCTCGACCCTGGGACTCATCCCCGAAACTGATACTGATGATGAGGTGGGCCTCGACCCTGGGACTCATCCCCGAAACTGATACTGATGCTGATGTGAGCCTCGACCCTGGGACTCATCCCCAAAACTGATACTGATGATGATGTGGGCCTCGACCCTAGGACGCATCCCAATAACTGCTGATAATGATGTGGATGTGTCTCCATACCCGGAGTGCCGTACTTGGCGTGCTAAATCTCATACCCAAGGCGTCGCTGTAATATCTCCATACCCGAAGTGCCGTACCTGGTGCGCTAAACCTCATACCCAAGGCGTCGCTTTAATATCTCCATACCCGGAGTACCTTACCCGGCAGAACTGATACTAGTAATGATTTGGGCCTCGGCCCTAGAGTGCCATACCCGGCAAAACTAAAACTGATATCTGATGTGGGTCTCGCCTCCAGAGTGCCATACTCGGTAAGATTGATACTGATGCTAATATGGGCCTCACCCCCAGACTGATGCTGATGTGGGCCTCGCCCCCAGACTGATAATGATGTGGGCCTCGGCCCCAGAGTGTCATACCTGGCAAGACTGATACTGATAATGATGTGGGCCTCGCCCCCAGAGTGCCATTCGTGGCAAGACTGATACTGATAATGTGATGGTTCGTTCTTGAACCATGTTGTGAGGTGGTCCATTCTCGAACCGTTACTGTGTTAGGTGGTCCATTCCCGAACCGTTACTGTGAGGTGGTCCATTCCCGAACCGTTACTGTGAGGTGGTCCATTCCCGAACCATTACTGTGATGTGGTCCATTCCCAAACCTTGCTCCATTCTCGGAGTGCCATTTTCGGCACCTCAACCCTGTGGGATTCATTGCCGCTTCTCTTTTTCTTCTTTTAAAACCTGTGAATACAAAACAAAACAAACACAAAAAGGGAATGCAAAATATGTTACGTGTATGCATGCATGCATGAATGAATTTCATATTTCGTTGGGTTAGGTCTTCCGCCAGTTCTCCAGGTGATTTCTTAGTCTTCTCTATGGTCTCATGACTCAATATCTTGTTATGTCCCTGATTCACGACGTGGTAGACTGGTCGCCCCCAGTCTTGGTTTAGCTTTCTACTCTCCGCTGTTTGTACTTGGTCAAGATGAGCCACATGGTGGGGCCTTCTATACCATCACACTATATTACATGCTATGAAATAGTCCCCATACTTATACATATTATCATCCTCAAGGAATGCCCAGTAATGAAACCAGAGAACCTTCAAAACATTCGATGCAACTCAAATCAGAGTTTTTGAATAAATGATCTATGCCAGACTCAAAGTGTGTGTGTGCAAAGGTTCTTTCACAGCTTGATCCTTAAGCAAGTCAACTCAATGATTTCGTTTCAAAAATCGGGATCGGTGGGTCAAACCAACCTAGATGTCTCAATTATATTCCGCAATTGCTTTTTCGTGCTCAATGTGGTATGGTTTTATCTTTCTTTTCCTTTGTCTCTCATTTTTTCTTTCATTTTGAACTTTTTTTTTCATTCTTTGACACACCTACCCTTTAAGGTAGCATTTCTCCTCATGGTGGTCCTAATACTCGCCTATGGGTAGCTTCACGTTTATCGGTTATAGGCGGTCAGGATACACATCTAAGCAAACGGTCATTCATCGACCCACAATTTCTTCAACTAGTCACCTTGCTAACTACTCAGGTTTTCACCGCTAAGAACCTATAGTGAAGTGCTTACGAGTCTAACATAGATCAACAATTCAAAGCATCAGATAAAAGCACATCAAGAGTTTATCGTTTCTAAGATTTTATCCTAAAGCAAACGATTTCATCATTGGACTTATGTCTAACTATTAAGGACTAAACAACCATTTTTTTCTTTTTTTTTTTCCTTTTTTTTTCCTTTTTCTTTTCTTTTTCTTTTCTCTCTATTTTTTCTCTCTTTTTTTTGAAGGCCCCCCCAATGGTCTTTCTATCCTTGCCGTAATGTTTTCTGTTTCTCAATTTCCTTTTCCCCGCAATCCATGTTTGCTAAACTCCTCTTGACAAACTTTTTTTCTTCTCTAACCCAACGGATATCTATGATGGCTTTTAAGACACGGGGTTAACATGATGCGTGTATGCATGATATGCATGAGATATGTGCAATGTATGTAATATATAAGCCCATTTAAGAATTTTTACACTAGTTGGCCCATTATCATCTTAAAGTATTCAATCATACTATTGCGCGGTGCAAACTTGTCACAGTTGAAAAGGCCCAACAGGTTTACACTTTGCGATAACATGGCTAAACAACTTCAAATGATAAGAGGCCCAAACATAAAATGGCCCACCGACATTTTAGAAGCTTCTGGCCCAACTGTCAAAGGACACGAACTCGTCCCAGTTTAAATGGCCCAACAAGTTCACATCTTTTTACAAAAGGTCCAACTGGATCCAAATGACGACGGTCCAAAACATCAACATAAAAAAAAATAATTTCTACTAGTTCTACGACTAAGGTTCACATGTGGGTTTATGAGAGTGCGGACGAAGGCTCTCGCTGACAATGCCTTTAACTAAACCCCTTCAACCCATTGTAGACATGGTTAATTAAAGCACAAATCCAAACATTACAAGACATTATTTCGGGGCCGATTCTCTATCCCCAGTGGAGTCTCCAGACTGTAGACAACAGAACTCGGCGACACTGTTCTAGGCTCGTGGCCTAGTTGGGAGTACGGAGTAGCCCGCTGGGGAACTAAATCGGAGAAGTAACATGGAGTCGCCACCCGGTGTGAATCGGGATAAAGATTCAAGGCGGCACTCACCCCTCGCAAGGGAAGACCTCAAACTTGTTGGGTTCGGAATGGTCCCTTACTTATGCCACTTGTAATGATATGATTTGTGCAATAAACTAACCGAATCTACTCAACATGTATGCTCAAAGGTAACTTAGACCTAGTCCGCATTCATCAAAATAAGTCATATGACTAAGTTCGCATGCTTTAAAAAAGTAAATCATTATAACGGCAAGCATACAATATCACACAACGAGCATGTCGAATAATCAAACGCAAAGAACAAATAAATAGCTACTACAACATAAACGTAAACTAAATAACTAATGCGAAATTAAAGAACTAAATCATGCATAAATAAATGACATAATCATGCTTTTAAAATAAACGACATACTAGACTAAATCATGCTCAAATACAAGTTTGGATGAAACGAAATACGTGTGTCTCTTAAGTAGTACGTGACATTGTATCCCAAGTACAAACGGCACTACCGTCCATTCAGATTCAGTTACGGAA
This sequence comes from Zanthoxylum bungeanum, assembly GCA_019454045.1. Classification (NCBI taxonomy): domain Eukaryota; kingdom Viridiplantae; phylum Streptophyta; class Magnoliopsida; order Sapindales; family Rutaceae; genus Zanthoxylum; species Zanthoxylum bungeanum. The sequence goes on from SKCR01033771.1 coordinate 59,186, forward strand.
TTTACGTCCGGGTTTCCATCCGATATACCACAAAAGAGAACACATATTCCGCTCATCCGGAATTCACATCATGCCTCAATAAACGACTCTCATGCGATAATATATTAAAATAAATAAAAGGAACGAAAGATAATAAATAAAGAAGGTGCCCTCAGGTCTAACCTCTTTTGTCGTCTCTTGAAAGCGCGTTACACGGCCGTCGGAAGGGTTGATGTTCCGCAACTTTTCTGGTTCACTAATCCAATGTTTTTCCTCGTTGTTTCGCTGTTTGAGCTGCTGTTTTCACTTCGTTTCGTTGCTGTTTTTGTTTTATTTTCTGGTCACTGTTTGTTTGGGTGATTAAAGGACTGTTTTAAGGGGGTGTTCGAGGACTGTTTTAAAGACTGTTTCTGGGTTATGTTTTGTTGGATCTGTTCGGTCAGGGGGAGTGCGTTTGTGGCTTGCTGGTGGTTATTTGTTGTTGCCGAGTCTACGTGTTTCATGGCTACGTGTAGGACTGCATGGTTTGTCGTTGTTTACGTACATGTGAGAGTTAGTGGGTGGATTAATTTTGGTCGGTCAGGGAGCTTGCTTTGTTTGTTTGTTTGTTTGTTTGTTTGTTTGCGTCGGTGAGTTTGGCAATGGTTTGTCCACGTTGCTTTGCCGATTTCTGCCTCACGTCCGAGCTGCCCCCACATTGCCTTGCTACAACCCATAAAGACTCTCCATCAAGTTGACCTAATGCCAAGACACTTGATACTCCTACCACAAGCTTGTAATCAAGACACACAAGCGACGTTGCCTTACTGTTTCCCTTATTTGGCCGGTACTTCACGTCCTTTTGGTTGATGTCGTGCCCTCTTCAAGGCGTGTGTGTTTATGGTTAGTTACCGACGTGACAACAAGGTGGGGGCTGTGTCGGCGGGGGTTCTTAGCTTTATGTGCGTGGCCGATCAAGGGAAGGGTGAGAGAGAGACAGCAAGGTGGGTAAGTCGTGTGTTTGAACGGTAAAGAGGCTGTTGATTTGTTGTTTATTCAGTCGGTTGAAGTTGGCTGCTGTGTGTTTTATTGTGAAGAGAGACGAGAGAGAGGGGGGACCGTGAGCCTAGGGTTTTTGGCTGAGAGTGGCGTTTAGGGTTATTTTGTGTTTTATGATCGGGAGAGAGACGGAGAGAGCTAGGGTTTTGTTTGCGTCATTTTTGGCTTAAGGTTACTGGCTTCGATGTGGGTTTTTGTATGCATGCCGTGACTGGTTTTGTGATCGGTTGTTGGGTTCACAAGGTGGTGTTGCTTCGGTTTGCAAGGCGTCAAGGGGCAGTGAGGGATGTTGTTTGTGGCGTGAATTAGGGTTTCATTTGTGTTTTGCCAAGTGAGAGGAGGAGGGCGTCAGGAGAGAATGTGTTATTTTTATAGTGATTCATTAGGGTTTGCATGGCTTTTAAAAAGGAAAGAAATCAAGTAATTTAATTTGTGTTTTATTTTAATTATTTAAGGTAAGAAATTATTATATTTTGGTGGGTGATTTAATTAAAATTAGGAAGTGATTTATTTTAATTTTGGAATTGGATTTTAAATTCAATTGAATTAATTTAATTGGTTTTAATTGGATTTAATTTGTGAATTTAATTTAATTAAGATTTCAATTTAATTAGTTTCAATTTAATTTGTGTAATGTTTTTTTTTAATGTTTTAATTATTTTAGTTTGGGCTTGGTGTGTTTTAAAAACAGAGGTCCAACAAGCGAACCTGAAGCGAAACAAGCGAGTTTAATCTGAAAAATGCTAATTTCCAACTTTACCATTCCAACGTCCGTTTCCCGCGGCTTTCACAACTAAAGAGGTTGTCAACATACGAGACTCATCATCGGGCTGATATGCAAAAATGCAATGCCTACAATAATAAGGCGCGTATAAATAAAATAATAATGATATGCGAATGGATACTTACACATTGTTCCTAGAACAAATCTCTCCCTTTCCTCTCTCCCGCTAGCACAAGTATTACTTTTACCCGATTACATAACACTTCTAAAGAAACCTTATTGTAGACAACAGAAACTGGACGACACAAATACAGTCTAGCCCGCGGGGGACTAAACCGGAGAATAAAGGAGTCGCCACCCGGTGTGAACCGGGAAAATGAGATTTAAGGCCGCACTCACCCCTCGCAAGGGAAGACCTCAAACCGTTGGGTTCGGAATAGTCCCTTACTTATGTCACTAGTAATGAACGGATTTGTATAATATTAACCAAGTCTACTAGACATGCATGGGTAAAAACTATTCTATGTTTCTATAGAACTAAATCTAAATTCGCATGCTTTGAAAGTCAGTCTTTACAACGGCATCACATACCAAACATGCTACATTAAATCTAAACATGCCATAATTTAAATTCCTAATAGGAAAGGTAAATACCTAAAATATGCTTGAAATGAAATTACATTCTAACAACCTAATCATGCTCAAATAACCATTCTAAGTCATTATTTCATGTGAATTAATCCTAAACGACATGCCAAGCTAAACATTCATACCAAACACGTGAAAATACATTTCCTAAATCATTATTTTATGTGAATAATTTAATACAACATACTAAACTAATTAAACACATTAAACACCTAGAATACATTTTTCTAAGCCATTATTTCATGTGAGTTACTCCTAAACGACATGCCAAGTTAACTACTCATGCTAAAATACCAAAAATAAATTTTTAAATCATTATTTTATGTGAGAAAATTCTGTAATATAAACCCTCAGGTCTAACCTTTTTATGTCGTTCCTTGGAGATGCGTTATATGGCCGTCGGAAGGGCAAAGGCACTACAATTTCACTGGTTCGCTGGTTCAATGTTCTGCTCACTGTTTCGCACTTTTGTTCGCTGTTTGGAGTCCCCTTGAGCTGCTGTTTGGCTGTGACCTTCAGAGGGTTGATAAGGTCAGTTTGTGCACTGGTTTGAGGGGGGAATAAGGGTATAGGGTGATTTGGGTGTAATTTCGTGGGGCTAATTTCAGGCAGTATGTTCGTGAGTTTCAGGTCTGTTTGGAGGCTATCTTGGCGTGAAAATGGGGCTGGTTTGGGGGCTGTGATGGCGTGAATCTTCAGGTCTGGACAGAGGCTGTAGTGTGCTTGAATTATAGAGGAAATTAGAGGCCAACTACGTGAGGTTGAGGGCTGATTGAGGGCTGTAATGTGCGTGAATCAGTGGGCAGTGAGGAGGGGTGTGTGGGCGTGATGTGCAGGGAAGATGTAGGGCTGTTTTGATCTTTCAAAATGCTTGAGTCTTTGCTTGATGTGTGCTTGATCTCCTTAGGTATGTGTTAGGGGTTTCAAGGTGGAAAATGATGGTTTATATAGGCAAATGGTGTAGTGGAGGTGTAAGTGTGAATGAGTGAGGTATGGGTGTGAATGAGTGAGGTATGGGTTTGAATGAGTGAGGTATGGGCTTGAGTGTTTGAATGAGTGAGGTGTGGGTGTGAAGGTGAGGTATGGGTTTGAATGAGTGAAGTATGGGTGAGGTATGGGTTTGAATGAGTGAAGTGTTATTTATTTAATATTTTGTTAAAGTGAGGTGGAATGGTTAAAGTAAGTTTGGTATATGGGTAAATCATGTTGGAATAGTGTAAGGAGGGGTAATTTTAGTGTTATGGTCGTGGGCCTAATGGAGGGTGGGCTTGGTGTTTGATTTATTTTGGTTTTATGGGCTTTGGATGTGGGTTTGGGTACTTAGGTGGCTTTAGAATGGTTTGGGGTGATTTCGGGTTAAGAGATACGTTAAAAAAAATGAACTTTCAACAAGCGAACTCCGAGCGAACTTAAACAAAATATGTCAATTCTTGACTTTGCCTTTCCGACAACCGTTTTCCGCGACTCCTACGACTTAAAGGTGGTGCATCCATACGAGACTCCTCATCGGGTTTCACATGCAAAAATGCAATGAATGTCTACAGTCGCCCCCACTTTGATGGGACTTGTGTAGTGTGTGACAGTGACAATCCTATCAAAGTCTATGCAGTGCATTTATACTTACCTGGCTCGCCAGCTGCCACCTGACTCGCCTGTTGTTGATTTGATGGTGCTAAGCCCCGTACCTAGGGCGTTGCAGTAGTCCACAATTCTTCAGAATAGTCCACGATAGTCCACATAATCCACGATAATCCACGGTGATCCACATAATCCACGTAATCCACAGTATTCCGCACAATCCACATAATCCACGGTAGTCCACGCAATCCACATAATCCACGGTAGTCCACATGATCCACGGTAGTCCACAGTAGTCCACATAATCCACGATAATCCACGGTGATCCACATAATCCACGTAATCCACAGTATTCCACACAATCCACATAATCCACGGTAGTCCACGCAATCCACATAATCCACGGTAGTCCACATAATCCACGGTAGTCCACAGTAGTCCACATAATCCACATAATCTTCATAACCTTCATAATCCACAGTAGTCCACAACGCTTTTATGATAATTTACGCTAATCCACATAATCCACGACGCTTCATGATAATCTACGATAGTCCACAACACTTCATGATAATCCACGGTAATTCATAACACTTCATGATGATCAACGGTAGTCCACAACACTTCATGATAATCCACAGTAATCCACAAAACTTCATTATAATCCACGGTAATCCACAACACTTCATGATAGTCCAGCGTGCCCTAGGGCGTTGCAGTAGTCCACAATTCTTCAGAATAGTCCACGATAGTCCACATAATCCACGATAATCCACGGTGATCCACATAATCCACGTAATCCACAGTATTCCGCACAATCCACATAATCGACGGTAGTCCACGCAATCCACATAATCCACGGTAGTCCACATGATCCACGGTAGTCCACAGTAGTCCACATAATCCATGATAATCCACGGTAATTCACAACACTTCATGATGATCAACGGTAGTCCACAACACTTCATGATAATCCACAGTAATCCACAAAACTTCATTATAATCCACGGTAATCCACAACACTTCATGATAGTCCAGCGTGCTAACCCCATACCTAGGGTGTCGCGGTGACGTCTCCGTACCTAGAGAGCCACAAATGTCTGAGTGCTAACCCCGTACCTAGGGTGTCGCTGAAATGTCTCCATACCCGGAGTGCCGTACCTGGCTGAACTGATCTGATATCTCCGTACCCGGAGTGCCGTACCTGGCTGAACAACCTGATGTCTCCATACCCGGAGTGTCGTTCCTGGCTGACTGATCTGATAGCTCCATACCCGGGGTGCCGTACCTGGCTGAACTGATACTGAAATAATGTGGGCCTCGCCCCCTGAATGCCATTCCTTGTAAAAAATTAATCTGAGCTGATGTGGGCCCCGCCCCCAAGAGTGCCGTACCCGGCAAGACTGGTCAAACTGATACTGATGCTGATGCTGATATTATGTAGGCCTCGACCCCAAACTGATATGGGCCTCGCCCTCAGCTGATATGGGCATCGCCCTCGAACTGATACTGAACTGGGCCTCGCCCTCAAACTGATATGGGCCTCGCCCTCAGACTGCTATGGCCTCTCCCCCAAATTGATGCTGATGTGGGCCTCGACCCTGGCAAATACTGATAGTGATGTGGGCCTCGCCCCCATATTGCCATACTCGGTAATGATGCTGCTGATGATGTGGGCCTCGCCCCCAGATTGCCATACCTGGCAAGACTGCCACTGATGCTAATATGGGCCTCGCCCCCCAGATCGCCATACCCGGCAGAACTGATACTGAACTAATGTGGGCCTCGCCCTCAGGTTGAGATAGGCCTCGCCTTCAAACTGATACTGATATGGGCCTCGCCCAAACTGATACTGATATGGGCCTCGCCCAAACTGATACTGATATGGGCCTCGCCCAAACTGATACTGATATGGGCCTCGCCCAAACTGATACTGATATGGGCCTCGCCCAAACTGATACTGATATGGGCCTCGCCCAAACTGATATGATATCTACCTCACACATTGCACCACCTCTCACGAGATAATCTTTGATAAATAGATATATTTTTGTCCTCAATGAATGCTTTCGCGTCGAAACCGAAGAACCTTCGAAGTACTCGACATACTCAAGTCCAATCATCTGAATGGGTGATCTGAGCTAGAGTCCATGTGTGTGTGTGCCAAGGCTCTTTCGCAGCTTAGTCCTTAAGTAAGCTAACTTGGTGATTTCGTTTCAGAGAATCAAACCAGTGGGTCTAACCAACCTGGATGTCTTAATCACATTCTGTGATTACTTCAACATACTCAACATGATATGGTTTTCATCTTTTTTTCTTTTTGTTCTTTTCTTTTTTTTTTTTTTTTTTTCTCTTTTTTCTTTTTCTTTTTCTTTTCTCTTTTCTTTTTCTTTTTCTTTTCTCTTTTCTTTTTCTGACATACCTACCCTTTAAGGTAGCATTTCTCCTCATGGTGGTCCTAATACTCGCCCATGGGTAGCTTCACGCTTATCGGTTATAAGTTGTCTATTTTTTTTTTTTTTTTATTTCCAACCATATCATATATCATAGCATCGGTAAACAAGTGTGGACATTCAGGCAAACGGTCATTCACCGATACATCATCTCATTAACTAGTCGCCTAGCTAACCACTCAGGCTTCCACTGTTAGGATCCCGTAACCAAGTGCTTATGAGTCTAATCTAAGATCAATCCATTCAGGGTACCGGATGAGAGCGCGTCTCGCACTTTTTGTTTCTAGGGTCTCTCCCTACAGCATGCAATGTCATCACCGGACATACGTCTGTCTATCAAAGATTTCTCTCACTCAATTTTTTTTTTTTTTTTTTTTTTCACACTCATTTTTTAACAATTAAAATAAAATACAAACTTTTCAACTAAAACACAAACTTTCAAATAAGCCTTGGGATACCTGGTCAGCAGGGCACATTACCGATTCAGATCAATGTCCAATTTGCGCTTCTTGCCACGATCACTATCAGTCCAGTCCAATTTGGAGATGATAGGGTCAAGCTTCGGCTCAAAAGCCAGGATCTGGTCAATCAACTCTTCGGCCTTTGTTGCCGTCAGGAAAATGTCTTCCACGGATTTGGTGACAAATTCATGTCTCTTGGCTTCCGCAAGAAACACAAACAGGAAATCGAAGAAGTGCTCAATATTAAGCAACCCGATGGGTTTCCGGTGAACGTTTAGGTGTGCCCATGACGCCACTGTAAATATTTCTTCGAATGTGCCAAGTCCACCTGGTAATGCAATGAACGCATCTGCAGTATTAATCATTTCATGGAGTCGTTCAGACATACCTGATACAATGCGCTCGTCTCCATTTGTTGGCCCGATTAACTGTTCATCTGCCAAAGGTTTCGGGATGATTCCCAAAACATTACCGCCACCATCTTGAACGGCTTTTGAAACAGCTCCCATCATTCCCAGATTGCCACCGCCATATACCAAGTGCATGTTTTTCGCAGCCATGACTCGCCCCAATTCCTTAGCAGCTTCCAAGAATTTAGGTATGTTACCAGGGTTGGATCCACAGAAAACACAGATTCTCTTGAATCGTTGCTGTGAAGTAGCTTCCATTTTTTTCTCTTACTTGGATGTATATTTGAATGTTTTGAGGAGAGCAATGCCGAGCTGAATTTATAGGACCTGCAAAAGAGGTGAACAATGATTTGCAATAACGATGGTTAGCTAAATCACAAAAGAAGTCATCAGAAGTCAAGAAAGGCCATCGAATCATGTCTGCAAAAACAACAAGAGAAATCGTGAGATGTCAAAAAGTTGTGGATTCGTTCCAGGAAAATAACAGAAAATAACAAAGGAGATCCTGGTATGTCAAAAAGCTGTGGATTCTTTCAACGAAAATAACAGAAAATACCAAAAGGAGTTCTAAAATGTCAAAAAGTTGTGGATCTCTTCCACTTCAACATGTCGTGAATGGTCCAAACAGTTATAGGTTTCTGCCACCATTAACGAATTATCTCTCATTCTTGTGATTGCCAAGCACCAATCCCTCTGTCTTAACTTGCTCCGCCTTTGCTTTCACCGTCGTCTTTTGTGCTCGCGCCGCTTCTCGATTTTCTGATTCTTACTGCTTTCTCTCCTTTCTTTCTTCTTCCTTCTTTTTTCTTTAAACCTGCAAATACAAAACAACAATATGAATACATGTGCATGTAAATATGTAAGTGAAGAGATACTCCCTTTTCGTGATGGCTTGGATCTTCATTGTGCTCCTCGGCGCCACATGTCTCTAGTCGCTCTCTGCTGGTTTTCTTCTGAAATCTGCAAAAACACAACACAAAACAAAGGATGCAAGTTACGTGTATGCATGGATGAATTCCCTATCCCGTTGGGTTAGGTCTTCTGCCCGTTCCCTTGGTGACCACTCAGTTCTCTTTTTTTTTTTTTTTTTTTTTTCTTTTTTTTTTTTCAGCAAAGTGCAGCTTCAATCTGCTTTCATCGACCAATTCGGTGAACTCCCAAATCTGGTAATCTCCTTGCCTTTTTCCCGATTTTCTGTCTTTTTCTGCTTACTCCGCTGAGAATTCTCCGTGTTCTGAGTGTCACTGAATATCATGGTATCAGGGTTGTCAAATATACTCATATTGTGCAGGTTGAATGAATGAGACTCAGGCAAGTAAGCGAAATGAACTTCTTTATTATCATTTAGAAAAAGGTTCGAACAAGTAGACAAAATAAATGATGGATCAGAGTTGAATAAGATCAGGGAAATAAACATCCCCGTGATTTGTAACTTCGTCTTCCCCTGTCTTCTTGCTTCCTTCGACCAACAACTTCTCCAGTTTCAATAGTTCTTCTGCCAATTCACCTTCGTCACTGTCCGAGAGGTTTTCCCAAAGATCCTCCCTCTGTTTTATTTCACTTTTACCACTGTTGCCATGTATCCCCCTGCGAGAAGTTTGGTAGTTGCGAGTTTGAAGGACATGGCTGTCAGGTAGGCCGGGGTTGATTATGCGAGAGGGTGGAGTGTTTTTATGTGTATCGGGTTGTTCTCTTTCAGGATCGGGTATTTTTTGGGAGTCTATGAGGTCTTGGATTTCATGCCTAAGGCGGGCGCAGTTGTCGGTGTCATGACCTCTTTGCTGGTGGAGGCAACAGAAAAGGTTCAGGTTAAGGTAGCGTGGCACAGGGTTTGGAAGTGGTCTGGGCTCTAAGGGAATTATGAGTCCTTGCCTTTTCAACTCCTTAAACACCTCTGACAAAGGTCTACCAAGTTTGGAGAATCGTCTGTCTCTAGCAGGGGTAACCCCAGAGGAAGTGGGCTTGGTCTTTGAAGGTTCCTCAATGGTCTTTCCATTCCGGTTGCACAACTTTCTGTCACTAACTACATTGGGTACAGTCAAACTAGCCACAACATTGGTCAAAACTTGCAGTTGCTCAACAATTTTGGTCACTTTGATCTCCAATCGATCCAAACGGGATTCCTCGTTGGTTGACTTGATCATACTGGTTGATGGTCCCTTGAAAAATCTTTTTTCCTCCCTAACCCAACAGGAATCTATGATGGCTTTTAAGCACAAAGGGTTAACATGATGCATGCATGCATGAGATGCGCGTGATGTATGAAATAAATAAGCTCGTAAAAGAATTTACAATAATCGGCCCGTTATCATTTCAAAGTATTTAGTCACACTATTGCGCAGTGCAAACTTGTCCCAGTTGAAAAGGCCCAACATGTTTACACTTTGCGATAATATAACTAAATAACTTCAAATAATAAGAGGCCTAAACACAAAATAGCCCATTAGCATTTTAGAAGCTTTTGGCCTAATTGTCAAAGGACATGAACTTGTCCCTGTTTAAATGGCCCAACAAGTTCACATTTATTGACAAAAAGTCCAACTGAATCCAAATGATAATGGTCCAAAACACAAGCATAAATAAGTAATTTTTACTGGTCACAAAACTAAGGTTCATGTGTAAGTTCTAGGAATGTAAACAAAGGCCCTTATTGACAAAGGATTACCCACAACTAGGACTCACCACTCAAGGGTTCAAACGACCAAGTGAGTGCACCTTATATGTCAACAAGTTAAGGTATGTGACTAACTGTCAAATGGACTTCCCGTTGTAGATACCCCAGAGGGAGGGCGGAGCAAAGCTCACCGTGGATACCCAAGCCCCTTAGGCTCTTATCGCTTGGTGACAGGAATAAACAACGAGTCCTCCAAATTAGTCTATCATATGAGATGATTATTTAGATGCCTTCGCAGCTTTTCCTTATAAAAAGGTAGTGAGTGAAGGAAGACACCAACCATCCCCTAGGAAAATGATTATCTAGGTGCCTTCACAGCTTTTCCTTGTAAAAAGGTAGTGAGTGAAGGAAGACACCAAACATCACCTAGCCCTAACAATGCCTTTGATTAAATTCCCTAAACTTACAGTAAACATGGTTAATTAAAACACAAATCCAAACATTACAAGACTATTTCGAGGCCAATTCTCTTATCCCCAGTGGAGTCGCCAGACTGTAGACAACAGAAACTGGACGACACAAATACAGTCTAGCCGCGGGGACTAAACGGAAGAAAATAAGGAGTCGCCACCCGGTGTGAACCGGGAAAATGAGATTTAAGGCCGCACTCACCCCTCGCAAGGGAAGACCTCAAACCGTTGGGTTCGGAATAGTCCCTTACTTATGTCACTAGTAATGAACGGATTTGTATAATATTAACCAAGTCTACTAGACATGCATGGGTAAAAACTATTCTAAGTTTCTATAGAACTAAATCTAAATTCGCATGCTTTGAAAGTCAGTCTTTACAACGGCATCACATACCAAACATGCTACATTAAATCTAAACATGCCATAATTTAAATTCCTAATAGGAAAGGTAAATACCTAAAATATGCTTGAAATGAAATTACATTCTAACAACCTAATCATGCTCAAATAACCATTCTAAGTCATTATTTCATGTGAATTAATCCTAAACGACATGCCAAGCTAAACATTCATACCAAACACGTGAAAATACATTTCCTAAATCATTATTTTATGTGAATAATTTAATACAACATACTAAACTAATTAAACACATTAAACACCTAGAATACATTTTTCTAAGCCATTATTTCATGTGAGTTACTCCTAAACGACATGCCAAGTTAACTACTCATGCTAAAATACCAAAAATAAATTTTTAAATCATTATTTTATGTGAGAAAATTCTGTAATATAAACCCTCAGGTCTAACCTTTTTATGTCGTTCCTTGGAGATGCGTTATATGGCCGTCGGAAGGGCAAAGGCACTACAATTTCACTGGTTCGCTGGTTCAATGTTCTGCTCACTGTTTCGCACTTTTGTTCGCTGTTTGGAGTCCCCTTGAGCTGCTGTTTGGCGTGACCTTCAGAGGGTTGATAAGGTCAGTTTGTGCACTGGTTTGAGGGGGGAATAAGGGTGATTTGGGTGTAATTTCGTGGGGCTAATTTCAGGCAGTATGTTCGTGAGTTTCAGGTCTGTTTGGAGGCTATCTTGGCGTGAAAATGGGGCTGGTTTGGGGGCTGTGATGGCGTGAATCTTCAGGTCTGGACAGAGGCTGTAGTGTGCTTGAATTATAGAGGAAATTAGAGGCCAACTACGTGAGGTTGAGGGCTGATTGAGGGCTGTAATGTGCGTGAATCAGTGGGCAGTGAGGAGGGGTGTGTGGGCGTGATGTGCAGGGAAGATGTAGGGCTGTTTTGATCTTTCAAAATGCTTGAGTCTTTGCTTGATGTGTGCTTGATCTCCTTAGGTATGTGTTAGGGGTTTCAAGGTGGAAAATGATGGTTTATATAGGCAAATGGTGTAGTGGAGGTGTAAGTGTGAATGAGTGAGGTATGGGTGTGAATGAGTGAGGTATGGGTTTGAATGAGTGAGGTATGGGCTTGAATGAGTGAGGTGTGGGTGTGAATGAGTGAGGTATGGGTTTGAATGAGTGAAGTATGGGTGAGGTATGGGTTTGAATGAGTGAAGTGTTATTTATTTAATATTTTGTTAAAGTGAGGTGGAATGGTTAAAGTAAGTTTGGTATATGGGTAAATCATGTTGGAATAGTGTAAGGAGGGGTAATTTTAGTGTTATGGTCGTGGGCCTAATGGAGGGTGGGCTTGGTGTTTGATTTATTTTGGTTTTATGGGCTTTAGATGTGGGTTTGGGTACTTAGGTGGCTTTAGAATGGTTTGGGGTGATTTCGGGTTAAGAGATACGTTAAAAAAAATGAACTTTCAACAAGCGAACTCCGAGCGAACTTAAACAAAATATGTCAATTCTTGACTTTGCCTTTCCGACAACCGTTTTCCGCGACTCCTACGACTTAAAGGTGGTGCATCCATACGAGACTCCTCATCGGGTTTCACATGCAAAAATGCAATGTCTACACTTATTTACATTGAGGGGAATAGGTGAGAAGAGAAATACACAGAGTCAAGAGGTAATAGGCTTGACACACAGGTCCAATTTAATAAATTCTAAATTTATTACAACAATTTCCAAAATTGCGCTCACCCATCTAATATCCATCCGATATGCATTATTCATACATCGCAACCATGTATTCACACAAGCATGTTATCAATCAATCTAATCCAATTAATTAATCTGATAATTAATGACCATCCAATGTTCAAACAACGATTTGATTTTGCGCGAGTCCGACTCGTTTTGTGAATTAGTACTCAAAGTAAGAATTCTTGAATTAAATTAAACTACAACATTAAATCCAATTTAATAAGTATTTAATACTAACTCATTTATTTAATTCCAAATTAAATATTACACTTTTTAATGTACCTTTACGACTTAGATTCTAAATCTAATCGTTACGGGTCTCAAAGCCCGATTAACATCCAATGTCAATTTAATTTAAAGTCCAATGGGCTTTCAATTAATTTCTTAAGGCATGGACTTTTGGTCAATATGGGTCAAACCCAAATACCAAAGCCCATTTAAGGAATCACCCTTATTTGCCAAGAAACCAATTTAGGTCCATTAGGCCAATTAAAGTTAAAGGTCCATTAAGTCATAATTGGACTTTATGGATATGGTTTTGGGCCTAATTGGATCCAACCAATTAGCCTAAACCAAACTTGGTACAACCAAGCTCATTAAGCCCAATTACAACTTATAAGGCCCAATTCCAAAATAATCCCAATTAATTAAATTACCAAATTCCAAATTATATAACTTAATTAACCTAAGTGTATGCCATAATTAATTACCCAAATTAACATTTCCAAAACACCAATTTGTACAATTAATTATGCTCATTATCTTCAACTAATGTCCAACACAATTGAATAAAAAAATCAACTCATTTTCATGCTCCAATGTCTCGGCATTTTGGAGTTTTCTTTGTCCGATTCGGTTTTAATCCAATTAAATCCTAAATCAACATTACCCAATGTTTTCCAACTCATCCAATGATTAAAAACACAAAAAACACCATGACATTAGTGTAGGCATTGCATTTTCGCATGTGAGTCCCTATGATGAGTCTCATTTGGAGGCACTACCTTTTTTAGTCGAGGAAGTTGCGGGAAACGGTCGTCGGAAGGGAATTGGTATTTCGTTAAATTTTATCCGCTTGTTTAGCTCCAAGCTCACTCGTTGGACCTCCGTTTTAAAGCACCTTTGGCCTAAAAAACCCAGAACCATTTAACCTTGGCCCAAACCCACTCACCAAACCAACACAACACCTAGCCCACCACACTTGGCCCACACGCCCAAGTCCCTCAAAATGCAACCCAATTAAATAAAATATTAATTAAATAATATACCAAATAAAATAAAATAATTAATTAAGTCATATACCAAATTAAATAAAATATTAAATCATATAACAAATTAAATAAAACATTAAATAAAATCATACCTAAATAAAATCAATCAACAAAATATTATTCATAATTAAAAATATTGTATTCCTAACTTAACAAATATTATGCCTAAACAACACAAATTAAATATATTTACTTCCTAAATTGAACTAATTTTGTCCCCCCTCAATCTTAGGATTTCCTTGTTTGACACTAAAGCAAATCCCCCTTAAATGCCAAATCCCTTTCCTTGTCAAGCAAGGAGTAGCCCTACCTCCTTTGCCTATAAAAAACCAACCTCTCCCAACCCTTGCATCCTCTCACTCACACACATACAGCAAGAAAAAAAAAGCCTCTTGATTCACGCATACAACAAGCAAATATTTCTCTTCTCCTCCTACACCATTAGCCGAAAATCACAGCCCCATAAACCCCTCAATTGCCGAAAACATTACAACCTGAAACACCACCGAAACAGCCCCTATACAGCAGCACACATCACTGAAAAACAGCCCCTAAAAAAATAGCCCCTAAATCACCTAAACCAGTGACTAAAAAACTACACTCTTAATCCTTAAAATAATAATTAAAAACTGCACTTAAAGCCTTTAAAAACACCCAAAACAGTAGCCTAAAACACCAAAAACAGTGACCAAGATACTTCAGAAGTACAGCAGCAAAACAGCAGCGAAACAGAGCAAAAACAGTAGCTTGAGCAGCGAAACAGCGAGGAAAAATGCAAAGCAGTGAACTAGAAAATTTACGGAGCTTTCACCCTTCTGATCACCGTGAAACGCGAGTCCGAGAGGCGATAGAAAAGGTTAGACCTGAGGGTATTCTTTCACATCCATTTTCAGTTGTATTTTTATTATTTATTGAGTTTCGTTGCATGAATATTGTGGAGTGAAGCATGTTGTGGCCCTTGAATAGATATAAAATGCATGAATTGTAAAATGATGTATGTTGTGGCCCTTGAATAAAATGAAAAATGTGTCGCCTCTCGTGGTATATAGGATGGAAACCCGGACATAAATTCATAGCAGATTCCGAATGGACGGTAGTATGATCTGTACTCGGGATACAACTCCACGTACCACTTGAGTAAACGGCGCATATTTCGTTTTATGTTGCTTTGATTTTTTTATTATTCGTTACTTGATTTCCGCATGTTATTTGTTTATGTAATGATGAGATAAAGCGCATGGACATAGTAAGTGCGATTAAAGGTCCTCTATTTTGAGAGGTTAAAATCCTTTACCACGATGCTTTGCCGCGCCGGATAATGTATATTCGATTGGATGTGAGATATGTTCAATCGGATACACGAAGTCAGATATCGTTGTCTTTACTTTATATATATGTATTGTGTTGTTTGCGCATGGGCTTAGTATGTGCGATTAAAGGTCCTCTATTTTGAGAGGTTAAAATCCTTTACCACGATGCTTCACCGCGCTGATGAGTGGTATTTATATCACTATTTCCCACTCATTTATCCTAATATTTTGTATAGTTTCTTGAGTTTTGTGAATATTTTGATGTGTTTTGTGTTATTTTGTAGATAAATAAAATTTAGAAAGCATTGGAGACAATTTTGGGGCAAAATGGACAAAATGGACAAAAAAGGCAAAATCATCATTTCAGCGTCGCGACGCTGAAGCCTTGCGCGGAGCGACGCCCAACATGCGCCGGACTTGCTAACGTGCACCGTTTGCCACGTGTCAAAATCTGATTGGTGAAAATTTGCTAACGTGCGCCGATCATGCTAACGTGCGCCATGACACGTGTCACCATCACAGCGGTTCTACTAATGTGCGCCGGCCGCCACGTGTCAACATCTGATTGGACCAAACCAAGCGCATGCCACGTGTCGTCTTCTATTGGACCGAATAACCAACGAATCAGAGCATGCCACGTGTCACCATTCTATTTGACCGAATTTCCACCCAATCACAAGCTGACACGTGGCACGATGTCATTGGACCGCATCGCCAGCCAACCACAGCGTGACACGTGTCACAATTATTACTGCCGACAGCCGCGTGGTAAACCCGCGTGGACTCCTGTAACTGTTGCCACCGTCGCGACGTTAGTGCAATTTCCGCGTCGCGACGCTAGCCAAAAAATGCCTATAAATTGAGCCTTCAGATTCATTTTTCCTCATGCTCTCCTTGGGATTATTCCCTGATTTTATAGGATGCATCTAGTTTTGTATATATTAAAATTTTTAATTTATGTATTTTAATTTTCAGTAATAGTAGTTCTCTTCTTATACCTTTCTTTTTAATGTTTAGTAGTTAATTTTCTGCTGGGGATAAGGTGAAGCTTTTATTATTTTAATTTAGATTAATCTCCCTTAAATATAACATGGAAATTATAATTCAAAATATAAAAGATTACCGCCTTAATGGCTGGTTTTATTTATTTGACATAATGTGGCACCGCATATATGGCTGGTCTTTAGGTGACAGGTAATTACCGCCTATATGGCTGGTTTATGTTCAAATACTAGTACCGCCTTTATGGCTGGTCGGACTTAATTTGACTTAATAAGGAATACCGCCTTTATGGCTGGTCGGTAATATCATGTTTAATTTTTGTATTATATTAAGGGAGATATCTAAATTATAAATAGTAAAAGTGGATCCCCAACCCCCCAGTATTTTATTTTTATTCTAGGGAAGTGATGAAACAAAATACACACACTTAATAATTGATTTTCTTTTTATGGGTAGTTCTTTAGTTTGTTTATTAAGTCTTAAGCTTAATGCGTCTTGTTAACTGGCAATTAATAAGATTGATGGGGTAAATCTAAAATGAACTAGACATAGAGATTTTAGGTTTCAGCCTTAGATTCAATAGCCCACGATGGATAGATAACCCTTTAATAGATTTCCTTACAGGATAGGAATATACCTGTCGGGCAGGGGTAGCCATAATTGGAACTTAAACTTAATAAATCCAGGTAATGTGGTTGACATAGACATATGGTTCAATTGGGTTATACTGGGTATTTGCGTCTGACCATCGGAAGAGGCTTTTGCATATTTTCGTGTTCCAGGTTAGCAAACTGAATTAGTACACATAAATAAGAGAATCAATTCATCCTTTTAACAGTATTGTGTGGAGTCACGGCCCTAGATCTTTTGAGTCTGTTTATTTATTTTCCTTAGTATTTTCTTTTGTTTATTTTATTTTTATTAAGCAATTCCACATTCAACCAATCAAAGCAATCAATTCCCTTCTCCCTATAATTAGATACCTATAAATAAATAGATTCAATAATTAATAACAACAGTAGGAATTAAGTCCTCGTGGGATCGATATTTTTATACTACTTGAACGATACGTGCGCTTGCGTTATACGTGTGTGTTTGCACCGGTCATGCGCCAGACGATGTATATTCGGTTGAATGTGAGATGTGTTCAATCAGGTATTCGAAGTCTGATATCGTTGTCTTTACTTTTTATATATGTATTGTGTTGTTTGCGCATGGGCTTAGTAAGTGCGATTAAAGGTCCTCTATTTTGAGAGGTTAAAATCCTTTACCACGATGCTTCACCGCGCCGGACGATGTATATTCGGTTGAATGTGAGATGTGTTCAATCGGGTATACGAAGTTCGATATTGTTGTTTCTTTTATTCCTTATATGCATTGTATTATTAGCGCATGGGCTTAGTAAGTGCGATTAAAGGTCCTCTATTTCGAGGGGTTAAAATCCTTTACCACGATGTTTTGCCGCGCCGGACGAGGTACACACGATTGGATGAAAATGAGTTCAATCAGACACATGAGGTCCTACAACATGGATTTGTTTTCTATATATGTGTTGTATGCATCAGGTCTGGTTCCGTTCGAACGCGTTCTCGAACGCTATACAAACGCGAACCTTCTGTTTACCGTTCGAACGTGTTTTCAGACGCTACTTGAACACGCACGCATTTTCATGGTTTTATCGTGCACCAGGTCTGGTTCCGTTCAAACGCGTTCTCGAACGCTATACGAACGTGAACCTTTTGTTTACCGTTTGAACGTGTTTTCAGACGGTACTCGAACATGCACGCATTTTCATAGTTTTATCATGCATCAGGTCTGGTTCCGTTCGAACGCGTTTTTAAATGCTACACGAACGCGAACCTTCTGTTTACCGTTCGAACGCGTTTACGAACGCTACACGAAGGCGCACATACTGAACTGAGTCCTTTTTTTTTATCATACTTTATGCATAATTGCCCTATTAGTTATCCCTTTGTATTACGAACCTGATTGCGTCTCTTTATTACGCATGATTGTGCAATTGCCATTTATCTTTATTCCCCACATGAATGAGTATAATGTGCTTATTAAGTTGTATGCTTGCCGTATGTTAATTTACCTTTATACATGCAAATTTGGAAATAGATTACATGCAAATAGGTTGTATGCAAACATGAAATATGTGTTATATGAACTTAGATATGAGTCTCGTATTTATGCATGCGAACTTAGGAGTAAATTATCCTTGGAAATAACTATTGCTTATGCTTGGTTGAATTATTGCACAAATCATTTTATTACAAGTGGCATAAGTAAGGGACCATTCCGAACCTAATGGTTTGAGGTCTTCCCTTGCAAGGGGTGAATGCGTCCTTAAATCTTTGTCCAGGTTCACACCGGGTGGTGACTCCATCATTCTCCGATTTAGTCCCCCGCGGGCTACTCCGTACTCCAACAGCATGGGTCGCCGATTTTTGTGTCCCACAATTAGGGCATTGTACATTCGGCCAAGCCTCACATATTGGGGAAAAATTGATCCAATCAATATTTCATGAAATTGATCATATACAACTTCAATCCAACATCATTCAAGCATACTCAATCAATTAATTTTATCAAATCATGCTCAAATTAAATTTACCCAAATTTTACCCTAATAAAGTTTCATCCTCAAAATGGCTCTGATACCATTGTTGGGTTTCTATTAAGTCCCAAGGATCAATTCAAGCAATGAAACACATGTGAATACAACACTGAAGAATGGCAGAATCATACTTGCATTGATCGGATTTGGCGATGCGAGGAACAACAAAAACTTCAAGCTTTTCCCTCCAAGGTTCTCGGCTTTGTGCTCCAATTTTGTGCTCCAAAAATTCGGTCCTTCAAGCTCCAAGCTTGGTGTGCATTCCATGCTCACAAGTCGGTTTCCCTATCACCTTCGCAAGACCCTTAAAGCGTGCTAGCACTCCGGAAATTTTGCCGCAAAACTTCCTATGCTTCTCCTACAACTCACGTCATTTACAGTGAAAATAGGGAAGAAAATGGCCTAAGCCGAGAGAGAGGAGAGAGTGAGAGAGATGAAGATTTGTTGTGTATTTGTTAATTGATTTCCAAAATCAATTAAACATATACCAAATTTTGAATTTCCAAAAGTCAAAAAGGTACAAGCATTAAAGCTCTTCAACTACCACCATCAATCACAAGTGACAAGTTGTCACATCACTCAAAGTGACTAGACATCACATCAATCGATTGAGTAGTGATTTGATGCTTGATGTGACTTGTGGCCCGCACTTAAATTCGCAATGCGAGTGCACCCGCAAACACTCCCGGGCTCGGGTTCGCTAATTCCAAATTAACAATTTTTCGTTGCGACGTAATTAAATAATTATGCCTAGCAAAATTACTATTCACGTCGCTAACGAATTAATTATAAATTAACTCGTTCGCCCGAATTAAAATCTAATTTTAATTCCGCGTCGAAATCCAATTTCGTATAATATATCGAATATATTATTTTATTGATTACTTCCAAATTAATTGTTCTCTCTCTTTAATTAATATTTTATCCCAGATAAAATATCTCTGTAATTAATCCCAGATTAATTTCCTCTCTCTTATAATTAATCCCAGATTAATAAAGTGCGAGTCATACGTCATCGGTGAATCTTCGGAAATGACCCATGAGATCCCCAGATATGTTGGCAGTAAATCCGGTCGTCAGACTATCCGAACACGTACGTACCTAGTACTACGTTTTTACCGATTTACAAGACATGGTTGGCTTCTAACAAAGCACCGTGCCTACCCAATTCTCCAAAAATATTCTTACTGGAATATATGATCTATATCAGGCGTAGTATATGTAGTATTGTGTATTTCGATCCAGCATCTGATGTCACGTGCAAGGCCTGGGGCTGGAATCGTGTCTGCCCCGTACGAAGCACATATCGGATCTCTGGTAACTAGTCTCTGTAATTGGATAAATATGACCTAGTCATAATATCCCGATAGTTGCAGCATATAAGAGAACCAGTTCCGTATTCTGCGTGATCATCATCTCCACTATGACTGGAGTGATACTTCCATCTCGACATCACACCCAATACACTACAATTCTCAATATACTCAGAAGAGGCGTACACAGAACCTGTTAAAGCCCTGGATGACCAAAACCAAAGTATATTGATTGTCGCAAGTATTAGCGGTGCAAGTCTCAGGTTAAGACCAAATACACCTACCCTGATTCGGACTTCCATAGACACATAGTTATATTACCAATGGAATTCCGAGGGGTCTATCCAGAGCGAAACTATTTCCGTACCATCGGTAAAACACAACCTCCTATTACACTTGCATGAGTATCATATACCCAAATATATGAGAACTATGCCGTTATGCTCCCACAATGCGCACAAGTGCAATACTAGTCTATTCCACATTATCGATGTACAATCTCAATAATACTACGACTAGGGATATTTAATGATTAAACCTTCGTGGATTGATACTGTCTCATATCATCTTAATCCGGAACTAATCATATGGACCTTCTATCATTTATACATCTTGGTAATCTAATTACAAATGATAGAAGAGCAATTTCCTTTGTCACATAGTTAATTTGTACAACAACACCATGATCTGTACAAATAGTGATGCTATGGGCCATAACTGTCCAACATGTCACTCATCTCGTTATTGCTTCCACCCAAGCACACTTAATTTGTAAGGTCCTGACCAAATCTGATGCACTTGTGCTAATATGGTCGTACCCACAACTACTCTAATTGAAACATTAATCCTCAATAACCACACTTGATCTATATGGGGAATTTATCATTTGTGCCTAAGTCATACTAGTATCGTGTAACTTCAATAAGTTTGTATATGAATCCTTCTCAACTTGTACTCTCACATCTCTAAAGATATTGTGTCTCTTATAATTAGGTTTCTTCTCGTTCTTCCTTAACCTTGAGATAATTCTATACAAGAGTAATTCATATAGCTATTATAAATGATTGTACTTGAAACTTTCTTAGCTCCACATGCTCGATCTGATCCTAGCATTCTTCCTCTTAATTTATTTCCTTAACTCTCTCTTTCTCTTTTCTATGTTTCAACTACTATCAGTTCCGACCTTCAAGTTCTTGTATCTCTATCTACCTCTGGGGCTTAGGACCTCGTAGTTCATGATCAAGCTTTTTATATGCTCCAAGTTTACTATCACGATTTTTGGATATCTCTTAAATCTAAGATATCAATCCTTACTATTAACGTCGACACTAGGGACTCAGTTCTGGTTATTATTCCTACTTTTTTTGTACCTTCAAATTCATTGAGATTATAAATCTGGTTAACTGTCATTCACACTGACCTGTTTTCCTTGTTTGGTTATCCCACTTTCACTTATTCATACAGTCTTATTACATCAAGTGTTTTCTTGGTCTCAACAATATTCGTATACTTAGTTTACTTGGTTCATTTATATCACATTCCGAAGAAATTCATTTCAGGTCATACTTTTCTTTGTTTCTAGCTAGGTACATTACGTGGAAACTTATGGGTTATACTCTTTACCTTCCTTTCATTTCTCATTTAATAAAATTCCCGTCTTATTCCAATATTGAGAAACTTTCATTGTTACACATTTCTGTCATTGCCTATCTAGTATTCTTTCCTATCGTCATCTTACCTCGACAGTTCCACCTCAAAATCTTTTACTTAAAGTCCTTTTGTCTTTTTTTTTTCTGTTCTAATATATACTTGGAACTTCTGTGATCTATGTCTCTGTCTTCCTATCCGATGGATATTCTCTTTTAAAGGTTCTTTGTCATACCTCATGGAATACTATAATACGTCACAAGTTTACTTGTTTATGGGAATATCATTGGAAGAATATCATGGTTCTTCATTATCGCTGTCGTCCTACGAAGGTTGGGAGGGTGTGGCGGATCTTGAAGTCCTTTTCGGTCATGGTGGTCTTACTAACTATACGTGTTGCAGTTGCACATATTGCTCGTTCATAATTCTAGGATTCCCTTATTTATATGTCTAATATTGGCTCCCATAGTAAGGTATTACTACTAAGAACTATCTGAATTACCTCCTTCAATTTTACTTCTGATTTATTTCCGACTACTGATCACACTAGCCTTTACCGAGAACCTCCTTCAGGTTTATGTTATCTCAAAATCCTACCATACTCCCTCTGTTATTCCTCATCTTATCCTAGTTTCTTAAATCTCTTAAGTCATTACTTCTTTGGAAGCTCCACGTTTTACAACAGGTCATGTTATCATTACTGAACTTTTGATTTAGGTGTTTTCTATTACTAATATGTTCCTCTCTAATATGGAAGTTCTGTACAAGTCATATATCTTACCTCTGGGGTCGTTATCTGCGTTGTTTACTTTGGTTTCTTGCTCTTCCGAGCCTACTCTTCCCAGCCTTTACTTTCTTGAAGACTTTCAGTTCTACAATAGGACATGTTATAATTTTTAGATTTAACTTGGCTAACTGGGAATTCAAACTACTCAACCTCTTACAGAATATCACTATCTTATAATCCTTATCTAGGTTATGTTGAACTTCTTAGTTCAGATGTCTTGCTGTCTCATGATTTTCCTGTCCCATAGGTATCCTTCTTTACTTGTCTAAGTCCTTACTGGGCTCTAAATTGGGAGGTGAATTCATGCTTTCCATGCTGGTTAGATGTCTGTATACTTATTAGATTCATGCTACTGGAAAGAAGATTTATCATTTCATTTTGTTGGAATCTGCATCGACTTCTCCTTATCTTAGAGTTCCATAATTTTTATCAACTATCCTGACGTCTCCACATACGCTACTGTCTTTAAACTATGTTATCTAGATTACTATTTTTTCTGAAATTCCTTGTTACTTTCCGCATCCTTCTTTATTATTCCCATATGCTACCTCTTGACTCTAAACCGTGCTACCGAGGCTAGTGGTGATTCGTTCCTATGAGCTACTTTCTAAATCTCTGCTCTCTGCTCTTGCTATAAGGCCCAGCTATTACTTTTGATCTTACTGTCAGAATTGATACTTTTGTAAACTCCCGAATATCTCCAATCTCATGGGTCTGTTCTTTTAAACTTACAAGGATTTCCACTGGCATTGGCCTGATCTATGGGTTCCTACTAGTACTACAAACTTATCTATCTATCTTGACTTGTGTTGGTTTATTTCTTTTCTAACTTCATGAACTTCCTTGGATCTTTTCTGGGTGATCTATCTTTTAGTATTTTCCATTTCCATCTTAGGATATATTATTATGGGTACTGAGTTTCTTTCAGTTATTGTTACGATATTTTATATCGTACCGTAAGTGTACGGTGTCAAATTTTAGTATATAATAAATATGAGTGTCGAACCCATAGGGATTGGAATCTAATTTCCACTAAGTATTATAATTACTAACACTAACTTTATCTAGAAACACAATCTAAAATTAAATTAAATGGGAAGTTAAAAACAAAAACAAGTAAGAAACCAAACAATTTTTATTGCAAGATCAGTTATGAGATGAATTCTAGAGTCTGATTTCACCTAACTATCCACTATGTATTTATGATGACAATTTAATTACTATTCAATTTCTAAGTTTATAAGCCAAGAATCCTAGAGTATTTCACTCCATCTCCTGAGTAATAGTGAAAATATTATTAATCATCGACTTCGATATCCCTATAAAAATCTAATAATTAACAATTCATTATGCCTTTGTGATTCTTTATTAACGGCTTTCAAGGAATCATAGATTCTTCTGAACTATATAGCTTTCAAGATTATATTTTCTAGGTCCTATTCACAATCCCCTCTCCCGAGCGATATATTTCAAATATACAATCATTCAATTTTTGGCCAGCAAATAAGAAGCATTAAGCACAAGAATACATAAATAAACTGAACGGAAACTTCATAAAAATTATTTAGCAATCAATACATAGTTTCAAGCATTAGACTACGTCATACTCTAGAACAATAGAATTAGTTCATGGCTAAATTAAAGAACAACAATATCTGATTAAATAACATAATGATCATTAGAAAAGTTTGAAGAAGAAAAATAAAGATTAAGAACCCGAATCAAATTCCTTTTGGTTTCAGACTTCACCGTCTTTGTCTCATTCCATTGTTCTTCAATCTTTTCCTTCGGATCTCTAAATTTTGGTACTTTGAACTCTTTTGTTGTGTCTAATTTGCCTCTCTAAGGTTTTGGACATAATGTTATATTTATAGAAAAACCCTCGAGTCCTATTGCGCATGTGCTACTACTTATTCTGGAGTGTATGAAAATTCACCGTAGTGTTGCGACGCTAGAAGTTGACGTCGCAACGCCAAATACTCGGGAAAATTGTGTGAAACATGCTTGGCGTCGTGACGCCAGAAGTGGCATCGCGACGCCACTCATTTTCCTAGGATGAGCATTTTCAGCTTGTGTCTGCTATTCCCACGTGCTTCTGATTCATCCATAAGCTCCCAAAAACTATACAATTTCTCCAAATCCATGCTCTAATGCTGTCTATCAATAAAACACTAAAAAACTCCGAAATACATTAAATCACATGGAATCTAACAAAATAATAAGCTGATGATGCATGAATAAGTGTGTATAAATCACACTTATCAAACACCCCCAAACCTATGATTTTGCTAGTCCCGAGCAAAAGACTAAATAAAAACAAAATAAAAAATAAAAAAATTAAACCAATAAAGTTAACTAAGCCACTTTCGTAGGGATCACAATTACATTTAGCGTATTGTAGGCACTGCATTTTTGCATGTAAGTCCCGATGATGAGTCTCACATGGAGACACTACCTCTTTAAATTGTGAAAGTCACGGGAAACGGACTTCGGAAGGGAAGAGTCAGGAATTGACATTTTATTGGATTTAATTCGCTTGTTTAGCTTCGGGTTTGCTTGTTGGACCTCTGTTTTAAAACACATCCCTAACCCAAAACCAAAAACACATCCCTAACCCAAAACCAAAGCCACACGCCCACCTAGCCCAAGCCCATTAAATCACATCCAATAATAATTAAAACATTTAAAACACATGTCAAAAATTAAATTAAATCAATTAAATTAAATGAAATCCAATTAAATAAAAAAAAATCTCATTCCTAAATTAAATAAATCAAATCAAATCTCATAAATCACATTCCTAATTAAATTAAATCACATGCCTAAACTAAATGAAATCAAATCAAATCCCAATAATCATCTTCCTAACGAAAACAAATTACCTCCCTAATTAAAAATATCTTTTCCTTATGATACACAAATTAAATATTCCCCCCATAATTACAATATTTTTTCCCTACCTATACAAGGTAAACCCCAACCCTTACCTATAAAAAGAAGCCTAAACCAAACCATAGAGACCCTAGCTCATTCACGCCCCTCCTCTCTCTCCCTAGAACCACTCACACATATCCTCTCTTTTAGACACTCCTCACAGCTCACCAAAAAAAATCACAAGTCAATAAACCTAACCTTCACGCTCTCAACAATAACAAAATAAACAAATCACCAAAAGCACAAACCCTTCACGCATATAGCCCATTAATGCAACACATGCCCTTGACTCCTCACTGTTGGTTTCTATAATTAGTCCCAAAGAAAGATTAAGCCATAGAAATACAAGTAACATACATGCAAAGCTTGAAGGATGGCGGAATCATACTTACTAAGCTTTGTGACGAAAATGGTGAAAACAATCCTTGAGTCTTC
The DNA here is from genome assembly GCA_019454045.1 of Zanthoxylum bungeanum. Classification (NCBI taxonomy): domain Eukaryota; kingdom Viridiplantae; phylum Streptophyta; class Magnoliopsida; order Sapindales; family Rutaceae; genus Zanthoxylum; species Zanthoxylum bungeanum. Next base: position 84,988 of record SKCR01033771.1, read on the forward strand.
AAGGTGGAAGTTTCGGCCAAGCAAGAAGATGGAGAGAAGCTGCGAATCTTCAAGTGTTCCAAGCTCCAAGGTTGTTTCCCTATCACCTCTTTTGATCCTTGCTTGTGCTAGCAAAAATGGAGAATGAAAAACAATTTTTCTGCCTTTGGTTTGAAGCTCACGGCGTGAGTCAGGGAGAGGAAGAGTTAGAGTATTACTTATCAATTTTGTTCTACCTTTTTGTTTTTCAAAAAACGTGAGAGACAAAATGAAAAGCAAAATAATAATGATATTAATTTTTGGTATTTGATATCATTATTATTTTGCTTTTCATTTTGTCTCTCACGTTTTTGAAAAACAAAAAGGTAGAACAAAATTGATAAGTAATACTCTCCCTCTTCCTCTCCCTGACTCACGCCGTGAGCTTCAAACCAAAGGCAAAAAAATTGTTTTTCATTCTCCATTTTTGCTAGCACAAGCAAGGATCAAAAGAGGTGATAGGGAAACAACCTTGGAGCTTGGAACACTTGAAGATTCGCAGCTTCTCTCCATCTTCTTGCTTGGCCGAACTTCCACCTTGAAGACTCAAGGATTGTTTTCACCATTTTCGTCACAAAGCTTAGTAAGTATGATTCCGCCATCCTTCAAGCTTTGCATGTATGTTACTTGTATTTCTATGGCTTAATCTTTCTTTGGACTAATTATAGAAACCAACAATGGTATCATTGAGCCATGTTTAAGCATGAAATACATTAGGGTTAATTTGGGGAAAATTGATTGAAGCATGTTCTTGTGAAATTGGATGCTAAAGTATGCTTATATGCATGTTATTTGATATATTACATGATCAATTTTAAGAAAAATGCATTGGATGATTTTTCCCCCAAAATATTGTCTTGGCCGAATGTGGAGGTGCTTCCATTGGTTTGAAATTTTTCATGCACAAGCTTATTTGATGACTTAAGCATGATTACATGTATGATATATGATATAATACATAATCAATTTTGAGAAAAATGCATTGGATGATTTTTCCCCCAAAATGTTCCTTTGTCCGAATGTGAGGTACTTCCATTAAGTTGAATTTTTGCATGCACAAGTTCATTGGATGATTTGAGTGTGCTTAAATGTTTGTAATATGATGTATTACATGATCAATTTTGAGAAAATTGTATTGGATATTTTTTCCCCAAAATTGATGCCTTGGCCGAATGTGTAGGTCATTTTATTGATTTGGAATTTTTCATGCACAAGTTTATTAGATAACTTAAGCATGATTAAATGTATGATATTTGATGTAATACATGATCAATTTTGAGAAAAATACATTGGATGATTTTTTCCCTAAAATTGATGCTTGACCGAAAATGGAGGTCTTTTCACTTTATTGAATTTTTGCTTTCAAGTTCATTAGATGACTTAAAATCAATAAGGATAATAGATTAGTGATTCAATTGGATTGAAAAACAAATCGAACCGCAAAAATCTCTCTTGGCCGAATACAACATGACATGTTAAAGGACTTGATTTTTGTTCAAATAAATGTTAGACAAGTGTTTTGAACAATTGATGATTAATGAATTAAATTGGTGTTTTTGAAATATTTGGTTTAATGAATTAATCATGCAATTACACTTTAATGTTTAATTGGGCCTTATGGGCTTGAAATTGATTTTATGGCACTTAAGGGTGATTCCTTATTTGGGCTTGGTAATTGGGTTTGACCCACATTGACCAAAGCCCAAGCCTTTATAAATCAATTGAAAGCCCATTGGACTTTAATTAAACACACATTGGATGTTTGTTGGGCTTGGAGACCCAATTTGATAAGATTTAGAATCTAATCTTTAAAAGCACATTAAAAGTGTAATCATTTAATTTGGAATTAAATAAATTGAATTTATATTGAATGCGACTTAAATTGGATTTAACGGGTAGTTCGATATAATTCTTGAATTCGTACCTTATGTACTATTTCTCAAACGAGTTGGACTCGCGCAAAATCAAACCGTTGATTGAACATTGGATGATCACTTTAACAAAGACTAATTAATGGATTAGATTGGTTGTATAACATGTCTTGAATGAATATACATGTATGTGATGAATGAATAGTGTATAGCGGATGGATATTAGAAGGGAAAGGGTAATTTTAGAAATTATTGTAAATTCAGAATTTATAAATTGGACCTGCGTGTCCAGCCTTATCTCTTTTATCTCTTTGTATTCTCTTCTCACCTAATTCCCCTCAATGTATATGAGGTTTCTCTTATTGTATTATGTAATTGGGTAGAAGTAGAATATTGCTAGTGGGGAGTGAAAGGGAGTGATTTGTTCTAGGAACAAATTGTTTTATATATCCATCCGTATATCACTATTAATTTACTTTACGCGCTTTATGATGTTTTAGAAGCATGCTTAAGGGTGTATGTTGATGAGACCTAACAAAGATAATAAATTGGTTGCCAATTACGCATAAATCCCTCAATCTATATTAAGCGATTATCCTTCCATTGAATGATTCTTGTTCAAGATCCAATTGGCATTGGTTTGTTGGCCAAAGTCAAGACCTTGTCAATTAGGATGTACTTGAATCATGAGAGTTTTGTTCCACATCGGTGTCTTGTCCAAGTTGTGATTTGTTGGCCAAAGTCAAGATCACTTCTTGTCCAACGACATTGATTACGAAACTATCCTTGTCAATGGGTCCCGCTTAACTGGAAATTAGGTTTGTTGTGCCAAAGCCAAGGCCTAGATGATTCGGAGGATATGGTTAGAAAATGTATTAGATACATTGGCATATGCAATATGTTTAGGACTTGGATGTCCACCTGAACGGATCTAGGAATTGGATTGGATCCAATTGATCTGTAAGATCTACCTAGTTGAATAGCATACAGCTTGTTGGCCAAAGTCAAGGTTGTGTGTTATTTAACGGGATCCTAGCCCACTAGGAAATAGAATTTCCCGAGTTCTCAACAGAGGGTTAGAGACTTGATAAAAATAGTGGGAGGCTAGTATTGAATTTGCAATTTCATTCAGATACTTAGCCTTACGCGTCTTTCAAATTTATTTCGTTTTAATTAATTAAAATTAGTTGGACTAATTCATTGTTATTTTTGTAACAGTTTGACTGTACCCATTTTATCGTTAACTAGATAGTTGGACTATCGTAGTTGAGATGGCTAGCAAGGTAAGTGTCCGAGACATCATCATGGGTGACAATGTCTTTAAGGGCACAAACTTCGCTGATTGGGAAATGAACCTAAGGATAGTCCTTGGGGCTGAGAGGATGCTGTACACTATACAAACACCTCTCCCGCCTAAGCCCACTGACCCACTTGAGCTGGAGTTATGGAAAACTCACAGCAGTGATTGTGACACAGCTCAGGCTATTATGTTAGCTTCGATGACTCAGCACTTTCGTCGCCAAAATAGGGACTTGGATCCTTATAATATGATGGCTAGACTGCGAGATCTCCACCGCTCCAACAAGCGGATGGAAAGGTATGAGTTAGTGAAGAAACTCTTCCGCGCCCGAATGACTGAAGGCGCATCAGTTGAGGCCCACGGGGCTCAAATGATCGCCGATATTGATGAGTTGGCCAATATGGGAATAGTCTTGGAGGCTGAGCTGACCGTAGATATGATCTTACAGTCACTTCCTGATACTTGGAAACAAATCATAATCAACTACAAGTTGATGGATACGGATGACACTCTTGGAGAGCTGTTATCCATCTTGAAAGAGTCTGAAAAAGAACTCCACAAAGGGGGCAAGCGCGAGGCGCACTTTGCATCGACCTCTCAGAGGCCAAAGGCTGGGCCCAAAGCTACTGGAGGGGTGAGGAAGAAGAAACATAAGAAAAAGGGTAAAGGCAAGTTGACAAAAGCTTCTGGGAAGCCAAGGGACAAGTCTCAAGATGTCTGCCTCAACTGCGGCAAGAAGGGTCACTGGAAACGTGACTGCCGAATGGGGAAGGGACACAAGGAGGATATCAAGGCAGGCAAGGCACTAGCCTCTGGTATGTTTGTTATTGAGATAAATATGACTACTTCTAGTTTTAAAAATTGGATTTTTGATTCTGGTTGTGCTGCTCATATTTGTACTGATTTGCAGGATCTGCAGGATAGCAGGATGCTGGCTTCAGGGGAGATTGACCTACGAGTCGGAAACGGAACTCCAGTTGTTGTTTTGGCTGTAGGGACTTTTGTTTTGGAATTGCCCTCGGGGCATATGCTTAAACTTTTGAACTGTTATTATATACCTAGTTTGACTAGGAATATTATATCTGTATCTTTCTTAACCCAGCATGGGTACACTTTTGTATTTAGAAACACTGGGTGTTATATATAAAAATGATGCAGAAATTTGCACTGCTATTGCAAATAATGGCCTTATATTTTGAATATAAATGAATCTCCTAAACATAAAATAACAAACAAAAGGCTCAAAAGGAGTAATCTAAAAGATGAAGCTTACATGTGGCATTGTCGTCTAGGACACATCAACAAGACTCGCATATCCACAGTTCGAAGAATGGGTACTTGGACGGATTTGATCTTAATTCATATGATGTCTGCGAATCTTGTTTTTTAGGCAAAATGCCTAAATCACCTTTTAGTGGTAAAGGTGAACGTGCCACAGAACTGTTAGCCCTCATTCATAGTGACGTATGTGGGCCCATGTCTAGCCAGGCTAGAGGTGGATATCATTACTTCGTAACCTTTACGGATGATGCATCTCGTTATGGTTATGTGTATCTAATGAGACACAAGTCGGAAACTTTTGAGAAATTCAAAGAGTTTCAACACGAAGTAGAAAAACAAACAGGCAAGAGTATTAAAACATTGCGGTCGGACCGTGGTGGCGAATACTTAAGTTATGAGTTTCAAGATTACTTGAAAGAAAATGGTATTCTTTCACAGTGGACTCCTCCTGGAACACCGCAATTAAACGGTGTCTCTGAACGGAGAAACCGTACCTTGTTAGACATGGTAAGGTCGATGATAAGTCACACTGAGCTACCTATATCCTTCTGGGGATACGCTTTAAACAGTGCAGTACTTATTTTGAATAAGGTTCCGTCAAAGTCTGTTGAACAGACTCCATATGAGATATGGACAAGGAGGAAACCAGGTTTCTCTTTCCTAAAGATTTGGGGATGCTGGGCATATGTTAAACGTTTGGAAGGTACCAAACTAGAACCCAAATCAGATAAATGCCTTTTCGTGGGATATCCTAAGGAAACCAAAGGATATTACTTCTATCACCCACAAGAGAACAAAGTATTTGTTGCTCTACATGCATTTTTCCTTGAAAAGGAATTCCTAGATGCAGTGGTAAGTGGGAAGAAAGTAGAACTTGATGAAAATCGTAGTGATACTGTTCCTGGCAATGAATCAACGACGAAACATAAACAGACCATCCAGGATGAGTCTGTACCACAATCTTCATATACACAAGGACCGCGTAGGTCGGAGAGAGTCAGGACAGTACCTGAGAGGTATGGGTACCTGATCTCGCCTCATGTGGATATTAATCTTATTGAGGATAATGAACCGTCTACGTATGAGGAAGCAATACAGGATATTGATTCCGCTTTATGGCAAGAAGCCATGAAGTCCGAGATGGTTTCCATGTATGCCAACCAAGTTTGGACACTGGTTGATGCACCAGAAGGTGTAAAACCTATTGGATGCAGATGGATCTTCAAGAAGAAGACCGACATGGATGGCAACGTGCAAACATACAAGGCTAGGCTTGTAGTAAATGGGTATCGTCAACAATATGGTGTTGATTATGACGAAACTTTCTACCGTTGCCATGATTAAATCCATTCGGATAATGCTTGCAATAGCTGCATATTTCGATTACGAGATATGGCAGATGGACGTTAAAACCGCTTTCCTTAACGGAAACCTTTTGGAGGATGTTTACATGCAACAGCCTGACGGTTTTATCGTACCTAGACTTGCAAACAAGGTTTGTACGTTAAATCGATCCATTTATGGATTGAAGCAAGCATCACGATCATGGAATCAGCGTTTTGATGAAATCATAAAAGAATATAATTTCGTGCGAAACGAAGATGACCCTTGTGTATACAAGAAGGTTAGTGGGAGAGCACTGACTTTTATTGTCCTTTATGTCGACGATGTATTGCTTATAGGCAATGACATTCCCATGCTAACGTCGGTGAAGGCTTGGCTTTCATTAAAATTCTCCATGAAAGATCTGGGAGAAGCAGCCTTTATTCTGGGAATAAAGATCTACGGGATAGATCTAGAAAGCTGCTTGGACTCTCCCAGAGTACATATATTGACAAAGTGTTGAAGCGATTCAGCATGGATCAATCCAAGAAGGGATTGATGCCAATGTTACGTGGTATATCTCTTTCTAAGAACATGTGTCCTAAGACACAAGAAGAGAGAGATAACATGAGTCGGATACCGTTCGCCTCGGTAGTCGGATCGATCATGTATGCCATGATATGTACACGACCTGATGTGTGTCATATGCTTTGAGCATGTGCAGTCGCTATCAGGCCGATCCAGGTGAAGGTCACTGGGTGGCAGTTAAGAATATCCTTAAGTATCTTAGACGAACTAAGGATGCTTTCTTAATTTACGGAGAAGGAGAACTTGTGGTATCTGGGTATGCCGATGCAAGTTTCCAAACCGACAAGGACGACTTCAAGTCACAATCCGGGTACATTTTTTGTTTGAATAACGGGGCGGTGAGCTGGAAATCTTCCAAGCAAGATACTGTTGCCGATTCAACAACTGAAGCGGAGTACATTGCTGCGTCGGAAGCAGCAAAGGAGGCAGTTTGGATCCGAAAGTTCCTAATCGGATTAGGAGTAGTTCCATTAGCAGCTGAGCCCGTTCCATTGTATTGTGACAATAACGGGGCTATAGCACAAGCTAAGGAACCAAGGTCTCATCAACGATCTAAGCATGTTCTTCGTCGTTACCATCTGATTCGGGAAATTATACATCGTGGCGATGTAAAGATCGAGAAGGTCGCATCAGATAACAACATTGCAGATCCGCTGACGAAGGTTGTTTATCCGCATGTGTTTGAACGACATATCAATAGTTCAGGTATTAGATTCTTGAGTGACTGGCTATAGGCCAAGTGGGAGATTGTTAGACATTATGACCCATAGCGTCACTGTTTTGTAAATGATATTGTATTATTGTACAAAATTAACTATGTGATAATGAAATTGCCTTTTGCCGTTTGTGTAAAATTATTTACTTTGATATATTAATGGCAAAAGTCCGTATGATTAGTTCCGTATTGAGATGATATGAGACAGTATCAATATAAAAGGTTTAATCATTAAATATCCCTAGTCGGAGTATTGTCGAGATCGGACATCGATAATGCGGAATAGACTAGTATTGCACTTGTGCGAGTTGTGATGGCACAACGTCATAGTTCTCATATATTTAAGTATTGGATACTTATGCAAGTGCGATAGGAGGTTGTGTTTTACCGATGGTACGGAAAACAGCTTCGCTCTGGATAGACCCCGCGGAATCCCATTGGTAGTATGTCTGCGTGTCTATGGGAGGCCGCATCAGGGTAGGTGTATATGGTCTTAACCTGAGACTTACATCGCTAGTACTTGCGACAATCGGTAAACTTTGGTTTTGGTGGTTGGGGACTTTAACCGGTTCTGTGTTCACCACTTCTGGGTTTATCAGGAATCGTAGTGTACTGGGTGTGATGTCAAGATGGAAGTATCACTTCAGACATATGGAGTTGATGATCGCGCAGGACACAGAACTAGTACTCTATAAAAGGTTGCAACCGTCGGGACAATATGACCAGGTCAGGATTGTCCGATTTAAAGAGACTAGTTGTTTGATGTCCGATATATGTTTCGTACGGGGCAGACACACTTCCAGCCCCAGGCCTAACATGTGATCGTTCGATACTGGATCGATGTATGCGATACTACGGTATACTACGCTTGATATAGATCTAATATTCCAGTAAGAATATTTCTGGAGAATTGGGTAGGCATGGCGCTTTGCTAGAAGCCAACCTTGTCTTGTAAATCGGTAAAACGTAGTACGAGGTACGTACGTGTTTGGATTATCCAACGACCGTATTTACTGCCAACATATCCGGAGATCTCTTGGGTCGCTTCCTGATGATTCACCTATGATGTTTGATTCGAACTTTATTAATCTTGGATTAATTATGGAGAAACTTTATCTTGGATAAAATGCCTTATTAGGAGAGAGAGAGAGAGAGATCGATTATTTGGCAGTAAATACGGTCGTTGGATAATCCAAACACGTACGTACCTCGTACTACGTTTTACCGATTTACAAGACAAGGTTGGCTTCTAGCAAAGCGCCATGCCTACCCAATTCTCCAGAAATATACTTACTGGAATATTAGATCTATATCAAGCGTAGTATACCGTAGTATCGCGTACATCGATCCAGTATCGAACGATCACATGTTAGGCCTGGGGCTGGAAGTGTGTCTGCCCCGTACGAAACATATATCGGACATCAAACAACTAGTCTCTTTAAATCGGACAATCCTGACCTAGTCATATTGTCCCGACGGTTGCAACCTTTTATAGAGTACTAGTTCTGTGTCCTGCGCGATCATCAACTCCATATGTCTGAAGTGATACTTCCATCTTGACATCACACCCAGTACACTACGATTCCTGATAAACCCAGAAGTGGTGAACACAGAACCGGTTAAAGTCCCCAACCACCAAAACCAAAGTTTACCGATTGTCGCAAGTACTAGCGATGTAAGTCTCAGGTTAAGACCATATACACCTACCCTGATGCGGCCTCCCATAGACACGCAGACATACTACCAATGGGATTCTGCGGGGTCTATCCAGAGCGAAGCTGTTTTCCGTACCATCGGTAAAACACAACCTCCTATCGCACTTGCATAAGTATCCAATACTTAAATATATGAGAACTATGACGTTGTGCCATCACAACTCGCACAAGTGCAATACTAGTCTATTCCGCATTATCGATGTCCGATCTCGACAATACTCCGACTAGGGATATTTAATGATTAAACCTTTTATATTGATACTGTCTCATATCATCTCAATACGGAACTAATCATACGGACTTTTGCCATTAATATATCAAAGTAAATAATTTTACAAAACGGCAAAAGGCAATTTCATTATCACATAGTTAATTTTGTACAATAATACAATATCATTTACAAAACAGTGACGCTATGGGTCATAATGTCTAACACTCACGACACCCACTGAACGCACCACGTCTCCCCTCACCCACTTTGCAACACACTCACATTAACTGCCCCTCACTCACGCCACAACCCTAAACTGCCCTCAACTCACTTCACGCAACACCTTACCTCACTTCACGCAACACCTCACCCCACTCAATCAGCCGCACCTTCATCACGCCAACAAGCCACTCATCACAGCCTCACGCACACACTCACGCCCTCAGCACTTGGCAGCACACAGTCCACTCATCACAACCTCACGCACACACTCACTCAACACATAACCCTCACGTACTCAACTCTCTCTCATTAAACATCCCTCAAACACACGTGCACTGACCAAACTCACACATATAACCCTCACGCACACACTGCCACTCACAGCCCTCACGCACCAACACACTAACCGAACTCACACACGCACAGTCCCTGAAATCTACCCATGAAACCACTGAAAAACAGCACATTTTCACCGAAAATAGTCCCTCAAAAACTGCACTTTTAAACCCACAAACCAGTCCAGAAAAACTTCACATCCACAGCATAAAACAGAGTAAAACAGTAGCCCAAAACAGCGAAGCAACGAAGGAAAACGACGAACCAGTAAATCGAAAAATTTGCAGAGCACCAATGCTTCCGACGACCGTGTAATGCACTTCCGAGAGACGACTTAAGAGGTTAGACCTGAGGGCACCCTTTTTTATTTATTCTCTTTATCTTTATTTATTTTCTTACTTTATTTCACATTAGTATTGTGGATTGGTGTATGATATGACTTTCGGATGAATGGAATATGTGTTCTCTCTTGCGGTATATCAGATGGAAACCCGAACGTAAATTCCGTAGTCGAATCCGAATGGACGGTAGTGCGGTCTGTACTCGGGATACAATGCCATGTACCGCTTGAGAGACACACATATTCCATTTCATCCAACCTGTTTGAGTATAATTTAGTCGTTAGTATGTTATTTATTTTTAAGCATGATTTAGTCGTTAGTATGTTATTTCTTTATGCATGATTTAGTTATTTACTTTCGCATTAGGAATTTAATTTACGTTTATGTTTAAGTCGTTATTTATTTTTTACATGTTTGATAATTCAATATGCTCATGAGATTATTGTGTGTTATCGTGTGTTGCCGTTATGATGACTTAATTTTAAAGCATGTAAACTTAGATATATGATTTATTTTTATGAACGCGAACTAGATCTAGAATACTCTTGGGAATATATGTTGCGTAGACTTGGTTAAATTATTGCACAAATCCGTTCATTACAAGTGGCATAAGTAAGGGACCATTCCGAACCTAACGGTTTGAGGTCTTCCTTTGCGAGGGGTGAGTGCGGCCTTAAATCATTTCCCAGTTCACACTGGGTGGCGACTCCATTTTATTTCTCCGGTGTAGTCCCTCGCTGGCAACTCCGTACTCCTGACCGGAGATGGCTGTCATCCATCATCATCCTCTTTAGATGCATAGCTGGATATGGTGGAAAGATGGGCGGTGAAGGAAAACGCACTTCATTAGGCTCTGAGATAAACCCGCTGTTCTCAAACATTTCCACCAAGGTAGAATTAAAGTCCACAGAATAAGCCATATAGTTGTCAACCCGCTCCTGAAAAATACGCTCTACTTGTCTATGACGTCGTGTCTCTTTCTCTAATAAGGATAGTCGTTCACCCAAATTAAGATGAGATGTAGGAGTCATCAATGGACGAGGACGGGGCAAACTCGCAGCTCGAGAAGAACTAGCCACTCTAGAAGGACTAGAATCTCATGTTTGATCATCGTCCTTGTTCTTATAACGGGCAAGAGTACCCATATCAATTGGAGCCTGGACAGTCAGCAGTTCTTCACCTTTGTCCCATGTAACCCTCGCATTATGGCATAAATCAGTAATTAGAGACGGGTGAGGAAGGTCAAGTGTAGTCGTACCCCTTACATCATCAAGGATTGAGTCATGAATTATGCACCCAATATTAATGGATTTGCAGTTATAATTGCATAAGTGAGAGCGTCACGATCCTTAGTCACATGGGATGTGTGACTGGCTGGCATAAGTTAAGCGAAAATGAAAAAAACCAAGCCTTAGCATACTTCTCCAAGACTGTCTTGTTAAAATGCACTGCTTGTTTTCCAACTAGCACCTTCTCCACATAAGGTAGTTATGATCTCCTCATAATTAAAGTCCTCCGCCAAATATGCAGTATACTCGTCTTCTTCAATGTCTGGCAACTGATAAAATATGTTGATAGTGTGTTGGTCGAACGTTACCATTTTACTCTCATGAGAACCTTTATGCCCTCGTGGCACACCTTCAAATTTGTATAGAATTCCCGGACAACAGGTACAACTGCATCAGCAGAGGATCTAATGAATTCTTCCCATCCCCAATTTTGAATTATACATGCTATATCGAGGTCATGTGCAATGGAGACTCGAATTCCCTAGTCCCGAATTAGGTTATTTGAAAGCAATGCATTTGAATTGTTAAACGCCTCCTCATTTCAAAAACACTCGGGGTCGTAAGTAAGTGAGGAATATGCCTTCCCTTTCTTCTTCGGGGCCATATTACCACTCTTGGCTCCAATACTGTCTACATACCACACCACACACTCAACCTTCTCAATTGATGCAAGAATTGTCTTTGGGGAAATTCATTAAACACTAGGTGGGCAAATGTGATACCAAATACTTATTGCCTTCACTTGCTGCTGTTGGACAATTATGGCCAATAAAATCAATATTTGTAAAAGACATTGTGGTTTTTATACAAATTAACTATGTGACAAATGAAATTACTATTTTATCATTTTGTAATTAGATTACTTGAATATATAAATGATAAAAGTCCTTATGATTAGTTCCGAATTAATAAGATATGAGACAGTATCAATCGACGAAAGGTTTAATCATTAAATATCCATAGTCACAGTATTATTGAGAATGGACATCGATAATGCAGAATAGGCTAGTATTACACTTGTGCGCGTTATGGAAGCGTAACGACATAGTTCTCATATATTTGGGTATTAGATACTCATGCAAGTGTAATAGGAGGTTCTGTTTACCGATGGTATAGGAACAGCTTCGCTCTAGATAGACCCATCAGAATCCCATTGGTAGTATGACTATGTGTCTATGGGAATCCAAATCAGGGTATGTGTATTTAGTCTTAACCTGAGACTTACATCGCTAATACTTGCGACAATCAATACGCTTTGGTTTTGGTCATCCGAGACTTTAACAGGTTCTGTGTACGCCTCTTCTGGGTTTATTGAGAATCGTAGTGTATTAGGTGTGATGTCAAGATGGAAGTATCACTTTAGTCATATGGAGATGATGATCACACAAGGATACATAACTGGTACTCTATTATGTTGCAACTATCGGGATAATATGCCAAGGTCATAATTATTCGATTAAAGAGACTAGTTGCTAATGATCCGATATATTCTTCATACGGGGTAGACACAATTCCAGCCTCAGGCATAGCATGTGAAATCCGATGCTGGATCGTAATACGCAATACTTAGTATACTACGCCTGGTATAGATTGTGTATTGCTTAAAAGAATATTTCTGGAGAATTGGGTAGGCACAGTGCTTTGCTAGAAGCCAACCATGTCTTGTAAATCGGTAAGAACGTGGTACGGGGTACGCACGTGTTCGGATAGTCCAACGACTGGATTTAATGCCAACATATCCAGGGATCTCATTGGTCGCTTCCCAAAGATTCACCGATGACGTTTGACTCGAACAAAATTAATCTGGGATTAATTATGAGAGAGAGAAAATTAATCTGGGATTAATTACGGCAAGAATTTATATAGGATAAAATTCTATTAGAAGAGAGAGAACGATTAATTGGAATTAATCGATTAAATAATATATTCGATATATTAATTGAAATTAGATTTCAATGCGGAATTAAAATTGTATTTTAATTCGGAGAACATATTAATTTAGAATTAATTCTTAAGTGACTTTAATAATAATTTTGCTAGGCATAATTATTTAATTAAATTGGATTTAATTATGTCCTAACGAAAAATTCGTTAATTCAAAATTAAACGAACCCGAGCCCGAAGTGTGTTAAGCGGGCTCACTCGAATTTTGAATTTTAAAGTGGGGCCCACCAACTCAAATCATTAGTCAACTTTATTTACTTTTTGGTGATAGAAGTTGGTGGTGATTTGGTTGATAACTTGTAAAACACATTTTGTCATTTGAATGACATATACCAAAATTTGATTTTGGTAAATGGTAATTGACTTTTGGAAAATCAAATACACAAAACAAAATACTTCTCTCTCTCCCTGCTCCTAATTGTCGATTGCTTCTACCTCTCCCTTAGAAATTTTGTTTCAAAATTTCTTCTTGCTAGCACATACAAGGAGTCAACCAAGGTGTTAGGGAAACAAATCCTAGAGTTTGGAACACAAGGGAAATGCTTGGAGCTCTTCTCAAACGCAAAAGTTTTGAACTTCCAACATCCAACGAAACCAATCAATGTAAGTTTTTCCGCAACTTCTTTGAGTATTCACACGAAATCATGACTTAGAAGATCCTTGGCATGTTCTAGGAACCAAACCATGGTATCAGAGCCTTTTCTAAGCATGAAATGAATTTAGGATTTATATACTTTAATTTGGGGGTTTTTATGATTTGAGCATGATTTCTTCAAATTGATGGTTTGGTTGAGCTTCGATGATGAATAATTAGATTTATGCATCTTAAGAATTGAGAAAATGAATTGGATAAATTTTCCCCTAATTTCCTTGCTTTGACCGAAACATGAACCCTAGATATATCATGGTGATTTTTGATTTTAGACCATTGGATGTGTTTAATGCATGATGAGTATATTGATTGTTGATTTAATTAGATTGAAATCAAAATTGGATATAAATTGTGTCATATTGCCGTGAGTTGAGAAACATGATATAGATTGATTTTGCTTCAATTTTTGTTGGACATGAGTTGATAAATTAAAGCATGATTAATTAGATAAATTTGTGTTTTGAAAATATTGATTTAACTAATTAATTAAGGCTATTACACTTTAATTAAAATAATTGTGATATTTAGAATATTGTAATTTAATAAATTAGTCTTTAATTTTGAATTGGGCTAATATTATTGTATTTGGGCTTAATGGGCTTGGTTGGGCCAAGCTTGGTTTAGGACAATTGGATTGGATCCAAATTGGGCCTAAAACCATTCCATAAAGTCCAAATTTAATAATTGGGCTTTTAACCATTTAATTGGGCCTAATGGGCCAAAATTAATTTTATGGCAAATAGGGTGATTCCTTATTGGGCTATGTCATCTTGGATTGGATCCATAATTGCCAAAGTCCATGCCTTAAGAATTAATTAAAAGCCCATTGGACTTTAATTAAATTGACATTGGATGTTGATTGGGCCTTTGAGACCCATAAAGATTGGATTTAGAATCTAAGTCTAAAAGGCGCTAAAATAAGTGTAATTATTTAATTTGGAATTAAATTAGAATTAGTATTGAATACAAATTAAATTGTATTTAAAATTGTAGTTCGATATAATTCAAGAATATGTACTTTGAGTACTTATTCTTAAACGAGTTGGACTCGCGCAAATCAAATCGTTGTTTGAACATTGGATGATCATTAATTCAAAGATTAATTAATTGGATTAGATTGATTGAATAACATGATTTGTGTGAATACATGGATGTATTGTATGAATAATGTATATCAGATGGATATTAGAAGGGTGAGGGTAATTTTTGAAATTGTTGTAATAAATTTAGAATTTATTAAATTGGACCTGCGTGTCCAGCCTTTTATCTCTTGACTTTTTGTATTTCTCTTCTCACCTATTCCCCTCAATGTTAATGAGGTTTCATTAATGTATTATGTAATTGGGTAGAAGTTAGAATAGTGCTAGCCGGGGAGAGGAAATAGAGAGATTTGTTCTAGGAATAATTTGTTAAATATCCATCCACATATCGTTATTATTTATTTCGCACCTTATTATGCTTTTAGAATGCATACTTAAGTGTGTATGATGAGACCTAATCAAAGGTAATAAATTGGTTGCCAATTTTCACGAAAAACCCTCAATATAATATTAAGCGATTTCCTTCCATTGAGTGGTTCTCTCTCAAGATCCAAGATTGGCATTGGTTTGTTGGCCAAAGTCAAGATCAATGTCCATCGCGGATGTGTTTGAACCACGAAAGCTCTGTTCCATA
Organism: Zanthoxylum bungeanum; assembly: GCA_019454045.1. Lineage (NCBI taxonomy): Eukaryota > Viridiplantae > Streptophyta > Magnoliopsida > Sapindales > Rutaceae > Zanthoxylum > Zanthoxylum bungeanum. The sequence goes on from SKCR01033771.1 coordinate 100,468, forward strand.
TCGTATGTCTTGGGGCAAGTTTTGACTTGTTGGCCAAAGTCAAGGTCACTTCTTGTTCATCAACATGGATTACGAAGCTTTCCCACTGTCAATGGGTCCCGCTTAACTGGAATCATTAAGCTTGTTGAGCGAAAGCAAGGCTTAGTTGATTCAGAGGAAAAGGTTAGGAAATATATTGGATATATTGACATATATATTGTATATATGTTTCGGACTTGGAGGTCCACCTACCAGATCTAGGAATTGGATGGGATCCAATTGATCTTAGAGATCTACCTAGTTAAATATCATACAGCTTGTTTGCCAAAGTCAAGGTTATGTGTTATTTAACGGGATCCTAGCCCACTAGGAAACTAGGTTTCCCGAGTACTCAACAGAGGGTTAGAGGCTCGCCGAAAAATAATGTGAGGCCAGTATTGAATTTGCAATTTCGTTAAAATACTTGCCAAATATGCGCTTTCAAATTATTTTCGTCATTTTATATATTTATATTAGTTGGATTAATATTTTATTATTTTTTTGTAACAGTTTGACTGTACACAAAATCGTTAATTGAATAGTTAGACTATTGCAATTAAGATGGCTGGAAAGGTCAACGTTAGAGACATTATCATGGGCGAAAATGTCTTTAATGGTGCGAACTTTCCTGACTGAGATATGAACCTCAGGATTGTCCTGGGGGCTGAGAGATTGCTCTATACGATAGAGAGACCTCTTGAGCCTAAGCCCGGAATTGAGCAGCTGTTTGAGCTTGAGCTTTGGAAGACTCACAGTGATGACAACTCAGCTACTCAATCCGTCATGCTTGCTGCAATTACCCCACAATTTCGTCGTCAAAATAAAGGATTGGATCCCTATGAAATGATGTTGTAATTAAGGGACATTCATCGATCTAATCTTAGATCGCAGATGTATGAATTGTAGAAGAAGCTCTTTCGCTCTCGCAAGTCAGAGGTACATCTGTTGAGCACCATGTGTCACAGATGATTGCTGACATCGAATAGCTGGGACAGCTAGGCATAGTCTTCGAGGCTGAGACTTCTATAGATTTGATCTTACAGTCTATTCCTGACAGCTGGAGAGGGTTCATCATGAACTATAATATGATGAACCAAGAAAATACTATTGGAGAGTTGATGACAATGCTGAAAGAGGCAGAAAAGAGCTTTTGAAGGGTAAAAAGTGCAAGGCGCACTTCGCTTCGACATCTCAGAATGCCAAGGCTTGACCGAAGGCTACTGAAGGTGTGAAGAAAAAAAATAGGCAAAGGCAAAATCATCAAAGTCTTCTGGGAAGAAAAAGGACAAATCCCAAGATGTCTACCTACAGTGTGGCAAACAGGGTCACTGGAAGCGTGACTGCCGTGAGTACAAGGTGCACATGAAAGAAGTGAAAACGGGCAAGACACCGGCTTCAGGTATGTTTGTTATTGAAATAAACATGTCTACTTCTAGTCTTAAAAATTGGATTTTTGATTCTGGTTGTGGTACTCATATATGTATTGATGTGCATGATCTGCAGATTAGTAGGAGACTGGCTTCAAGAGAGATCGACCTCCGAGTTTGAAATGGGACTAGAGTCGCCGTTTTGGCTGTTGGGACCTACATTTTAGAACTGCCCTCGGGGCATGTACTTAATTTATCAAACTACTATTATGTACCTAGTTTGACTAGAAACATTATATCTGTATCTTGTTTAACCCAATGTGGGTATACTTTTGTATTCAGAAACACAAGGTGTTTTGTTTATAAAAATGATTTTGAGATATGCAGTGCTGATGTTAATAATGGTCTTTATATTTTGAATATAAATCAATCTCAAACATATAAAATGACAAACAAAATGCTTAAATTAAGTAACAAAGATGAAACTTATATGTGGCTCTATCGTCTGAGACATATTAACAAGACTCGTATATCCACACTTTCGAAGAGTGGATACTTGGACGGATTTGATCCAAATTCATATGACGTCTGCGAAACTTGTTTATTAGGTAAAATGCCTAAAACACCTTTTAACGGTAAAGGTGCACGCGCCACCGAACTGTTAGCCCTCGTTCATAGTGACGTTTGTGGGCCCATGTATAGCCAGGCTAGAGGTGGATATGAATACCTTGTAACCCTTTACGGATGATGCATCGCGTTATAGTTATGTGTATCTTATGAGACACAAGTCGAAAACCTTTGAGAAATACAAAGAGTTTTGACAAGAAGTAGAAAAACAGACCGGCAAAAGTATTAAAACATTACGGTCGGACCTGTTGGACAGTTATGACTCATAGCGTCACTTTTTGTAAAAGACATTGTGTTTTTGTACAAATTAATTATGTAGCAAAGGAAATTGCCTTTTATCATTTCGTAATTAGATTACTTAAATGTGTGAATGATGAAAGTCCTTATGATTAGTTCCGGATTGAGATGATATGAGACAGTATCAATCCATGACAGTTTAATCATTAAATATCCCTAGTCGTAGTATTATCGAGACTGGACAATGATAATGCGGAATAGACTAGTATCGCACTTGTGCTTGTTTTGGAAGCGTAACATCATAGTCCTCATATATTTAAGTATTGGATACTTATGCATGTGTGGTAGGAGGTTATGTTTACCGATGGTACGGAAACAGCTTCACTCTGGATAGACCCCTCTCCCATTGGTAGTATGACTATGTGTCTATGGGAGTCCGCAACATGGTAGGTGTATTTGGTCTTAACTTGAGACTTGCATCGCTAGTACTTGCGACAATCATTAGACTTTGGTTTTGGTCGTCCAGGACTTTAACAGGCTCTGTGTACGCCTCTTCTGGGTTTATTGAGAATCGTAGTGTATTGGGTATAATGTCAAGACGGAAGTATCACTTCAGTCATATGGAGATGATGGTCATGCAGGGATACATAACTGGTTCTCTAAAGGGTTACAACCATCGGGATAATATGACTAGGTCATGATTATCCGATAATAAAGAGACTAGTTGCTAGCGATCTGATATATGCTTCGTACGAGGCAGACACTATTCCAGCCCCAGGCCTTGCATGTGACATCCGATACTGTATCGCAATATGCAATACTACATATACTACGCCTGACATATATTATATATTCCATTAAGAATATTTCTGGAGAATTGGGTAGGCATGGCGCTTTGCTAGAAGCCAACCTTGTCTCGTAAATCGGTAAGAACGTAGTACTAGGTATGTAAGTGTTCGGATAGTCCGACGACCGGATTTACTGCCAACATATCCAGGGATCTCTTGGGTCGCTTCCCGAAGATTCACCGATGATGTATGATTCTAACTTTATTAATCTGGGATTAATAGCGGAGAGACTTTATCTGGGATAAAGTAATATTTGAAAAGAGAGAACAATTAATTTGGAATTAATAGATAAAACAATATATTCGATATATTATATGAAATTAGATTTCGACGTGGATTTAAAATTGGATTTTAATTCGGGCTAACGAATTGATTTAGAATTAATTCGCAAGCGACGTGAATAGTAATTTTGCTAGGCATAATTATTTAATTGAATTTGATTTAATTACGTCGCAACGAAAAATTCGTTAATTGGGAATTAACGAACCCGAGCCCGGAATGTGTTTGGGGGCCCACTTCGATTTTGAATTAAAGTGGGGCCCACAAGTCACATCGCGAGTCACATCACTTGTCATTTTAGTGATAGACACCAAGTCACCTTTTGGTGAGTGACATGCAGTCACTATTCATGATGTGGTTGGTGTGGACATTTAATGCAATTTTAGAGCCAAAATTTTGTTGACTTTTGGAAAGGATATACAAAATTTTTGGTAATTGATTTTCATTATGTTTTTTGGAAAACAAATAACAAAAGAATTAAAAAAACTCTCTCTCTCCCTTATAGACCAAAAAAACCGTGAGCCTCTTGACGAAGGAAGAAGAATTGTTTTTCTTCCTAACTTGCTAGCACATTCAAGGATCAATACAAGGTGATAGGGAAACCGAACTTAGAGCTTGGAATCCTTTGGAAGCTTGGAGCTTGTTCATCTTCTTCAACAAAATCAAGCCTTGGCCGAATACATTAAGCAAAGAGGAAATTTTTTTTGATACTCTCATCCAAAAGCCGATCTTTGTAAGTATGATTCCGCCATACTTCTTATAAGTATTAATTCTTTTCATTACTTTTATTGATCTTGGGACCACCTTAGATTCCAACAATGGTATCATGGAGCAAGGTTTAAGCATGAAAATGATTAGGGTAAAATTTGGGTAAAAATGATTTGAGCATGATTTGATGAAATTGTTTGATTAAGTATGCTTGAATGATGATAACATAGTGTTATGCATGATCAATTTCATGAAAAATGAATTGGATAATTTTTCCCCAAATAAATTGGCTTGGCCGGGAGTTTGGTACCCTAATTAGTAATGGTATTTTTATTTTTTGATCATTGGATGAGTTGAAAACATGGGTAATGTTTATTTGAGATTCAATCGGATTGAAAACGAAATCGGACAAATAAAACCCTAGAATGCCGTGAGTTGATAACATGTAATGAGATGATTTTTTGATTCAAAAATGTTGGACATGAGTTGAACAAATTAATAAATGATTAATTGATTAAATTTGTATTTTGGAAATATTAATTTAGATAATCAATTAATGTATTACACCTGAATTAATTAAATTTTGAAATTCTGGAATATTGAAATTTAATTAAATGGGCTTGATTTTGAATTGGGCTTATAATTGTTGTATTTGGGCATAATGGGCTTGGTTGGGCCAAGTTGGTTTAGGCCAATTGGATTGGATCCAAATGGGCCTAAATCATTCCATTAAGTCCAAATATAACAAATGGGCTTTAAAAGTTTAATTGGGCCTAATGGGCCTAAATTGGTTTCTTGGCAAATAATGGCGATTCCTTAATTGGGTTTGGTTTTTTGGTTTGACCCATATTGACCAAAGCCCATGCCTTATGATATCAATTGAAATCCCATTGGACTTTAATTAAACAACATTGGATGTTAATTGGGCTTTGAGACCCGTTTAGATTAGATTTGGAATCTATGTCGTTAAAGCGCATTAAAAAGTGTAAATATTTAATTTGGAATTAAATAAATGAATTAGTATTGAATACGAATTAAATTAGATTTAAAGAGTAGTTCGATATAATTCAAGAATTCGTACTTTGAGTACTTATTCTAAAACGAGTTGGACTCGCGCAAATTAAATCATTGTTTGAACATTGGATGATCACTAATATTCAAAGATTAATTAATTTGATTAGATTGATTGAATAACATGCTTGAATGAATACATGGATGTGATGAATGAATAGCATATATCGGATGGATATTAGAAGGGAAAGGGCAATTTTGGAAATTGTTGTAAATTTAGAATTTATTAATTTGGACATGCGTGTCTAGCCTTCTCTCTTTATTGATTCTTTGTATTCTCTTCTCACCTAATTCCCCTCAATGTTAATGAGGTTTCTTTTATTGTATTATGTAATTGGGTAGAAGTTGGAATAGTGCTAGCGGGGGAGAGGAAATAGAGTGATTCGTTCTAGGAACAATTTGTTAAATATCCATCCGCATATCGTTATTAATTTACTTTCGCGCCTTATTATGCTTTTAGAATGCATGCTTAAGGGTGTATGATGAGACCTAACAAAGATAATAAATTGGTTGCCAATTTATGCCAAAAACCCTCAAAACATACTAAGCTTTTTTCCTTCCATTGAGTGATTCTTACTCAAGATCCAAGATTAGCACTGGTTGTTGGCCAAAGTCAAGACCTTTGTCAATTGCGGATGTGTTTGAATCATGAAAGCTTTGTTCCATATCGGTGTCTTGTCCATGTTGTGATTTGTTGGCCAAAGTCAAGATCACTTCTTGTCCATCGACATTGATTACCAAGCTTTCCAAGGTCAATGGGTCCCGCTTAACTGGAATTATTAAGCTTGTTATGCTAAAGCCAAGGCTTAGTTGATTCAGAGGAAAATGTTAGGAAAATATATTGGATATATTGGCAAATATATTGTATATATGTTTCGTACTTGGAGTTCCACCTACCAGATCTAGGAATTGGATGAGATCCAATTGATCTTCGAGATCTACCTAGTTAAATATCATACAGCTTGTTGGCCAAAGTCAAGGTTGTGTGTTATTTAACGGGATCCTAGCCCACTAGGAAACTAGGTTTCCCGAGTACTCCACAGAGGGTTAGAGGCTCGCCGAAAAATAGTGGGAGACTAGTATTGAATTTGTAATTTTGTTCAAATACTTAGCTTTACGCGCTTTCAAATTATTTCGTCAAAATTATTTTATTAGTTGGACTAATATTGTGTTATTTTTCTTGTAACAGTTAGACTGTACCCAAACATCGTTAATCGAATAGTTGGACTATTGCGGTTAAGATGATTGGAAAGTTAAGCATTAAGGATATTGTCATGGGCGACAAATGGCAGAAACTTTCAAGACTGGGATATGAATCTCAGAATTGTTCTGGGATCCGAGAAGTTACTCTATACTATAGAGCGACCTCTTGGGCCTAATCCCCGACCTGATCAGTTCTTGAGCTAGAGTTTTGGAACACTCATAGCGATGATAATGCGACTGCTCGTTCGGTAATGCTTGCCGTTATGACTCCGCAATTCCGTCGTCAAAACAAGGGGTTGGATCTCTATAAGATGATGGCGAAGTTACACGATCTCCACCGATCTAACCTTAGATCGCAAAGATATGAGTTGCAAGAAGAAGCTCTTCCGGGCTCGAATGTCAGAGGGTACGTCTGTTGAGCATCTTGTCTCGGAGATGATTGCTGATATTAAACAGCTCGGACAAATGGGCATAGTCTTCGATCCTGAGACTTCTGTAGATTTGATCCTACAGTCTCTCCCCGACACTTGGAATGGGTTCATCATGAACTACAACATGTTGAACCAAGACCAAACTCTTGGAGAGTTGATGTCCACTCTGCGTGAGGCAGAAAATGAGCTCCTTAAGGGCAAGAAGCGCGAGGCGCACTATGCTTCAACATCTCAGACTCCGAGGGCTTGGCCCAAGACGACTGGAGGTGTTAAAAAGAAGAAGCATAAGAAGAAGGGCAATGCCAAATCGTCAAAGGGTTCGGGGAAACCCAAGGAAAAATCCCAAGATGTTTTTCTTCAGTACGGACAGCGGGGTCACTGGAAGCGTGACTGCCGCGAGTACAAGGCACTCATGAAGGAAATCAAGGCGGGCAAGGCACCGGCCTCAGATATGTTTGTTATAGAAATAAACATGACTACTTCTAGTTTTAAAAATTGGATTTTTGATTCTGATTGTGGTACTCACATTTGTACTGATGTCCAGGATATGCAGATTAGCAAGAGACTGGCTTCAGGAGAGATTGACCTCCGTGTTGGAAATGGGACACCAGTCGCCGTTTTGGCCGTTGGCACACTTTGTTTTAGAACTGCCCTCGGGGCATGTACTTGAACTTACAGACTTATTATGTACCTAGTTTGACTAGGAATATTATTTATGTATCTATGTTAGCCAATGTGGGTACACTTTTGTATTTAGAAACACTGGGTGTTTTATGTATAAAAATGATATAGAAATTTGCACTGCTGTTGTAAATAATGGTATTTATATTTTGAATATAAACCAATCTCAAAATGTAACAAACAAACGGCTTAAAAAAAGTCATAAAGATGAAACTTATATGTGGCATTGTCGTCTGGGACACATAAACAAGACTCCCATATCCACACTTTCAAAGAGTGGGTACTTGGATAGATTTGATCCAAATTCATATGACGTCTGCGAATCTTGCTTATTAGGCAAAATGCCTAAATCACCTTTTAGCGGTAAAGGTGTACGTGCCACCGAACTGTTAGCCCTTGTTCATAGTGACATTTGTGGGCCCATGTCTAGCCAGGCTAGAGGTGGATATGAATACTTCGTAACCTTTACGGATGATGCATCGCGTTATGGTTATGTGTATCTTATGAGGACAAGTCGGAAACTTTTGAGAAATTCAAAGAGTTTCGACACGAAGTTGAAAAACAGACTGGTAAAAGTATTAAGACATTACGGTCGGACCGTGGTGGTGAATACTTGAGCAATGAGTTTCTTGACTACTTGAAAGAATATGGTATTCTTTCACAGTGGACTCCTCCCGGGACACCGCAATTAAACGATGTGTCCGAACGGAAAAACCAAACTTTGTTAGACATGGTAAGATCTATGATGAGTCGCACTGAGCTACCTATTTCATTCTGGGGATATGCATTAAACAATGCAATACTTATTTTGAAAAAGGTTCCGTCAAAGTCTGTTCAACAGACACCATATGAGATATGGACAGGAAAAAAACCGGGTTTCTCATTCCTGAAGATTTGGGGTTGCTGGGCATACGTCAAACATTTGGAAGGTACCAAACTTGAACCCAAATCAGATAAATGCCTATTTGTAGGATATCCAGGGAAACCAAAGGATATTACTTCTATCACCCACAAGAGAACAAAGTATTTGTTGCTCTACATGTGGTTTTCCTTGAGAAGGAATTCCTAAATGCAGTGATAAGTGGGAGGAAAGTAGAACTCAATGAAAATCGGAGTGATACTGTTCCTGACACAGAATCCTTAACGAAACATGAACAGTCCATCGGGGATGAGACTGAACCAAAATCTTCGAAAACACAAGGACCGCGTAGGTCAGAGAGAGTCAGAAAACAACCTGAGAGGTATGGGTTTCGATCTCACCTTATGTAGATATCAATCTCATTTAGGAAGACGAGCCGGCTACGTATGAGGAAGCGATACAAGATATCGATTCTGCTTTATGGCAAGATGCCATGAAGTCCGAAATGGATTCCATGTATACCAACCAAGTTTGGACACTGGTTGATGCACCAGAAGGCGTAAAGCCTATTGGTTGCAAATGGATCTTCAAAAGGAAGACCGACATGGATGGCAACGTACAAACATATAAAGCCAGGCTTGTAGTGAAGGGGTATCGTCAACGACATGGTGTCGATTAAGATGAAACTTTCTCACCCATTGCCATGATTAAATCCATTCGGATAATGATTGCTATTGCTGCATATTTTGATTACGAGATATGGCAGATGGACATCAAAATTTCTTTCCTTAACGGAAACCTGTTGGAGGATGTTTATATGCAACAGCCTGACGGTTTTGTCGTGCCTAAACATGCAAACAAGGTTTGCAAGTTAAATCGGTCCATTTATGGACTGAAGCAAGCGTCGCGTTCTTGGAACCAATGTTTTCATGAGATCATAAAAGAATATGATTTCGTTCAAAACGAAGATGATCCTTGTGTATACAAGAAGGTTAGTGGGAGCGCACTGACTTTCATTGTCCTTTATGTTGACGATGTAATGCTTATGGGCAATGACATTCCCATGTTAACATCGGTGAAAGCTTGGCTTTCATTAAAATTCTCCATGAAAGATCTGGGAGAAGCAGCCTTTATTCTGGGAATAAAGATCTACCGGGATAGATCTAGAAAGCTGATTGGACTCTCCCAGAGCACGTACATTGACAAAGTGTTGAAAAGATTCAACATGGATCAGTCTAAGAGGGGACTGTTGCCAGTGTCACATGGCGTCACTCTATCTAAGGACATGTGTCCTAAAAATCAAGATGAGAGAGACAACATGAGTCGGATACCGTTCGCCTCGGCAATCGGATTGATCATGTATGACATGATATGTATGCGACCTGATGTCTCATATGCTTTGAGCATGTGTAGTCGCTATCAGGCCGATCCAGGGGAGGTCACTGGATAGCGGTTAAGAATATCCTTAAATATCTCAGACGAACGAATGATGCTTTCTTAATCTATGGAGATGGAGAACTTGAGGTAACTGTGGTATAACCGATGCAAGTTTCCAAACCGATAAAGACGATTGTAAGTCGCAATCTGGGTACGTGTTTTGTTTGAATAAAAGGAGCAGTGAGCTAGAAATCTCTCCAAGCAAGAGACTGTGCCGATTTAACAACAGAAGCATAGTATATCGCTGCAGCTGAAGCAAGCAGTAAATGTGGCAGTTTGGATCCAAAATTCCTAATTGGATTAGGAGTAGTTCCGTTAGCAGCTGAGCCGTTCCATTGTATTGTGACAATAACGGGGCTATAGCGCAGGCTAAGGAACCGCGATCTCATCAACGATCCAAGCATGTTCTTCGACGTTTCCATCTGATTCGTGAGATCATACATCGTGGCGATGTGAAGATCGAGAAGGTCGCATCAGATGACAACGTTACAGATCCGCTGACGAAAGCTATTCCTCAGAAAAGTTTGAGCGACATGTACATAGTTCAGGTGTTAGATGCTTGAGTGACTGGCTATAGGCCAAGTGGGAGATTGTTGGACAATTATAACCCATAGCGTCACTATTTTTAAAAGACATTATGTTTTTGTACAAATTAATTATGTAGCAAAGGAAAATGCCTTTTATCATTTCGTAACTAGATTACTTAAATGTGTGAATGATGTAAGTCCTTATGATTAGTTCCGGATTGAGATGATATGAGACAATATCAATCCATGACGGTTTAATCATTAAATATCCCTAGTCGTAGTATTATCGAGACTGGACATCGATAATGCGAAATAGACTAGTATCGCACTTGTGCGTGTTATAGAAGCGTAACAACTATTGTATACTTATGCAAGTGTGGTAGAAGGTTGTGTTTACCGATGGTATGGAAACAGCTTCACTCTGGATAGACCCCTTGGAATCCAATTGGTAGTATGACTATATTCTATGGGAGTCCGCATCAGGGTAGGTGTATTTGGTCTTAACCTGAGACTTGCATCGCTAGTACTTGCGACAATCAATACGCTTTGGTTTTGGTCGTCCAGGACTTTAACAGGTTCTGTGTACGCCTCTTCTGGGTTTATTGAGAATCGTAGTGTATTGGGTGTTATGTCAAGACGGAAGTATCACTTCAGTCATATGGAGATGATGGTCACGCAGGGATACATAACTGGTTCTCTAAAGGGTTGCAACCATCGGGATAATATGACTAGGTCATGATTATCCGATAATAAAGAGACTAGTTGCTAGTGATTCGATATATGCTTCGTACGGGGCAGACACTATTCCAGCCCCAGGCCTTGCATGTGACATCCAATACTGGATCGCAATACGTAATACTACGTATACTACGCCTGACATAGATTATATATTCCATTAAGAATATTTCTGGAGAATTGGGTAGGCATGGCGCTTTGCTAGAAGCCAACCTTGTCTCGTAAATCGGTAAGAACGTAGTACTAGGTATGTAAGTGTTCAGATAGTCCGACGACCGGATTTACTGCCAACAAATCCAGGGATCTCTTGGGTCGCTTCCCGAAGATTCACCGATGACGTATGATTCGAACTTTATTAATCTGGGATTAATAGCGGAGAGACTTTATATTGGGATAAAGTACTATTTGAAGAGAGAGAACGATTAATTTGGAATTAATCGATAAAATAATATATTCGATATATTATATGAAATTGGATTTCGACGCGGAATTAAAATTGGATTTTAATTCAGGCTAACGAATTGATTTAGAATTAATTCGCAAGCGACGTGAATAGTAATTTTGCTAGGCATAATTATTTAATTTAATTTGATTTAATACGTCGCAACGGAAAATTCGTTAATTTGAAATTAACGAACCCGAGCCCGGAATGTGTTTGCGGGTCCACTTCGATTTTGAATTAAAGTGGGGCCCACAAGTCACATCGCGAGTCACATGACTTGTCATTTTAGTGATAGACATCAAGTCACCTTTTTTGTAAGTGACATGCAGTCACTATTCATGATGTTGGTTGGTGTTGACATTTAATGCAATTTTGGAGCCAAAAATTTTGTTGACTTTTGGAAAGGATTTACAAAATTTTTGGTAATTGATTTTCATTATGTTTTTTGGAAAACAAATAACAAAAGAGTTAAAAAACTCTCTCTCTCCCTTATAGAGCAAAAAAACCGTGAGCCTCTTGGAGAAGGAAGAAGAATTGTTTTTCTTCCTAACTTGCTAGCACATTCAAGGATCAATACAAGGTGATAGGGAAACCGAACTTAGAGCTTGGAATCCTTTGGAAGCTTGGAGCTTGTTCATCTTCTTCAACAAAATCAAGCCTTGGCCGAATATATCAAGCAAGGAGGAAATTTTTGTTGATCTTCATCCAAAAGCCGATCTTTGTAAGTATGATTCCGCCATACTTCTTATGAGTATTTATTCTTTTCATTGCTTATATTGATCTTGGGACCACCTTAGAAACCAACAATGGTATCATGGAGCAAGGTTTAAGCATGAAAATGATTAGGGTAAAATTTGGGTAAAAATTATTTGAGCATGATTTGATGAAAGTGTTTGATTAAGTATGCTTGAATGATGATAACATAGTGTTATGCATGATCAATTTCATGAAAAATGAATTGGATAATTTTTCCCCAAATAAATTGGCTTGGCCGAGAGTTTGGTACCCTAATAAGTCATGGTATTTTTGTTTTTAGATCATTGGATGAGTTGAAAAACATGGGTAATGTTGATTTAAGATTCAATCGGATTGAAAACGAAATCGGACAAATAAAACCCTAGAATGCCGTGAGTTGATAAGCATGTAATGAGATGATTTTTTGATTCAAAAATGTTGGACATTAGTTGAACAAATTAATACATGATTAATTGATTAAATTTGTATTTTGAAAATATTAATTTAGATAATCAATTAATGTATTACAATTAAATTAATTGAATTTTGAAATTTGGAATATTGAAATTTAATAATTGGGCTTGATTTTGAATTGGGCATATAATTGTTGTATTTGGGCATAATGGGCTTTGTTGGGCCAAGTTGGTTAAGGCCAATTGGATTGGATCCAAATTCTGGCGAACGAATTAATTTAGAATTAATTCGTAAGCGACTTTAATAATAATTTTGCTAGACATAATTATTTAATTAAATTGGATTTAATTAAATCGTAACGGCAAATTCGTTAATTCGGAATTAAACGAACCCGAGCACGAAGTGTATTAAGCGGGCCCACTCAAACTTTTGAATTTTAAGTGGGTCCACCAACTCAAATCATTAGTCAACTTTATTTACTTTTTGGTGATAGAAGTTGGTGGTGATTTGGTTGATAACTTGTAAAACACATTTTGTCATTTGAATGACATACCAAAATTTGATTTTGGTAAATGGTAATTGACTTTTTGAAAATCAAATACACAAAACATAATACTTCTCTCTCTCCCTCCTCCTAATTTCCGATATCTTCTACCTCTCCCTTAGAAATTTGGTTTCAAAATTTATTCTTGCTAGTACATACAAGGAGTCAACCATGGTGTTACGAAAATAAATCCTAGAGTTTGGAACACAAGGGAAAGGCTTCGAGCTCTTCTCAAACACTGATGAGTGGTAATTATATCACTATTTCCCACTCATTTAACTTAATATTTGTTATAGTTTCTTGAGTCTTGTGAATATTTTGATGTGTTTTGTGTTATTTTATAGATAAATAAAGTTTCAGGTCATTCTGGAGGTGATTTGGACCAAAACAGTGAAAATTGGAAAAAGGGCATTTTGGTAATTTTGGCAAGTCACGAAGCGCAAGCCTTTGGCGTCGCGACGCCTAACGTGCACCAAGTCCATGCTAATGTGCGTCGGGTCCACAAGTCAGAATCAGAGAAGTTTGACTTTGCTAACGTGCGCTGTGCCACGTGTCACCATCACGTCCGATATGCTAACGTGCACCGTGCCACGTGTCATCATCCTACGGTGCCGACAATCCCCATTGCCACGTGTGCCATGTGTCACTCCACGTCAGCGTCCACATCATTAGTTGACCGAGTCAACGTGCCACCTCACCGCAACGTCATCATCGGCCAATCACGAAGTGCCACGTGTCGCAATCCTATGGTGCCGACAGTCGCCATCGCCATGTCATCATAAAAATTGAGTTGTTAGCCGCCTCGCCACGTGTCGCCTTATCTCCTTATCTGAATTACCATGTGTCAAGCCCTCAACATGCGACGCCAAAAAGTTCTGGCGTCGCGACGCTGGAGGCTTACCGGGGTCTATAAATTGAGCTCGAGATTTCAGTTTTAGATGTACCATTCTCTCTGAATTCTCTGATGTAAATAGGGAGTTCTCTTATTAATTTCTTTAAAATTCAATTTTGTTATTAATTTTAATTACGTTCTGTAATAGTAATAGTAATAATAATTTACTTTCTTTACTTTTTACAGTTTTTACTATTCAACCATGAGGAGGAACTTCCCCCTGGTAGGGTGAAAGGTAATTCTTTTATTGTTGCTATTTATATTAATCTCCCTTAAATATAATATATTCACTATTTAAAAATTGACTCTAAAAAGGATACCCCAGATTGGTCGGTTGGCAATTCATTTTAATCTGGTTTAAACCTGACTAATCAAGGATACCACCAGATTGGTCGGTGGTAATAAATTTTCTTACCGCCTATATGGCAGGTTTATTTTGGTTCCGCCTTTATGGCTGGTTGGACTCAATTTGACTTAATCAGGTTACCGCCTATATGGCTGGTTGGTAAAATAATCACAAGTTAATATATTCTATTAAGAGAGATATCTAAATTAGTAGTAGTAAAAGTTGATCCTTTTACCTTAGCATTTTATTTTATTGCAATTTACTTTTCAGCTTTTACTTTTCAGCATTTTTACTTTATGTCTTTTATTTTCAAATTTTTACTAGCCCTAGTTATGTGTTGTAACTAAATTAGTTATCTGGGGTTGTGATGACTTTTAATATCACCGGTTTATAAGGGGTTATTTTATAGTTTGGGTAATTTAAAGGTTTACTTATTAAGTCTTAAGCCTAATGCGTCTTGTTAATTGGCCACGAATAAGATTGATCTGGTAAATCTAAAATGAACTAGACATAGGGATTTTAGGTTTCAGCCTTAGACTTAATAGCCCACGATCTTCCTTGAGGATAGATAACCCTTTAATAGATTTCCTTACAGGAAATACATATACCTGTCGGGCGGGGGCAACCATAATTGGAACTTAAACTTAATGAATCCAGATAATTTGGTTGACATAACATATGGTTCAATTGGTTTAAACTGGGTATTTGCGTCTGACCATCGACAGAGGCTTTCACATAATTTAGTGTTCCAGGTTAGTAAACCGATTTATTACACAAACATAAAATAACCACTTCATCTTTAAAATGATATTGGAAGAAATCACAACCCTAGATAGATTTTAATATTGAATTTTCTTAAAACCTACTTTCGAACATTTTATTTACTTGTTTTTAAATTTAGAATCGTCACCATTTCAAATCAATCAAACAACCTGTTAGATACTAGTAATCATTTGACCTTATAAAATTAATAGCTTAGGTATTAAGTCCTCGTGGGATCAATACTTTTTATACTACTTGAACGATACGTGCGCTTGCATTATACGCGTGTGTAAGCACCGGTCAAACACAAAATTTTTGAACTTCCAACATCCAACGAAACTGATCAATGTAAGTTTTTTCGCAACTTCTTTTAGTATTCACACGAAATCATGACTTTGAAGATCCTTGACATGTTTTAGGAACCCAACAGCTGCCACTCTACTCCATACATGTCCTAAGAATATTTATCTAATCTCCAAGTCACAAACCTCACACTCTTAGGACTACATAAGAAAAGAAATGAGGGTCTATTTGGGAGAAATCAGGGAAATCCCTCCATTAATGTTCTTGTTTTGGTGAAAATCAAACTAGCATAGTTGTTTAGAACTACAAGGGAGAATAAATAAAATCATGTACCTGTCGTTGCTGAGCATTATGGAGCTGAATGTGGCCAATCACTTTGAAGTTGCGTCCCCTGCCTCATATAATATGGCTAATTTATCACTGAGGTTGTGTTAAAAGTTGGGCGATGCATCGTGATGCCATATTTGGCGTTGCGGCGCCTCGCTCTCTGGAATATATAATGCCAGTGTCGCGCGATGTGTCACGATGCCACAATTGGCGCTACGACATGTTGCTCTCGGGAAAATATTATAGGGGCTGTGTGGCTCCGCGTCGCGATGCCAAAAGTCGCATTGCGACGCGTGTTATTGTTATTGTTGTTGCTTTTTTTTATACTATTCTTTTTTTAAACTAAATGAAAAAAAACTAATAACTAGATACTTACTAACAACATAATTCATTGGGTTGCCTCCACAATAAGCGCTTGGTTTATTTTCTTCAGCCTGACATCATGCCATTCTTACTTCGGGTCATCAATAAGGATGTTGTTGACCGTTCTCTCTTCAGTCCCGTAGTAGTGTTTCAGGCGTTGACCATTAAATTTTAAAATTCACCCATCATGGTACTATACTTCAATTGCTCCAATGGGAAGACTTCCTTGATGGTAAACGGGCCAGACCATCGTGATTTTAGTTTACCCGGAAATAATTTGAGTCTCGAATTGAATAACAACACTTGCTGGCCAGAACAGAATTCTCGCTGAAGGATTTGTTTGTCGTGCCACTGCTTTGTTTGTTCATATAGATCTTGGCATTCTCGTAAGCATCATTGCAAAATTTCATCATTTCATTTAGTTCAAAGAGGCGTTGGTCACCTGTTTCCTTTAAGTCAAAATTCAATTTTTTTACGGCCGAGAAAGCGCGATGCTCCAATTCAACATGCAAGTGACACGCCTTTCCAAACACCAATCGGTATGGTGACACCCCGATAGGCATTTTAAAAGCAGTCTGATAGGCCCATAAGCCATCATAAAGCTTCATAGCTCAATCCTTTCGGTTGATATTAACCATTTTCTCAAGAATTTGTTTGATCTCCTGATTAGATACGTCAGCTTGGCCATTAGTTTATGGATGATAACCTAACGCGAATTTATACTTCACACCATATTTTGCAAGAAGAACATTGAAAAGCTTATTGCAAAAGTGTGTACCTTCATCACTCAAGATGACTCTTGGGGTACCAAATTTGGTAAAGATGTTATTCTTTACGAATTTGATGACAACCCTCACATCATTGGTAGATGTTGCAACAACTTCCACCCATTTGGATACATAGTCAACTGCTAATAAAATATATGTTTGGCCAAATGAAGGAGGGAATGGCCCCATAAAATCAATTCCCCATACATCAAAGATTTCAACCTCTAAGATGTTAGTTAAAGGTAATTCCTGGCACCTGGAGTTGTTTCCGAGTCATTGGCAACAATCACAAGTTTTGACAAAATGATAGCTATCTCTATAAAGTGTTGGCCAATAAAATCCAGATTGAAGTACCTTAGCGGCAGTTCTTGTAGCTCCAAAGTGTCCTTCATAAGAGGTAGAATGACATTGACTGAGTATTTCTTTAACTTCTTCAGCTGGGATACATCTCCAAATTATTTGATTTGGGCATCTCTTGAAGAATATGAGTTCATCCCATAGGTAAAACGTTACGTTATAGTTGAATTTCTTCCTTTGCTGGTAAGTACTATCCGGGGGTAATTCTCCACAAGCTAAATAATTGGCATAATCAGAAACCATGGAATTTTTATAAATACCTCGAAGAGTTGCTCATCCGGAAAAACCTATTGAATAATGCCTTCACTGGGGGCTTCGAGCTTGATTCTGGATAAGTGATCAGCAACCACATTCTCACTCCCCTTATTGTCCCTATTTCAAAATCGAATTTTTACAACATGAGGACCCATCGTATCAAATAAGGTTTGGCATTCTTCTTTGCAAATAGGTGACGAATAGCTGCATGGTCTGTATAGACAATCACCTTGGTCCTAATTAAATAAGGTCGAAATTTGTCAAAGGCAAACACGACCGTAAGCATTTCCTTCTCAGTGGTGGTGTAATTTTGTTGGGCACTATCCAGTGTTCTATTTTCATAATATATTGCTCTGAAAATTTTGTCAGGCTTTTGGGCAAGCACTGCACCAATGGCATAGTCACTAGCGTCACTTCTAATGGTTCACTCTAATTCGGGGTTATCATGATCAGAGCTGAGATCAATTCTTATTTAATCTTGTTAAAAGCCTGTAAGCATTCCTCATCTATCACAAAGAGATAATCTTTTTCCAAAAGATTGCAAATTGGCTTAGCAATCTTAGAAAATTCATTATAAATCGCGATAAAACCCAGCATGACCAACGGAACTCCTTACTCCTTTAACATTTATTGGTGGTGGAAGCTTTTCAATTACTTCTATTTTTGCCCTACCAACCTCCACCCCTTTCGCGGATATCTTATGACCCAGCACGATACCTTCCTGAACCATGAAATGGCACTTCTCCCAATTCAACACTAAACTCTTTTCGTCGTATCTCTGTAGAACCAAAGATAAGTTGTGTAAATAGTGATCAAAGGTTGATCCGAATACGGAAAAATCGTTCATAAAGATCTCTAGAATCTCCTCCACCATATATAAGAAAATGACCATCATACACCGCTGAAAGGTGGCTAGGGCAATACACATCCGAAGGGCATCCTCTGAAAAGCGTATGTACCATAAGGGCAAGTAAAGATTGTATTTTCTTGATCTTCTGGTGCTATGGCAATTTGATTGTATCTGAAATAGCCATCTAGGAAACAATAGTACTGAAAACCGGCCAATCGGTCTAGCATTTGATCTATGAATGGAAGAGGAAAATGGTCTTTTCTGGTGGCCTTGTTGAGTTTCCTATAATCTATGGAGACACGCCACCCAGTAACTATTCTCATGGAGATGAGCTCATTATTGTCATTCTTGACCACTGTCATTCCTCCCGTTTTAGGTACCACTTGGACTGGTGACACCCATGAACTATCAGAAATGGCAAAGATGATTCTTGCTTTTAGCCATTTCAGTACCTCATCCCTTACTACTTCTTTCATGGCTGGATTCAACCTCCTCTGGTGTTCGATAGAGGATTTATAGGTGTCCTCCATCAAAATTTTATGCATGAAAACTGAACGGCTAATCCCTTTTATGTCTACTATGGACCATCCCAAAGTAGACTTATATTTCCTTAAGATTCTCAGTAATTTATCTTATTCCACAGTGGAAAGTGTTGAAGAGATGATTACCGGAAATGTCAATTTCTCACCCAAGAATACATATCGGAGATGCTACAGCAATGCTTTTAACTCAAGTGTATCCTTTTTATCCTCCATTGATGGTGGATCATGTAGTGCTTTGACTTGAGCCCTTGCTACTGTTTCTCTTAGAAAACTTTCGAGGGTGAGGGTCATCTACTTAAGGTCCCAATGATCAACTAGTATCTTTGTGTCGATGGTAGAGTTTGATTGTGTTATAGATGTCGAATGTCACTTCTTCCTCGCTTACTCTCAGCGTCAATTTTCCTTGCTGCACATCAATCAGAGCCTTCCCAGTTGCCAAGAGTGGCGCCCAAGAATCAGAGGGATTTCATGATCTTCTTCCATATCCAACACCACAAAATCTCCTGGAAAGATGAACTTATCCACCTTCACTAACACATCTTCAATTACTCCTCGAGGATAAGTGAGAGATCTATCCGCCAACTGTAGTATGATAGTTGTTGGCTTTGCATCACCATGGCCCAGTTTTCTGAAAATAGAAAGAGGCATCAAATTAATGCTAGCTCCTAGATCACATAGGGCTTTAGTGAAAGTAAAGCCTCTTATTTTGCAAGGTATAGTGAAACTCCCAGGGTCCTTAAGCTTTTGGGGCAATTTCTTTTGGATAATTGCACTGCATTCCTCTGTGAGATTCACTATTTCAAAGTTCTCCAACTTTCTTTTCTTCGACATGATCTCATTCATAAACTTGACATAATTGGGCATTTTTTCTAAAGCATCTGTGAAGAGAATGTTGATATGAATCTTTTTAATAATGTCCAGAAATTTAGCGAATTGAGCATCCAACTTCTTCTTTTGGAAGCGCTGAGGATACGGAAGATGTGTGTTATGAATTTGGGGTGCTGGAGTGGTTTCACTCTGGTCTCTTGTCATCATTGTGTCCCCTTGTGGCTCTACTTCTTTGTCTTGGCTACCTTGGTCATCAGAGGCGTTACCGACATATCTTCCATTCCTAAGGGTGATAGCTTGACATTATTCCTTAGGGTTTATCTCGGTGTTGCTTGGAAATACCGATTTCTGTGGGTTTGTATTAGAGGATGCAAGCTGGCCAATTTGTACCTTTAATGATTTCATCATCGCCCCAATATTTCCCATATGGGTTTCAATTTTGTTGAGCTGTGACTTATTCTTTTCAAACCTCTTTATGAATTTGGCAACAAATGTGCTCACGAGGTCTTCTAATGATGGTTTCTGCTCTGATATTTGATTATTGAAACCAGGTGGTGGTAGCAAAGCATTCTTTGTGTTGGCATAAGAGAAATTCTCATGGTGACGAAGTCCAAGATGATAGTGGTTTGATACAAGGTTACCTCTATAATGGTTGAAGTTCCTATTATTCACATAGTGGACTTGCTCAAAACTCGGGTCTCTCTCCAATAATAGCATATTTGTAGCTACCGCAGATTCAATAGATGGTTGTACTCGTTGATTGGTTAGGGCTGCTATACGAGTCGATAGAGTTGAAACTTGAACTGTTAGTGCAACGAGAGGGTCTACTTCATGTATGTCTTCCACATTGGTCACCGTAGGGCGTTCACTTGGCCATTGGAAGTTGTTAATGGCCATCTCCTCTAATAGAGTGTAGGCATCCTCAGTTGACTTCTTAAATATAGTTCCCTCAGCTGCATCAACCATAGTCCTATTTGGACCATTCAACCCATTATAGAACAACTGAATCTGAACCCAGTCTACATAATTGTGTTGTGGGCATCTTCAGAGTAGATCCTTAAAACACTCCCATGCTTCGTACAGATTCTCAGTCTCCAACTGCTTAAATATGATAATCTCCATTCTCAGCTGGACTGATTTAGCAGGGGGAATAATTTCTCCAGAAATCGTGTGGTCATATCTTCCCATGTGAGAATGCTCCCCATAGGTATGGATTTCATCCAACCCCCCCTTTGTCCCTCAAGGAAAATGAGAACAAGCGTAACCTAATTATCTTTTTGCCTACCCCATTCATTTTAATTGTGTCGTCCATCTCTAAGAACATTCTTAAGTGAATGTTAGGATCCTCTACAGCTGATCCCCTATATTGGTTTTGTTGTACCATCTTGATAAGGGTAGGTTTCAGTTCAAAATTGTTAGCGTTAATTGGTTGGTACGCAATGTCAGAATAATTATCGTCAATGATTGGTATAAAGTGGTCACGGATTGGTACCTGACGCGGGTTGTCTTCTCTATTTTTTGCTATCATTTTTATCCTTTCAACTATATTCTCTTTCCTTAGTCTTCTTGCTGTTCGCTCGATTTCAGGATCAAACAAGAGTGAATCGAGACTTATAGATCGTCTCGTTCACTACCAAGTACCGAAGTAGAGAAAGAAATAACAAGATAAGACTCAAATAAATGTAAAAAGTAAACAAATAAAATAAGTAAAAATCTAAATTAAAATTAAGTTTAGTGTGTAATAGTATTAATGTGAATTAAATTCACAATCCTCGAAAATGACGCTAACTACTATTCAATTTCTAAGTTTATAAGCCAAGAATCCTAGAGTATTTCACTCCCTCTCCTGAGTAACAGTGAAAAGATTATTAATTACCGACTTCGATATCCCTATAAAAATCTAATAATTAACAATTCATTATGCCTTGTGATTCTTTATTAACGGCTTTCAAGGAATTACAGATTCTCCTGAATTCTATAACTTCTAAGATTATATTTTTCTAGGTCCTATTCACAATCCCCTATCCCGAGCAATACATTTCAATTATATAATCATCCAATTTGTGGCCATCAAATAAGAAGCATTAAGCACATGAAAACATAAATAAACTGAATAGAAACTTCATAAAAATTATTTGGCAATTAATAGATAGTTTCAAGCATTAGACTACGTCATACTCTAGAACAATAGAATTAGTTCATGGCTAAATTAAAGAACAACAACATCTGAGTCAATAACATAATGATCATTAGAAAAGTTTGAAGAAGATAAATAAAGAGTAAAACACGAATCAAATTCTTTCTGGTTCTAGACTTCACCATTTTTGTCTCCTTCCCTTGTTCTTCAATCTCTTCCTTATGATCTCTCAATTTTTGTGCTTTGAACTATTTTGTTGTATCTAATCTACCTCTCTAGGGTTTTGGACGTAATGTTATATTTATAGGAAACCCTGGAGTCCTGTTGCGCATGTGCTACTGCTTATTCTGAAGTGTCTGAAAATTCGTGGCAACGTCGCGACGCCAGAAGTTGGCGTCATGACGCCAAATCCTCAGGAAAATTGTGTAAATCATGATGGGCGTCGCGATGCCACTCTTTTTCCTAGGATGAGTATTTTCAACTTGTGTTCGTTCTTCCCGCGTGGTTCTGATGCATCCATAAGCTCCCAAAACTCGTACAATTGCTCCAAATCCATGCTCTAATGCCGTCTATCAACAAAACACTAAACAACTCCAAAATACATTAAATTAATGGAATCTAACAAAATAATAAGCTGGTGATGCATGAATAAGTGTGTATAAATCACACTTATCAAACACATATAACCGTTAAGCGTGATACTACCCATGGGCGAGTATTAGGACCACCATGAGGAGAAATACTATCTTAAAGGGTAGGTGAGTGAAAAAAAAGCCATATCATATAGAGCTCAATGGGCAAATATGGAGAAATTTTGAGATATCTAAGTTGGTTGACCCATCGGATGTATATTTTTTAGACGAAATCACCAAGTTAGCTCTCTTAGGATTCAAGCTGTGACCAAACCTTAACACACAAGCACATTGTGAGTCTAACTAAGAAAATTTATTCAATACTTTAGATCTAAGTTGAATCATACACTTTGAAGGTTTCTTTGGTTTCATTACTAGGTATTCTCTGAGGTCACTCATTATACCAGACTTTCTAGGATTCTTGTCTTCTTATTATTATCGTCATTTTTATATTTTTATA
The DNA here is from genome assembly GCA_019454045.1 of Zanthoxylum bungeanum. Lineage (NCBI taxonomy): Eukaryota > Viridiplantae > Streptophyta > Magnoliopsida > Sapindales > Rutaceae > Zanthoxylum > Zanthoxylum bungeanum. Next base: position 123,452 of record SKCR01033771.1, read on the forward strand.
TGACTGCATGTGTATGATTATATGAACGTTTGTGGGTGTTGTGTTTATAAGCCCTTACGAGACTATAACTCATCCACTACGGTCGCCTAGGAGTTTAAAGACTTGTTGCATACGTTAAATGCAATCGTGATCTCTACGAAAGTGGCTTAGTTAACTTTATTTGTTTAGTTTGTTTATTTTTATTTTATTTTTATTTAGTCTTTTGCTCGGGACTAGCAAAATCTTAAGTTTGGGGGTGTTTGATAAGTGTGATTTATACAGACTTATTCATGTATCATCACCTTATTATTTTGTTAGATTCCATGTGATTTAATAAAATTTGGAGTTGTTTAGTGTTTTATTGATAGACAACATTAGAGCATGGATTTGGAGTAATTGTACGGGTTTTGGGAGCTTATGGATGCATCAGAAGCACACGGGAAAAACAGACACAAGCTGAAAATACACATCCTAGGAAAAAGAGTGGCATCGCAATGCCCAACATGTTTCACATAATTTTCCCAAGGATTTGGTGCCGCCACGACAACTTCAGGTGTCTCGATGCTGCGGTGAATTTTCAGAAACTTCAGAATAAGCTGTAGCACATGCGCAACGGGACTCCAGGGTTTCCTATAAATATAACATTACGTCAAAACCCTAGAAAGGCAGATTAGACACAACAAAAGAGTTCAAAGCATAAAAATTGAGATATCTGAAGGAAGAGATTGAAGAACAATGGAATGAAACAAATGTGGTGAAGTCCGGAACCAAAAAGAATTTTATTCGGGTTTTACTCTTTATTTTTCCTCTTCAAACTTTTCTAATGATCATTATGTTATTGACTCTGATGTTGTTGTTCTTTAATCTAGCCATGAACTAATTCTATTGTTCTAGAGTATGACGTAGCCTAATGCTTGAAACTATGTTTTGATTGCCAAATAATTTTTATGAAGTTTCCATTTAGTTTATTTATGTTTTCTTGTGCTTAATGCTTCTTATTTGCTGGCCACAGATTAGGTGATTGTATATTTGAAATCTATCGCTCGGGAGAGGGGAATGTGAATAGGACCTAGAAAATATAATCTTGGAAGTTATAGAGTTCGGGAGAATCTATAATATCTTGAAAGCCGTTAATAAAGAATCACAAGGCATAATAAATTGTTAATTATTAGATTTTTATAGGGATATCGAAGTCGATAATTAATAATCTTTTCACTATTGCTCGGAGAGGGAGTGAAATATTCTAGGATTATTGGCTTATATACTTAGAAATTGAATAGTAGTTAATTTGGCATCATAAATATATAGTGGATAGCTAGTTGAAATGAGACTCTAGAATTCATCTCATAACTGATCTTGCAATAAAAATCGTTTTGTTTCATTTCTGACTTGTTTTTGTTTTTAACTTTCCATTTAATTTAAATTTAGATTATGTTTCTAGATAAAGTTAGAGTTAGAAATTATAGTACTTAGTGCAAATTGGATTCCAATCCCCGTGGGTTCGACACTCATACTTATCATCTATAAAAACTTGACACCGTAAAGTTACAGTACGATATAAAATATCATGCTGGTAAAGGTTAGTATAAGCTTTTACATCTCGATGGATATCGTCGTCCTCATTCTGGTACTCTATGTCTTGGTAGAGCCTATTACTCATGTAAGACATGTATGAGATAGACTCTGTCAGGACAATTTCCTCAACTAGTATTTCTGAAAGGTTAGAAGCTGAGTAGATTGGGGCCTAATCTATATCGGATTTCTTAACTAAGGCAACTAATCAAATTTGCTTCTAACCTTTGATTATTCATTTCATTTGCTTACGAGCCTGGTTCAGATGTCCAAAATTTCTACGTCTTTTTGATATCTCAAGTCTATTAAGAGTCTCTGTAACCTAATTCAGATTTCCTTGTTTCTTTTGTCTTTTGACGATCCTTCAGTACTCGAAAGGTTTACTACTGGTATAAGGTTTCGAAGGACTTTTGGATCTATAAGAAGAAATTCTATAAGAAGGGAATGAACCTTACTTGGGTCTATTTGACATTCTTATTCTTGCTCGGGCTTACGATATTCCCTTTATTACTATGAGTTTTGGCACTTCCTTTTTATCTCATTTTGTATCTCTACATCTCTCTACCTTTGTTTACCTTAACCCTCGGTACATCATTCCCTGATTTTTTTATAGCTTTCTCCTAGGGTGGACATTCTTAGTAATTTGCTATCTATTTTTTTATACTTATCTTGAGCTTCTAATAGTAAACCGAGATAACTACGAGAGGATTCTTAACTAGAATAAAAATTATGGTTACTTTCATTAGGAAGAAAATTCAGATAGCTTTAAGAATGCTTACTAACCTTTCTATAGGACTTGAGAACGTAGTAGATGATCAAATACTGGAGAGATAGTGCCTTTGCATACTAGTACCTCGGGCATACTACATATATAAGACCTCAGCACTCTACCCACTGCAGTCACTGACTCCCTAGACCATGCTCTGATACCATCTTTGTAAAATCCCCCTCCTCGGAGATGCTACCGGTAGGGAATAGTCCACCCTATCCCTCTGAGCCTCTGATTAACACTACTAATCTCATCTTAAACATAACCTCATACACGGGACCATTGCCCAACTCAACAACATAAAATATACTTCGACATTCATAACTGAATACTCAAATACAATATACTTTACAACCATGTTATGGACATTTAACTTATTACACACACAAACTTAATTATACAAATATCTAATATATGACTTTATTTGACTCTGACTGAACTCTATTTCTAACTTGACTTGGTGGAAACAATACCATAGTGACTGCCATCGCTATTCATCATCTCGAGCTCGTCCTCTGGGTATACCTGCAAAACAGAGAAATTAGGAGTGAGAGGTTAGATGGTTTAGACGACCTAGTGAGTTCACAGTTTAAAACGAAACTGAAATGCTTATAAAAGAATTCAGTGTTCTAAAATCGAAATAATCTAATTGAAATTATCCTTTCTGAAAATACTTTTCTATCTGTGAAACTCTGAGGTTTTCTGTAAAACTGATTTCTTTCCAAAACTCTTTCTTAAATCTGTTCTTTCTGAAAACTCTTTCGTAAAATCCATTATCTCTGAAAACCATGTTTCTGAAAATCTTTTTCTCTAAAAATCTATCTATGTATATCTGTCTCTGAAAAACCAAATGTATGAGGGCGTTACGTCTCACCGTCCCCTCATACGCATAAACTAGTGGCCTTGGGGCGTCTCGCCGTCCCCCAAGCCACTAAACTATAGTCAGATGTGCAGATCAATGCTATCATCTCGACTCTAAGTCTAGGGTCTAGGGACATTACGTCTCGCCGTTCCCCTAGCCCTGAATCTAGGATCTAGGGGCATCTGTCATTCATAGTCTTGAACTATGTATGCACACATTCTGAATCCGTCAATTCCAATATCTGTACCAAGTTACATTTGAGGTGGGATTTTTCCTCATGCCTCCAAAATTATAAAACTATACTTTTTAAATCAAATATTTGTGAAACATTTCTCAAAATATTTTTATTCATAAAACAACTGAAATATACTTGGCTAAAGCCATATGTGCTGAAAATTAAGTCTTTAAATCAAAAACAAATAAATAGAAATCAATTTGAGAAAATGGTCCACTTGCTGATTAATCTTTATGGCCCTTGATTCCTAGATGCGACTGGGGAGTCCTCTATGGAAAATAAATATGTCATGTATTCGAGTATGGTTAGCTTATTTACACTAGGAAATCAATCATGATCATGGATGTAGTGGATGCTTATACATGCCGTATACAGAACCTTTAGGGTGACCTCTAACTTCCTATGATGATTATGGAATGAAATGAAGTTATTTATGTCTCGCGTCGCGATGCCCATGCAAGAAGCCCCAGGCAGAGAACATGCTATGTTTCGTGTTGCGACGCTAAGGGTTTCGCGTCGTGACGCCCACCTGATCAGGCCCAAGGCAGAGCTTCTGCTTATTACGCGTTACGACGTCAATTGCAGAGCGTCGCGACACTCACATGATTAGGCCCGAGGCAGTGAGCCTTTGTTTTTTACGCGTCGCGATGCTAGCCTGATTTCAAGGCCTAACATCAACTCTTCAATGACATACCCAAGCAATCACCACCACCATCATCAAAACTCCAACTAAACTTAATATAAACTCATTTTATATCCTCAATCAAACACAACTTCTTATCTAGTGTCATCAACTCACAAATATTATTCCCTAACACATTCATACACATAAATGCTTCACTCTAAGCTAATACTATCATAGAAAATCTCCCAAAATGCATGCTAATAATATTTTTAATGCCAATTGAGCCACTCCAAACTTTAAGGAATACAAGGTACGAATTTGGGTCTCTAGTTTCTTTGCCCAAAACTGAAAAATAATGAAAGAAAAAGAGTTAGAAACTTACTTACTTAAGGAATGAGCTTGAGATTATCACCTCAATCTTCAAGAATGGTATTGAGAGATGAATAAATTTGAGAAAGACTTTTCTAGCTTATTCACGTTTTTGGCTTTTGAAGAAGAAGATTGATTAGTCTCTATTTATAGGAGAAAATGGTTGATTTTTTTTTATGAAATGGGTGGTTAGGATTGTGCCACATCATCTAAATCTAGGCCATTCTCGAATTCTACTGTAGCATCAATGAAAATTACAATTGTTGACCTGTTTCTGCTTTGATTGTGGAAAAATATCCAATGCGAAAGTTATAGGTCTCGGTCTTAGCTTTTCGATGATATAAAATTCATAAAATCAGAGATTGTATGAAAATGTTATGCCCCAAATACTAAGGGCTGTTCAGAATAGAACATAAGCTAAATTCTGCATTGGAACTGCAAGGAATTTGCCAAATGTCCCAAAAGTCATTTTATGAGCACGTACATGCTTGAACATGATATACATCATGTATTATGCCATCCATAACTTAGTAGTCGTCGGGATTACCGGGTGTTACACAAACCCGCACCCACATATGTAAATAAATTAACAAACTTGCATCATATCCGCTGCGGGTTTTAATTTTTAGTACAAAATCCGCACCCACATATAAAAATAAATTACCAAACCCGCATTAATACCCAACGGATTTTTTGCTTGTTCTTAAAATATCATATAAAAATAATTTTCCCGTGATAAAATATTTTCCATCTATAATATGAAAACCAAATTAAACAGAATATTAAACCATCTATAATTTATTCACATGTTAATGGAGTTTGGTTTGAAGTCAATGTGAAGCTAGAAATATTAAACGAGATATTAGCGCAAAAGCAATTCAAAAAATGATAAAGTTGACCAAAAAATTAACTACAGATTAATTACAAATTAAACCAATATAAGACCATAAATAATTCAAAAAAATGATAAAGTTTACTACATAATGTGAGTCCTTTTATATGAGTGAATTTTCTTTGCCCTAAAAAATAAAAAATAAAAAATTTAAGTTTACAGGTAGTGGATACCCGCTACGGGTATCCGCGGACTTTGCTTATTACCAAACCCGTACCAAACCCGCAGCTGGTTTTGTTTTAATTTACCAAACCCGCACTAAATCCGCTTAAATATTTACCAAATCCTACCCGTTGCTGGCGGATTTTTGCTGGTTTGCGAGATTTATGGGCGAAATTGCCATCCCTAATTCTGACTAATATTATCAGACAATGGTTACTCGTTGGTGAGATAATGAGACGCTGATGCAAAAAAGGATTTCTGATTTATATTGTCGCGCCAATGAGTAACTCATTGTCGCGACAATGAGAAGCCCGTACATATTGTCACAACAATGGTTTGTCATTGGCGCGACAATGAGATGTTGTTATAGAAAAGCATGACTAAAAAATATGCCTTTTGGAGGAAAATCTTGATTGTCTATATATAGGGCACTAAAGTTGATCATTTCATATAACAATGTTCATATTAAAGTTTTCAAGTGAAGATTTAATAAAATATTGTGTTACATCTCTAAGTTTTGTTATATCCTTGAGTGAATTTTCCTACAACCCTTAAAACTCATAGTGGGGGCAAATATTGCTCTAAGAAAATATCATGCATGCCTCAAAATTAGATTATCCACTGCAATTTCCCCAACAAAACATACGAAAATTTTTACGATACACCGGTTTTACTATGTCATCTATACAAAAACTCAATAATATCTTAATATGCATGTTAAAATTTTAAAATCTTATTAAATAATAATTATTATATTTTATATATTTATATATATTATATGTTTATTAATTAATAATATTACGTCATACATACCTACCTTTGTTATCAAGGCTTAGGCGACAGATACTTTTTAAATTAACCATTATCAAGGCTTAGGGGACAGATACTTTTTAAATTAACCATCTCAATACTCAAACAGGAGTAGTATTTTCTTTGTTGTTTTAGTTTTTTGGGGTTATAAAACAAAGGGTGAAAGGGGTAGTTTGGTTTTCAACTTTATTTAAAATTAAAATTAAAAGAATTGCCCAGTAGTAGAATTCGTAGTCTTTGGATAAGATGGTAGATTTTATCTTTAGATGATGTACAGACACGAACAAAAGTATTTTATAACAAAATAATAATTCCTTTTAATACAAGTACTCGCAAGTTTTGAAGCTTAATTTCTTGTTAGTAGGAAATTGAAACGCATAGTTTCATCAAGAGGAACAGGGTCATGATATTGCCACCTTAGTGGTAATTGGGCAAGAGGGTGATTGATCAAAAGGGACAGAAAAATAAAACAACAGAAGAAAAGTTCAATCTCTGATTCTCACCGGTTGGTTCAAAGTCTTCGTACAGAACTGACAAGCTATCTCTTTGGTAATCCATACAGAACTGATCCCGATTTTACTACCGCACGCAAATGTACGTATCGCTCATGTAATATAGTGACTATTAGTTGGATATAATACCCACTAGGACTTAATAATACCAAGACTAACTTAAACTAAATGATTGGATGAAAAATAGAGTTGTTTTAATAGATTGAATTGAAGAGTAAATAAGAAGCAATTAATAAAATTTGGGAAACCTTATAATATAGAATTTAGGATTATAACTTCACCTAAACATTCACGCAATGAGTTCAGTCACTTTTCTTTCAATTGGGTTGTTACGAATTATTAACCTAGAACACTAAATTATCTACAAACCTCTTTCGATGGTTAGGTAGAAATATTCTATTTAAACCAATTAATTATATGTTTATATTAATTAATTTAAATCAAATTCATTAAGGTTGGGTTCTAATAGTGGCTACGCGTGCCTGGTAGGTAGGGTTGTTCACAGGTCGGGTTTTTTAAAAAAATATGAGACCCCGATCAGGTCGGGTCACGCAAGTCTTGAAACCTGAACCCAAAATTTTAGAGTTGAAACCCGATGGGTCGGGTCGGGTCGGTCAAAAAAATAATTTTTTAATGAATTAATTATTTTGAAATATAAATATTACTTATTTTATGTCTCGAAAATTTTCATATACATAAGTTTCAAGACAATAAAAGTAATAAATAAATGAAATAATAGTAAAAATTTTAAGAAAATAATAAATTTATTAGAAAAATAATAAAAATATTATAATTTCGTGTCGGGACGGGTTTTAATATCAAACTCGTGACCCAACCCGTAAATTTCGGGTTGGGTCGGATTAACCCAAAAAATCATTCATTTTTGAAACCCGCGCGGGTCGGATCAAATCAAGTCGGGTCGCGGATTGACCCGACCCTATGAACACCCCTACCGGCAGATATATCTCTATCATGCAAGGAAATCTATCAAAACAAAGTAGATCATGCGCTATTATTCCTACGGCTAACCCAAATTCCCTCCGTCGAGTACCTAAGGATTTACCAAGTCTATTCTATTATAGTCAGACAAATAAAATTTGCATCAAAGCATATAAAATAATAAATAATAAATAACAAACCCAAAAGAATAAAAATATGCAACTTAATTAAATAACATTCTTAAGATCTATTACAACACTAGAGTAATGATTTAACTACTCATGATAATCAATAAAAACGGGCTAATCATAATTATAAAGTAAGAACGAATAAGGGATAAAGTAGAGAATGAAGGGAAGAAAGAACTCTCGTTTGCAGTCATCGTCTTCAAACTCCAGCATTGATTGAAGCGCTTATTTTTGTCTTGCTCTAGATGTTATTCATTGTTATGGGACTCCAAAATTATGTTATGAGGCTTCATTCTAGGTTTAGGGATGAACTTGTACTTATATAGGAGGTTTCTTTCCTAATCAAAAATCGAGTTCCGGGCGAATATGGGGACGTCTTCCCTGTTTCGACGCGCGTCATGCGCGTTGCAACACGCTTGTTGATCATTAGTGCATCGTAAATGTGTCAGGCATGGGAGTCGCGGCACGCCTAACAACTTCACATTCTGGTTGATTTTTACGCTTTAATGCGTCTTGACGCTGGCCTGACTCTAAAATTTGACCCAATTTGGCTCAATTTTGTCGTTTCATCACTCGTTATGTCTGATTGAGTGGTATTATGATTTTAACTTATAAAATGAACCCAAAACACATCAAAACGCTTATACAACTCGAAATAACACATAGAGCATTAAGATAAAGGGGCAGGATCACAAAACAAAAATAAATAACATAAAAAAATATAAACTAAAAATAAATAAACCTAAGCCACTTTCATTGGGATCACGATTGTATTTACCGTATGCAACAAGCATTTAAACCATTAGGCAGCCCTAGTGGACGAATTATAATCTCGTGAGGGCTTACAATGATGAGACCCACAAGCGTCATGTATTTATGCAAAATATAATAAAATACATAAAACAGTCCTGGTAGTTACATATAATATTGTCCTCAAAGAATGCCTACCAATAAAATCAAAGAACCTTCAAACTACCCATCGTAACTCAAATCCAAGTTCTTGAATAAATTATCTAAGTCAGACAAACAAATGTGTGTAAACTGGACTCCTAAG
>SKCR01033772.1:0-212147 GCA_019454045.1 Zanthoxylum bungeanum
GGCTCGAGAATGGAGAAACAGCTGGCAAAAAACTGACAATTAAAGAAAATTTTCCAGATGAATAGCTATTTGCCATGAAACAACATGATGCTCCTTGGTATGCTGATTATGTCAACTACATAGTATCAGGAAAATGGCCGTTGGAATGGACAACTCAGCAAAGGAAGAAATTCTTCAAAGAAGTCAAACATTATGTCTGGGATGAGCCGTACTTGTTCAAACGTTGTACTGATCAATTATTGAGATGGTGTGTTCCACATGAGGAGGTCAACAGTGTTCTTCAACATTGTCATTCATCACCATATGACAGACGCTTCAGTGGAAACAAAACTGCAGCCAAAGTCCTACAATCAGGTTTGTTCTGGCCCAGTCTTTTTAAAGATGCTTACTTATTTTCTCTTCAATGTGACAGGTGCCAGAGAGCAGGAAATATTTCAAGGAGAAATGAAGGACCTCTGTAAAATATTCTAGAAGTGGAGATATTCGATGTGTGGGGTATTGATTTTATGGACCCTTTGTGCCATCGTTCAGAAACCTGTACATATTAGTTGCTGTAGTCTACGTCTCCAAATGGGTTGAAGCAATTGCACTGTCATCCAATGATTTAAAAGTGGTGATCAAGTTCCTTAAAAAGAATATTTTCACTCGCTTCGGAACACCTCGGGCAATCATCAGCGATGGTGGCACACATTTCTGCAACAGATACTTTGATGCACTCCTATCTAAATACAAAGTTACTCATAAAGTTTCCACTGCTTACCATCCACAGTCAAATGGACAGGTTGAAGTTTCAAACAAGGAGATCAAAAGAATCTTGGAAAGAACCATTGGATCAACAAGGAATGACTGGTCTGGAAAACTAGATGACACATCATGGGCCTACCGGACAACTTACAAGACACCTATTGGTATGTCCCCATATCAAATGGTGTATGGAAAAGCATGCCATCTGCCAGTTGATCTTGAACACAAGGCGTACTGGGCACTGAAGAAGTTAAATCTTGATCCACAAGCTGCAGGAGAGAAACGACTTCACCAACTCAACGAATTGGAGGAATTTCGCTTACAAGCTTATGAAAATGCCAAACTGTACAAAGAAAAGACCAAAAGATGGCATGATAAAAAAATAGTGCGCAGACAATTGGAGTCAGGGCAGCATGTGTTGTTATACGATTCACGGTTAAAACTTTTTCCTGGAAAGCTGAAGTCAAAGTGGTCAGGTCTATTTGTGATTACTCAGGTGTTACCATACGGAGTTGTTGAGATATACACTCCCAAGTCCAACAACACATTCAAGGTTAACAGCCAGCGTGTCAAGCACTACTGGGAGAATCATTTGAACGACAAAAAGAAAGTGTCGCACTTTCAGATCCAGCCTAATGTTGGAGAAGTCACGTCTAGTTGATGATGTTAAACTTAGCGCTCGCATGGAGGCAACCCATGCAATTTGTGTATATATTGTGATCTAGTGTTTTTTATTTTTGTGTGTTTAATTTTTGCAGGTAAAGTCATTTCACGATGGAAGAAGCTCTTGTAAATCTTCACAAGCAATTTCCTTCTCTCCCTCAAAAATCTATGATGAAAGTCTACAAAGTTTGCTTGGAACGAATGAGACTACTGATGATTAAAGGTATTCCAACTGAAACTCGTTGGATTATTGAAGCACGAGTCCGATTGGCAGGTGAGTCTTCTGACTCTTTTATTTCACATCTGCCTGGTTTAAGAAGAAACACCTATGCTAAAAAGAGAAGAGCTAAAAGAATGGGTGTATGCTATAAATGTGCTCGCATGTTTTGTGATACTCGTTGTCGTTCTTTAGGAATGGTGTCTGATAACCGTGAAGATAAGATTAATTTCATTAGGGGTGGCTTGAGTAAGGAGTCTTTGGATGACATATCTACAACTCTTGAGACGTATCCCAGTGGATATGTATATCACGAAATTCGCGTGTTATACACACAATTCCAAAGAGAAAGACAACAGTTAAGTCTTGGGAATCTGACTCAAAAAGACCCTGTTTGCCAATTTATAAGAAAATTGGATGGGAAGCTTGTCTCTGACGCATAGACATCAATCAAGCCGTAAATTATTGTAAATATTATATCTCTTTGTCTTTTCCTAATAATTGTGATTTGTTTTGTTGTTTTCTTTTATTTTCTTCGACATGATCCATACCTTTTTAACCTTTCACGATTTATTGTTTTGCTACTAATCGTTCGTTGGAAGATACTAGTGCTATTATTACTCACCTCTTTTCAGGTGTTATAAATTCAACTCATCTTTTCACTTTTGAAGGCATCCAGATTTGAGAAAAGAAACATACATAAAATGGAAGCTACTTCAAGAAGACGAGTTGAAAATATCTGTGTCTTTTTTGGTACTAGTGTTGGTACTAAGCCACAATACGTAGCAACAGCACATGAATTGGGTCGAGTCATAGTTGAGAAGAATATGCACCTAGTATATAGCGGAGGAAGTCTTGGACTAATAGGGATCATTTCAAAGGCCGTACAGGATGGAGGCAGTCAAGTTTTGGGAATCCCGAAACCCTTGGCATAGACAAATTTTATAGGATCATCAAATGGAGAAGAACTGATCGTGTCAGGTATGTCTGAACGACTGGTGGAAATGATTAACCGTGCTGATGCTTTTATTGCTTTTCCAGGTGGTTTGGGTACGTTGGAGGAGATTTTTACAGTGCTATCTTGGGCGAACTTGAACATACACCAGAAACCAATTGGATTGTTCAACGCAGAAGGATTTTATGATTTTCTTTGTGTATTTCTTGATGATGCTCGGAGAAATGGGTTCGTGTCAAAACCTTTAAAAGAACACCTCTTCACTGCCAGAACTGCTTAGGATTTAATTGACCAAATCTTAGCCTATAAACCACAAATTGACCCTATCATTTCCAAGATAAAATGGTCCGATGATGATCGTGGTAAGAAGCGTCGGATAAATTTGGATCTTAACCTTTAAATTTCCCATTTAGATGTAGAATTTCAGCTGACCAGGTACTATCTTCTAAACTATTCTTCTACTGTTTAAGACATTGGGGACAATGTCTCATTTAGGTTTAGGGGTGGGGAATAGTTGATTAGTATCTTGTTTGTATGTTGTTTTTATTTTTAGTCCAAATTTTTTCGAAAAATACAAAAAAAATTGAAAAATTTTACAAAAATCAAAAAAATATTTTATGTTTTTGTGTTTTTAACTTGATTAATTGGGTGAAATTGGTGTGAGATAGCTGTGTAATGAGTTTCCATTCCTGAGACGTATCTCAAACCTATTTCGGAACAAGTTAATTTTTGTTTATTTCCTTTTGAATTATTTAATTTGTGAATTCTCCATAAAAATGACTAAAAATGAATCTTCATATGCTCATTTGATAGGTATTACAACATACATGGAAACATACAGGCATGAGTTGTAATTGAAAAGTTTGTAATATTCAGTGCTCTAGTTTAATTGGAGAAAGCATATCAAAAAGCGAAGGGATAAAAAAAACACGTCTGAGATCCAAGTTATTAAGTCTGTAAGGGTGTTTTAACACCTAGTGCCCTAAAGCCAACTGGTTTGGGAGTCACTGGCCCAAAGCTCGCTACATGGATCAAGGATGTTACAAAAATATAGATATCTGAAGTCTGAGTAATTAAGTCCGTAGGGGTGTCTTAACACCTAGTGCCCTAAAGCCAACTGGTTTAGGAATCACTGACCCAAAGCTCGCTAAAAAGACAGAAGATATTGTATATAAAAAAAAAAATCAGAAAAATTATTTCATTGCTGCAAAAAGGTGTGAATTATGATAAAACTTTAGCACAAAAATATAACTTTCTTCTCTACTGCACTTGTAATTGTTGTGGGCAAAAATGAGTTGATTAATTTTTTGTTGACTGTGTATATGGAGAATGATAAATATAATCAGAGAATTTATTTATTCGGTAATTTAAAAAGAAACAAAACAACTAGTAAATTGGAATAGAAGTTTCACCTGATTAGTCACTAACTTCTTTTTTCTCTTTTTCTCTTGTCTTTTGCTTTTGTGTGCATTAGTTTTACTATCTTTTTACTTTTGTAAAATGTTTGTGGGTATCATTGTTGTAAACCCTCACGAGACTACAACTCATCCACTAGGGAGACCTAGGGGTTTAAAGGCTTGTTGCATATGCCAAATGAAACTGTGATCCCTAAGAAAGTGGCTTACCTTAATTTATTTATGTTATTTTATTTTGTGTTTTGCTCGAGGACTAGCAAAATGTTAGGTTTTGGGGTGTGATGAGCTGTAAATGTATCATTATTTTCCACTCATGTGACGTAATATTTTGTATAGATTCTTGAGTTTTGTGAATATTTTGATGTGTTTTGTGTTATTTTGTAGATAAATAAAGTTTCAGGACATACTGGAGGTGATTTGGGCTAAAACAGTGAAAAAGGACATCAAAGGGTAAAAATGTAATTTGGAGCATTACACTGTGACGCCTAACGTGCGCTGGCATGTGCTAACTTGCACCGCTTCATGCTAAAATCCGCCGTGCCACGTGTCAAAATCTGAGAAGTCTGCTAACATGCACCAGATGCTAACATGTGCCTGCCACATATCAACATTATAGGAGATCTGCTAACGTGCACTGCGGCACGTGTCATCATCCTATGGTGCCGAAAATCGCCATCGCCAACGTGTCATCCACGTGTCAGTCACATCAACAACATGCCAAGTCAATGTGCCACGTCATCATCAGCCAATCATTGCATGCCACGTGTCGCAATCTTATGGTGCTTACAATCTACATCACCACGTGTCGCCACATCATTGCCACATCATCGCAATCATTCAGCTCTCAGCCGCCTCTACCACGTGTCACCTTATCACCTTGTCCTATTGCCACGTGTCGAACTCTCCGCAAGCCACGCCTTAAATCGTGCGCGTCGCACAAGAAGTTCGCGTTGCGACGCGCATGGTCTATCGACGCCTATAAATTCAGCTCGAGATTTCAGTTCCAGATGTACCTTCCTCTCTGAATTCTCTGATGTAAAATAGGAGTTTGTATCTAGTTTTCTTTAAATTTGAGTTTTGTAATTAATTTTATTTACTTTCTGCAATAGTAATTTACTTTCTTTACTTTTTTAGTTTTTACTATTCAGCTATGATGAGGTAGCTTCCCATGCTAGGGTGAAAGGTAAAACTTTTATTACTGCTATTCAGATTAATCTCTCTTAATTATAATATATTCACTATTTAAAACTTGACGTAACAAGGATACCGCTATATTGGTCGGTTGGTAATCAATTATAAACTGGTTTTAACCTGAACAAGTATGGATACCGTCTGGTTGGTCGGTTGGTAATTACCGCCTATATGGCTGGTTTATGGACAAATAATGATACCGCTTTTATGATCGGTTGGACTTAATTTGACTTAATCAGGTTACCACATATATGGCTGGTTGGTAATATCACAAGTTAATATATTATATTAAGGGAGATATCTAAAATAGTAGTGATAAAAGTAGATCCTCTAGCCCTAACATTTTCTTTTATTGTATTTTTCTTTATTTACTTTCCAGCATTTTAATTTTCAATATTACACTTTATGTCTTTTATTTTTAAGTTGTTATTAGCCCTAGTTATGTGTCGTAACTAAGTTAGTTATCTAGGGTTGTGATGAAATCCAATATCACCGGTTTATAAGGGGTTAAATTACAGTTTGGGTAATATAAAAGTTTATTTATTGAGCCTAAATCCTAATGCTTTTTATTAACTGGCCATTAATAAAATTGAACTGGTAAAACTTAAAATGAACTTGGAAAATAGATTTTAGGTTAAAGGCCTTAGATTCAATAGCCCAAGATCTTCATTGAGGATAGATAACCCTTTAATAGATTTCCTTACAGGATATGAATATACTTGTCGAGCGGGGGTAGCCATTATTGGAACTTAATCTTAATGAATTCAGGTAACTTGGTTGACATAGGAATATGATTAATTGGGTTACATTGGGTATTTTTAATTGATCATCGGAAGAGGTTTTTACATATTTCGTGTTCCAGGTTAATAGACCAATACATTACACAAACGTAAAATAACCACTTCATCTTTAAAAAGATATTGGAAGAAATCACAACCTTGGATAGTTTTATAAATTTGAATTTTCCTCAACCTACTTTCGTTCAATTTTATTTACTTGTTTTTAAGTTTAAATTCATCACCCAGTCAATCAATCAATATGTTAGATACTAGTAATCATTTGGCCTCATAAAAATTAATAGCCTAGGTTTTAAGTTCTCGTTGGATCGATACTTTTATACTACTTGAACGATATGTGCGCTTGTTTGCCGATGGTACGGGAACAAATTCGCTCTGGATAGACCCTTCGGAATCCCATTGGTAGTATGACTATGTGTCTATGGGAATCCGAATCAGGGTAGGTGTATTTGGTCTTAACCTGAGACTTGCATCGCTAATACTTGCGACAATCAGTACGCTTTGGTTTTGGTCGTCCGAGGCTTTAACAGGTTCTGTGTACGCCTCTTCTGGGTATACTGAGAATCGTAGTGTATTGGGTGTGATGTCAAGATGAAAGTATCACTTCAGTCATATGGAGATGATGATCACGTAGGATACGGAACTGGTACTCTTAAGTACTGCAGTCATATGGATAATATGACTAGGTCATGATTATCCGATTATAGAGACTAGTTGTCTGTGATCCGATATATGCTTCGTATGGGGCAGACACAATTCCAGCCCTAGGCCTATCATGTGACATCCGATACTGGATCGTCATACGCAATTGTTAGTATACTATGCTTGATAAAGAATATGTATTCCTTAAATGAATATTTCTGCAGAATTGGGTAGGCACGGTGCTTTGCTAGAAGCCAACCATGTCTTGTAAATCGGTAAGAACGTGGTACTAGGTACACACATATTCATATAGTGCGATGACCGGATTTACTGCCAACATATCCAGGGATCTCATGGATCTCTTCCCAAAGATTCACCGATGACATTTGACTCGAACGAAATTAATCTGGGATTAATTATGAGAGAGAGAAAATTAATCTGGGATTAATTACGGTATTAATTTATCTGGGATAAAATTCGATTAGAAGAGAGAGAACGATTAATTTGGAATTAATCGATTAAATAATATATCGGATATATTAATTGAAATTAGATTTCAAAGCGAAATTAGAATTGGATTTTAATTCGGGCGAACGAATTAATTTAGAATTAATTCGTAAGCGACTTTAATAATAATTCTGCAAGGCATAATTATTTAATTAATTTGGATTTAATTATATCGTAACGAAAAATTCGTTTATTTCGGAATTAAACGAACCCGAGCCCGAGCGAAGTTGCGTGTTGAGATTATTCGACTTAAATTTGGAATTTAAAAATGGTGGGACCACTTGACTTACATCACACATTTGACATGTGATGGAAGTTGTTAATTGTTGAGTGAAAGCTTTGATTGGTTGTAAATCACACTAACCAATCTCAACACACTTCATTATTTTATTTTTGAAATTAAACCATATACCAACTTTGGAAGTTGACTTGGTAATTAATTTTAGAAATCAAAAATCAAACAAAAAATAAATCTATCTCCTTCTTCCATCAATTTTCGTGAGCTTCCTTTCTCCTTAGGGAAATTTTGCTTCAAAATTTATTCAAGCGAGCAATTTCAAGGAGTCAAACAAGGTGAAATCCCTAGAGTTTGGAACACAAAGATAAAGCTTGGAGCTTCCACAAAGGATCAAAAGTTTTGAACTTCATGTAAGGTATATATCATATACCAAACTTATGGATGGGCTATATGTAACATGTATTTGTAATATTTTTCATCAATTAATAAAATGGAAATATTTATTATACATGTCTTACATAAATTATATGAATCATCAAACACTGTAATAAAGCCCTTGGAGTAATAAGATGATGGCTTCCAAACCTTATGAGAATCATTACTCTCAAACGTTCCTAGTCATAGTTTTGTGAATAATCTGGGTGTTTACAAAGCGGAGAGACTAGCATGATGATATGATCCGGCCTTAAGTGGGGTAGTCGATCTCATAGGCTACTAGCAGAGATCCGTCCGCTTGGTGTATCACATGGGTGCATGAGTTGCTCGTGTCTATTGAACTGACCGCCGAAAGTTTTCACATTGAGCGTTTATCCCATGTGTCTGTGAGAACTTTCATGTATCGATTATATGACTAGTCCTTAGACTTGAGGTCTTTATAATCTTATGTGTGGATCAAATAACTTTTACATTCTCCTTCTCCGATTCAAAAGATCCGGTCATATGGGTATGATTGGGTCATTTGTTGAAACACATGAAGTTTGTAAAGATACAACAGAGAATCGCCACTCTCTCGGATAATATTTTCTTATAAGAGTAGTATTCCAGTTCGCGGGTTGATATGTGTGATCAGTGCTTGAGACTGTGGCCGTAGCGGAAGAATCATGTGAGATTCTTGGGTTAGCACGATTCATGACACTATCAACATCATACCTTTGACTATATGGGTAGACACTTTCCATACCCTAGGTCAAACGGTGGGGATACAGTGAGGCGAGGGACCGTATCATATGTAAATCGCATACATAATGGGTATATATCTTTCCTTCTCATTTGGGGGCCTTGGTTTGTTGCTAGATGTCAACCTTGGTCATTGAAATCGAACGACCATCTGATCGGAGGATAATTTATGTTCGATTAAATTATCACGATTCATTTCATGTCCAACTTGAGGGGAACCCAAAAGGTCACACACAATAAAGTCGAAATCAATGGTTAATAGTGCACAGTACAAATTTAACAACATATATGATTGCTGTAGGAATTGTTCATAAATGGTTCAGTATGTTTAACTATTGAACATATCATTTATAAGGTTCCAAAATGGCTTAGGGATTGGTGAATGACGATAGAGGCACTTTGGGAATTGGAAAAATGAATAAGAAATAAAAAATCTGCGTTTTTTTTTTAATTTTATTTGTTTTGAATTCCAATTCGGCCCAAACTCTTATTAGGGTTTTATAATCTCATTAAACCAATATATTAAGATCCAATGGTTAAGATTTAATTAGCATTTATCCTACATCGGATTCTTAATTAATTTTGTTGTCTTTGAAGCACCTATATAAACCCAAAGAATTCTTTACAAATTTTTACACCTAAACCTTTCATATCTTGGGTTTATATAAGTGAGCAACTCTAAAGTTTAAGAGTAAGCCACTGATTTTGAGGATCCTTAAGTCTAATTGACTAGAGGAATCTCAAGTTAAAAGTTTTGAGGTATTTGTCTAGGCTAGCACCAAGGGCAAAATACCCGTGCACTCAAGGCGTAGTCTTGCCGTTGAGTTTTGGCTTTGGTGTGTGCACCTTTGGAGGCCACACACTTGGGTGGCTCTTTGGAATGTGGAAGAGCTTGCTGAGTTCGAGAAAAGCTTGTAGATTGGAGGGAGGATTGGAGGAGTCTTCGGTTCAAGTAAGTCTTTTTCTTTCTTTATTTTTAATTAGAGTTCTTATGATAGTTAGCATGTTTAAGTTTATGTTCTTTGCATGTTTTATGAGTTTTTATGCTTAGAATACATAGTAACATGCCTAGGCTTGTAGAATAATCAAAACAAATGGGTCTTGGGCAAAGGGATATCGGCATCATAATTTTTTTAATTTTCCGTTGCGCACTCGCGGCCGCTTCCCAACACTTCATACATCCATCAAATCCGACCATTGTAAGTTTATTCCGCAACTTCTTTGAATTTTCACACACAAAATCATCTTAGAGTTCCTTGCCATGTACTAGGAACACTAACATTTTTTTCTCATATGCTTGATACGAATAAGCTCAAAGGCGCTGAGAAATTCACAGATTGGGATATGGATTTGAGGATTGTCCTCGGATCTGAGAAGATAAGATATGTGTTAGAGGGTATTTTTCCCCTTGCTGTATCTGAGGATACGGCACCAGAGGAACTTGAGACTTTCCGTAGATGGAAAAATGATGATTTAAGAGTTAAATCATACTTTCTCAGTTCACTGACTTCGGAACTCAATAAGCAATATTTTGAGATGTGTGATGTATATAGCATGATGACACAACTCCATGAATCGTTCATGAATAAAGAACAGGTCTTGGTTCACAAAGTAGCAATAGAACTGTTCCATTCAAAACTTGATGAGGGACAGGTTGTGAGCACACATGTGCTTTATTTGATCGATCCGATCGAGCAATTGAGGTGCAGTGATTTCTCTCTCAATATACTCTAGGATGAAATGTCATTCTTGGTTCGCTCTAGGTGTCGTATCGCCAGTTTGTGATGTACTTCAACATGAATGGGATTCACTGTTCTTACCATTAGTTGCATATGATGCTTCTCACATCGGAGGAGGATTTAAGGAAGGGAGTTTCGACTCGCCTTCCGAAACCCACTTCACTTCCCGCTTCTTCTCCTCCAAGTTGAAGGGGAAGAAGACGAAAGGAAAGAAAAAGAAAGGTTTCAATGTTCCTCTGCAAGCTAAGATAGCGAAGCCCAAGAAAGCTTCTGAAGACAAGTTCCACCACTGCCAGAAGATTGGGCACTGGAAGAGGAACTGTCCTGACTACCTTACCCAGATCAGGAAGGAAAGAGCATCGACATCAGATACTTTTATTTTCTTGTTATTGATATCTCATTTGCTTGTGAAGCTGTTACATCTAGTTGGATTTTAGATTCTACTTGTCTAGTCACATTTGTAATTCATTGCAGGTGCTAACGGAAAGTAGACGGCTGAAATCTGGAAAGATGCAGTTGCGATTCGGGAGTGTTGACTCTATGGATGCGGTTGCAGTGGGATTATGCGAGATTCTCTTACCCAGTATGAGACTTTTGTTGCATGACTTCTATATTGTATCGGGATACGTAGCTAATATTATATCACTTTTTCTATTAGATACATAGGGATATCATGTAAATATTAAGAACTGTTCCTTGTATTTATGTGATAGAAATAATATTTAGATCATTGTTTTTCCAAATGAGCGTGGTCATTACATTTTGCATACTTCTCGAGATATCTTGAATACTGGAATTAATGAACGTAAACTATCTAAAATAAATAATACTAAACTTTGGCATATGAGGTTAGGTCATTTGGGCGTGAAACGCCTAACCCAGTTGGTTAGGAGTAGTTTGATTCATGATCTCACTATTGAACCCTATCCAACTTGTGAATCTTGCATTCAGGGTAAAATGGCCAAAGCCCCATTTTCTGACGTGGGACACCGAACCACTGACTTATTGGAACTCGTACATTCTAATGTATGTGGTCCTATGAGTCAGACTACTCACAGTGGTTTTTCATACTTTATTACCTTTACCGATGATGTGTCACGAAATAGTTATGTTGATCTGATGAAATATAAATCGGAAACCTTTGATAAGTTCAAAGAATTCTGAAATGAAGTAGAGAAACAAACTGGTCAATATATTAAATGTCTTCGATTGGATCGAGGCAGTGAATATATGAGTAGAGAGTTCACTGATTATTTAAAGGAGAATGTGATTCTCGCTCAATATACTCCTCTTGGTACTCCATAACATAATGGAGTGTCAGAAAGGAGAAATCGAATATTATTGGATATGATCCGATCTATATTGAGTTTTACAGATTTTCCTTATTACTTATGGGGTTATGCTCTTTTAACTGCCGCTCAACTTTTTATGATTCCTTCTAAAGCTGTTCCTACGACTACGTATGAGATATAGACCGGTAGGAAACCGAATCTTAATTATTTTAAGGTTTGGGGTTGTCCTACATATGTCAGGGTGGCTCAGTAAAATAAGCTTTTGTCTCGAAGGAAAAAGTTTAGGTTTGTTGGATATCCTTCAAATACGAAAGGATATTTATTCTATGATATCGAGCATTGAAATGTGTTCGTAGCTCGCTTCGGAAAATTTCTAGAGGTAGAATTTTTGACTGAATGAGGTAATCATAGACATGTTGAACTTGATGAAGTACAATTTGAGACCAATGAACCAACAGAGGAACTTGAAGTTCAAGTAGATGAAAAACCTTCATTACCCACACACTGTAGGTTCGAAATGGTATCTAGACCTCCTGAACGCTTGTATTTGATTTAAGAAATGAGTCTTGATGTTCTCTTTATTGAAGACACTGACCTTTTTACCTATAGAGAAGCGATGTTGGACATCGACTCCGTGAAGTGGCAAGAGGTAATGAAATCAGAGTTAGACTCTATGCATCTGAATCAAGTTTGGGACTTGGTTCAATTTCCTGAAGGAATTGTTCCTATCGAATGTAAATGGGTTTACAAGAGGGAGCGTGGGCCTGACGAAAATATTGAAACCTTTAAGGCCTGACGAAAAGGTTACACGTAGCGATCTGGTATCAACTATGATGAAATTTTTTCACCAGTAGCGATGCTAAAGTCTATTAGGATTTTATTGTTTATTGCCGCTTACAATGATTATGAGATTTGGTAGATGTATATCAAAACGGCTTTTCTAAATTAATTTCTTGGCAAAGAAATCTATATGGAACATCTAGAGGGTTTTGTATCCATCGGAAACTCGGGCATGGTATGTAAGCTTAAGAAGTCCATTTATGGACTTAAACAAGCTTCACAAAGTTGGAATCTTCGATTCAAAAAGATAATCAAATTTTCTGGTTTTCTCAAGAATTCGGAAGAATCCTGTGCATATAAGAAGGCCATTGGGAGTATGGTGGTATTTTTAATTCTCTTTGTTGATGACATCCTGATCATTGGGAATGATATCGGGATGATGCAAGGTGTCAAAGTTTACCTCTGTAAGATTTCTCCATGAAGGACCTGAGTGAAGCTTCTTATGTCTTAGGCATAAAAATCTATAAAGATAGAGAAATGAAGCCTATTAGGTTATCATAATCAACGTACATAGATAAGATATTAGAACGGTACAATTTTGGTAACTGTAAGATAGCAAATATACCGTTTAGACATGACCTACATCTTTCAAAGAAAACAGAAGATGAGAAGATTAGAATGTCTAATCAGCCTTATGCTTCGTGTTTGGGCAACATCATGCATGCCATGTTATGTACTAGGCCTGATATCAGTTTCGCAGTTAGTGTGACCAGCAGATATCAGTCTAATCTAGGTAATGACCATTGGATGGCCATTAAACATATCCTAAAGTATCTTAAAGGTACTAAGGATAAGTTTATGATATATGGGGGAAATGAATTGCAGGTTAATGGGTATACGGATTCAGATTTCCATTCAGATCTTGATGATTAAAGTCTACATCAGGATTCGTGTTTACCCTCAACGGAGGTGTAGTTTATTAGAAAGTTCCAAACAAGGGTCCACAGCTGATTCCACCACAGAGGCGGAATATATTGCAGCTTCTAAAGCTACAAAAGAAGATGTTTGGGTTAAGAACTTTTTCACTGAATTGGGAGTTGTCCTAAGTATCCAAAATCTGATTCAGTTATACTGTGATAATAATGGAGCCATTGCGCAAGCAAAGGAACCGATGGCGCATCAGAAGTCGAAGCATATAGAACGTAAGTACCACATCATTCGATAGATTATGTTGCGAGGGGATATTTTTCATGTGTAAGGTCCCAAGTGAAGATAATATAGCAAACCTGCTTACCAAGGCCATTCCTCCGAAATTATTTGATAAACATGTGGAGTCGATGGGTATGAGATACAATCGATATCAGCACTAAAGAAAGTGGGAGAATTTGTTAGGGTTGGTGCTCGGAACACCAATTTCTTATGTATTTCTTTGTAAATACTTACGTAAATATTTTATTATGAATAAAATAAACAGTTTCTATTCTATAACATCTCTTTATATATGGTAAAGACCTAATTGACCAATTTGGTGATTTTTGGGGATTTTGTGTGTGAGTTGTATTTTGATGTATATGACATGTATAAATCATTTTGGTAGTGATTTGAAATCACTTAAATTTATATTTGACAAATTAGGACTAAAATGATCAAAATACATTCCTTTGGGGTCTCACGGTAATTAAGGAAAAATTATGGATTTTGAATAAAAATTTAATTTTTGAGTATTTAGTAATTAGAATAAATTAGTTTATTTAAATTACTTAAGAAAAATTAATGAAATCGAAAAAAATTAATTTTTTGTGTTTGCTGCGTTACCAGGTAATACCCCATAAAAACCCTTATAGAAACAATAAAAAAAAACTTACAAGTTTCGGATGCGAGATGGAGGCGTGCAAGAGAGATGGAGAGGCTTAAGAGTTCAAAGTGTTCTTCGCATGCCTGATCTGGTGTTATTATAAAGAACCGTTAGCGTTGCCAAGTCGAGCGACGCTAAAAACCCCTTTCACGTCGCCAATAAGTAGCGATGCTAATAGATCCATCCATTTAACGACGTACATTCAAAAATAAGACACTAAATGTTGAAATTAAAAAAAAAAAATTTAATTTTCCCTCCAAATTTTTGGCGTCACCTAATAGCGACGCAAAAACTTTATGATGTTTCTTTAGCGTCGCATATATGTGGCGACGCTAAATGATATATATATATATATTTTTTTATATTACATGTTAAAAAATTTTAAATTTTTTATTAAAGATTTAATAAAATTTATAAAATATATAAATTTATTAATCACTATTAAATGTTTGCTCAGTTTCATCATTCGACATAAACTCATCTTCGACTACATCTTCTTCTTGGTTGTCATCCAAGTTTTAGATGACCTCAATAGCATCAATGTCATCTTGTGTAAGCTGAATACTGACAATATCATTCTGTATAATATTTGGCAACTGAAATATTTGCTCGGCATTGTCGTCGTTCTCAGCATCCTCTTCAAAGTGATCATTGGTGGCATTTTATTTCTCTTAAACATCCCAAATATCCCTTTGGTTTAATTTTCCACAACTTTTCGTCCATTTCCAAATTTTGGGTCATCCAGATACATGACTGTAACATCCATGATCCAGGAATGCTACCGGCAGGTAACATATTCCACTGTCGCCTAAGCCACTGACGTATGCAAAAGAAAACTCACTTTTACCATTATACTATGCAATCACATGAATAATCACAGACACAATCTTATAAAAAGTTCAAATGCATAATCATAAAATATGTACATATACTGAAAATACTCATCATATACACATCATCATCATACAGCAAAATGAAATCACAGAAAACTACATTCTATATGAATGTAGATATGGTATGATAGACCCTATAACTAGTGACTACAGAATAACTCTTGTTCCCAGATTATGTCTCCAAAAGTTGTGTGTGGCTCACCAAAAGATGGATCCTGCAAAAGAACTGGAAAATGAGGGTGAGTCCTATGGAACTCAGTGAGTGGAACTACCAAATTAGAGAAAACTGTATCAGTATGGTTGAGTAAAATCATCTTAAATTTAAATCACTTTCTGAAACCATATGCTTGAAAACTGATTCTTTTCTTTTCAAACTTTGAGAAATCTGTTTCTGAAACACCTTCTGTTTAAAATCTCTAGAAACTATAGAAAAACCTTACGCATGGGGGCATTACGTATCGCCGTCCCCCCATACGCCTAACTAGCGGTCTTGGGGTGTTACGTATCGTCGTCCCCCAAGCCACTGAACTAGAGCCAGGAGTGCTGATCCATGCTACTACCTGACCCTGAAATTAGGGTCTATGGGCGTTACATATCGTCGTCTCCCTAGCCATGAACTAGGATCTAGAGGCGCAATCATCCATAGTATTGAACTACGTGTGCACACGTTCTCTGTCCGTCAATTCCATAAGTTACATACTGAGTTGGGGTTTTCCCCCATGCCTATAAAAATCATTAACTCAAGCTTTTAAATCTCAAAGTTTCTCAAAAACTTCCTCATGTATGAAATAGCTAAAATCAATTTGGCTAACGCTCTAAAGCATTTTAAAATAAGTCTCGAGTCAAAAATAATAAATAAATCTCAACTTGGAAAGAAAAGTCCACTCACAGGTTTGAAGTTTGAATAACTCCACTTCATGTCCTTGAGGGTGATCCCAGCTCCTGTTGAGTATCTATATTTGATAAACTTAATTAGAATATGAGTTATAAAATATAATTCGAAATTAAACTAGGCTTCTTAATTATATTAAACTATCATCTCTATATGTCATGCACATATATCTCTATATTGGTATGAGTCCCCTAGGGTGCCCTCTAACCTTTTTAAATAAAAT
Source organism: Zanthoxylum bungeanum (assembly GCA_019454045.1). NCBI lineage: Eukaryota > Viridiplantae > Streptophyta > Magnoliopsida > Sapindales > Rutaceae > Zanthoxylum > Zanthoxylum bungeanum. The sequence continues at coordinate 16,220 of SKCR01033772.1, forward strand.
GGGAATGGCTAATTAAGTTTAAGCAAAAAATTTCACGCTTCGCGATGCCAAGATGTGCACGTCGCGACGCCCACCTGGGCTGGGTCGAGGCAGAGAGCAACTTTTATTGCGCGTCGCGATGCTAGGTGCCAAGCATCGCGACTTCCTTTCATGTCGCAATGCTAGGAGACACGCGTCACGACCGCCATAAAATAGAACTGAAGCAGAGGATCTAGTTTGATTCGCGTCGCAACACTGGCCAAATGGTGTCGCGATGCTCAAAAATTAAAATTAAAACAGAGGCTCTGCCTCATTACGCGTCACGACGCTGGCCCAATGGTGTCACGATGCTCGGCTATTCCTAGGGCCAATTTTCATTTCTCTAGTGATCAAACTCAAAACTTCCATTTCCACACAACCAAAAGCAAGTTTAAGCACTAAATTTACTATCATTCTAAGTTCCTTTCATCCCAACACCACAAAATCATATTATCCTTACTTAGTACTTCAACTAGGGTGACTTACCTAGAAGTTGCCCAACATTAACTTCTCAACACAAAAATCATCAATAGTCACATTACTTTCAATCAACAACACACCACAAACTGTTGGGATTTCTAAGCTTCCCAAGATCGTTTCAAGCAATGAAAATAAATGCGAATACATTCAAGGAGTTGCAGAATACTCACATCGATCGGTTGAGCGACCCGACGACGAACGAAAATGATTTCTGCCCTCCTTACTGCTCACGGCAGTGAGCTGCTGTAGGCATTGCATTTTTGCATGTGAAATCCGATGATGAGTCTCAGTTGGAGGCACTACCTTTTTAGTTAAGGATATTACGGGAAACGGTCGTCGGAAGGGAATCGGTATTTCGTTAGATCATTGTTCACTTATTTAGCGTCAAGCTCACTTGTTGGACCTCCGTTTAGATTACCTTTGGCCCAGAAAGAAAAACCAAAACCCTTTTAATCTAGCCCATACATGCCTGACCCACACCACATTAGGCCCACACGCCCATCACCCAAATTAAATAAAATATTAAATTAAATATTAATTAGATAATGAAATTGAATTAAATAAAATAATTAAACCATTTACCAATTAAATAAAACATAAAATATAATCATACCTAATTTAGATAAATCAAATATATTAACTTCCTAACTAAACAAAATCACATACTAAATTAAAAAGATGTTATGCCTAATTAAATCACTCATAACCAATTTAAATATATTGACTTCCTAATCTAAACCAATCTTGTCTCCATCAAATCCACTGCTTTCCTTATCCAACACCAAATCAAATCCTCTCTTTAATGCCAAAATCCCTTCCTCGTGAGACAAGGAGAAGCCCTAGCCCTTGTCTATATAAACAACCCCTAACCAAAGCCATCCTCTCCCTCCAAGCCCTCACACACGAAAATACAAAGAAAAAGCTCTCCAATTCACGCCCATACACAAGAAGGAAAGCCTAGTTCATTCACATAATATTCACATAAGAGATACAAGACATCAAAACCCTAAGACCTTGCATTGCCGTGAACACCACCTCCAATCTACCTCATTCACGCACATCACTCCTACACACAGCCATTGCCGCATCTAGCCTCCTCCACAGCCCCAAACTCACTCCTAAACAGACCTTGAAACAGCCCCTATAACCCCTCAAACTCACGCCAAACAGTCCTCTCTGCATCACCTTCACTGCACGCCTAAATACCCCACTGCACTGCCTCATTCACTGCCGCAAATCACCCCACTCTTCTGCCCAGTTTTCACAGCCCCAATCTATCCCCTAAAACAGTCCAGAAACACCCCGAAACTGCACTAAAAAACTGCACAAAACCCCCCCTAAAAAATCACCAAAAATAGCATCCCCTAGCCTCCAAAAATCGCCAAAACAGTGAACAAAAATTGCACTTTAAAACCTTTGAACAATCGAACAAGCAGCAGCCCGATACCCATTAAAATCGCATAAAACAGTCCCTAAATGCACCTGAAATAGTGAGCAAAAAATACAGAGGAAACAGCAGCAAAAGGGAGGTCAAACAGCAAGTAAAACAGCAAAACAGTGAGTTAAGACGCTAAACCACTGAACCGGAGAAGTTGAGGAGCTTTAACCCTTCCGATCTCCGCGAAACGCAAGTCCGAAAGTCGACAAAAAAGGTTAGACCTGAGGGTATTTTTCACATCGTTTTCAGTTTTATTTTTATTATTTATTGAGTATTGTTCGCATGATTATTATGTTAAAATGCATGTTGTGGCCCTTGTGTAGATAAATATGCATGTGTTACGAAATATTGTATGTTGTGGCCTTGGAATAAGATGAAAGATGTGTCAACTCTTGCGGTATATCGGATGGAAACCCGGACATAAATTTAGTAGCCGATTCCGAATGGACGGTAGTATGATCTGTACTCGGGATACAACTCCACGTACCGCTTGAGTAAACAGCACCTTCTTTTGTTTTATGTTGCTTTGATTTATTTATTATTCGTCATTTAAATTGCACATGTTACTTGTTTATGTAATTATGTGATCGAGCGCATGGGCTTAGTAAGTCGGATTAAATGTCCCGTATTTTGAGGGGTTAAAACCCTTTACCACGATGCTTTGCCGCGCCGGTTAATGTGTGTTCGGTTAAATGTAAGATGTGTTCAATCGGGTATACTAAGTTTGATATTATTGTCTTTATTTTTCATATGCATTATGTAATCGAGCGCATGGGCTTAGTAAGTTGGATTAAAGGTCCCCTATTCTGAGGGGTTAAAATCATTTACCACGATGCTTTGCCGCGCCGGTCGATGTATATTCGGTTGAATGTAAGATGTGTTCAATCGGGTATATGAAGTTCCATATAGTTATCTTTATCTTTGTACGCATTGTAATGAAAAACGCATGGGCTTATTGTGTTGGACTAAAAAGGTTCTCCATTTGGGGGAAGAAAAGCCTAAAAGGCTACCTTTACCACGATATTTGCCGCGTCTTTCATCTATTGATTGCATCTTCTATCCTTGTCTTGGCTTGACTTATTATCATTTTTGTATCCATGTCATGATAGCATTTGGGCATTATTTCTCGTGGTATATAGGATGGAAACCCGGACATAAATTTCATAGCCGATTCCGAATGGACGGTAGTATGATCTGTACTCGGGATACAATTTCACGTACCACTTGGAAACATGCCCACGTGTGTGTTTGTGTCATTATTAGTTATCTTCCTTTGCACCACATCACAACATGTTTATTTTAGCATATATTTGTTTCTTTTTACCTTATGCATTTGTATTACCTATTAGTGATCTATTTATATTATGTGCTTAAATGTCTTTCCTTAATATGCATGCTTGTATGAATGCTATTTGTTTGCACCTCTGTGTCTACGATTGTGAAACTGTATGTCTTCCGTATGTCGATTTATCTTTATGCATGAATTCAGACATAGATTATATACAAATAGGTTGTATGTAAACATGAAAATGTGTTATATGTAAATTTAGATATGAGCTTTGTAACTATGCATGCAAACTTAGGAATGACTTATCCTTGGAAATATGTTGCTTGGGCTTGGTTAGATTATTGCATAAATCATTTTATTACAAGTGGCATAAGTAAGGGACCATTCCGAACCCAACGGTTTGAGGTCTTCCCTTGCGAGGGGTGAGTGCGGCCTTAAATCTTTTTCCCGGTTCACACCGGGTGGCGACTACATTATTCTCCGATTTAGTCCCCCGCGGGCTACTCCGTACTCCCAACAGGGCCGCGAGCTCGGGACACCATGCGTCGCCCAAGTTCTGTGTCCCCACAGCTGCTGTTGGGCTCCATTTTCGGCCATTGTTGGTCCTCCATGAAAGCTCCAAGTTTTGTCAAACGATTCCAAGCTCATGGGTGGACTTCCTTATCACATTCGCAGGTCTCAAAAGTGTGCTAGCACTCAAGAAATTTGCCACAAATTTCCCACTTTGCTTCCCTTAGCTCACGGCAGTGAGCAGAGTAGAAGAGAGAAAAGAAAGCCTCCAAGGCAAAGAAAAAAAGAAGAAATTAGGAGAGAGTGAGTTGGTTTTTTGGCTAAAGTGTATCTAATACACAAAAATCCAATCAAAAATTGTAAAAGGCATTTCCAAAAGTCAAATACAATTTTTGTAGCCAAAAGCATTTAATGCTTTCCAACCACTTCCATCAATCCATCAAATCAAGTGACAAGTTGTCACATCATTCAAAGTGACTAATGATTTGATGCTTGATGCGACTAGCGATTTGACGCTTGATTTGACTTGCGTGCCGCACTCGAATTCGAAATGCGAATGCGCTCGCAACAATCCCATGCTCGGGTTCGCTAATTCCAAATTAACGAATTTTCCGTTGCGACGTAATTAAATGATTATGCCTAGCGAAATCACTATTCATGTCGCTAACGAATTAATTCTAAATTAACTCGTTCACCCGAATTAAAATCTAATTTTAATTCCGCGTCGAAATCCAATTTCGTATTATATATCAAATATATTATTTTACCGATTAATTCTAAATTAATCGTTATCTCTCTTTAAATGATATTTTATCCCAGATAAAATATCTCCGTAATTAATCCCAGATTAATTTTCTCTCTCTTCTAATTAATCCCAGATTAATTAAAAGTGCAAGTCATACGTCATCGGTGAATCTTCGGGAAGTGACCCAGGAGATCCCCGGATATGTTGGCAGTAAATTCGATCGTCGGACTATCCGAATACGTAAGTACCAAGTACTACGTTTTACCGATTTACAAGGCAAGGTTGGCTTCTAGCAAAGCGCCATGCCTACCCAATTCTCCAGAAATATGCTTACAGGAATAAGCGATCTATATCAGGCGTAGTATACGTAGTATTGCGTATTTCGATCCAGTATCAGATGATCACGTGCTAGGCCTAGGGCTGGAATTGTGTCTGCCCCGTACGAAGCATATGTCGGATGTCTGGTAACTAGTCTCTATAATCGGATAAACCTGACCTTGTCATTTTATCCCGATGACTGCAGTACATAAGAGTACTAGTACCGTATCCTACGTGACCATCATCTCCATATGACTGGAGTGACACTTCCGTCTTGACATCACACCCAACACACTACGATTCTCGATATACCCAGAAGAGGCGTACACAGAAACTGGTTAAAGCCATGGACGACCAAAACCAAAGTATATTGATTGTCGTAAGTATTAGCGGTGCAAGTCTCAGGTTAAGACCAAATACACCTACCCTGATTTCAGACTTCCATAAACACATAGTCATACTACCAATGGAATTCTGATGGGGTCTATCCAGAGCGAAGCTGTTTCCCATACCATCTGTAAAACACAACCTCCTATTACACTTGCATGAGTATCCTATACCCAAATATATGAGAACTATACCGTTATGCCCTCACAACGCGCACAAGTGTAATACTAGTCTTTTACGTATTTATCGATGTCCAATCTCGATAATACTCTGACTAGGGATATTTAATGATTTATCCTTCGTGGACTGATACTGTCTCATATCATTCTCAATCCAGGAACAAATCATAAGGACCTCCTATAATTTATACATCTTGGTGATCTAATCACAAATGATAAGAGAGAAATCTCCTTTATCACATAGTTAATTTGTACAACAACACCATGATCTGTACAAATAGTGACGCTATGGGTCATAATTGTCCAACAATCTCCCACTTGGCCTATAGCCAGTCACTCGAGTGTCTGACACCCGAACTATGTACGGTTGGCTCAAACTGTTGAGAAATGCTTTCGTCAGCGGATTTGCATTATTATCGTCTGATGCGATTTATACGATCATTACATCGCCACGATGTATGATCCAAACGAATCAGATGAATATCAAAGTATTTATCTGGATCATTGATGAGACCGTTAATTCTTCAGCCTGAGCTGTAGCCTAGCTCAGCTGCTAATAGAACTATACCTAATCTAATTAGATTTGTTATCGACCCAAATGGCTTCTATTGCTGCCTCAGCTGCATCAATAACCCGCATTTGTTGTTTATTCGGTAACAGTATCTTGCTTGGAAGATTTCTAGCTCACTGTTCCGTTATTCAAACTTTATTGTACCGTTGTTGCGACTTATAGTCGTCTTTATTGGTTAGCAAACTTGCAGTAGTGATCCCAGTCACTTCAAGTTTCTTATTCTCCATATGTTAAGACAACATCCTTAGTTCTCTAAGAAACTAACGGATGTTCTTAATATCAATCCAGTGACTATCACTTGGATTGGCCTGTTTGTGAATCCATATGCTCAAAGCGTATGAGACACCAGGTCGCGTACATTTTTCAATGTACAATTTCTCGGAGAGTTTTCATGAAAGCCAAGATTTCACCGATGGTTTAGAACTATGTCGTTGTGCCCTCACAACGCGCACAAGTGTAATACTAGTCTTTTACGCATTTATCGATGTCCAATCTCGATAATACTCTGACTAGGGATATTTAATGATTTATCCTTGTGGACTGATACTGTCTCATATCATTCTCAATCCAGGAACAAATCACAGGGACCTCCTATCATTTATATATCTTGGTGATCTAATCACAAATGATAAGAGTGCAATCTCCTTTGTCACATAGTTAATTTGTATAAAAACACCATGATCTGTACAAATAGTGACGATATGGGTCATAATTGTCCAACAATATCCCACTTGGCCTATAGCCAGTCACTCGAGTGTCTGACACCCGAACTATGTACGGTTGGCTCAAACTACTGAGAAAAGGCTTTCATCAGCGGATTTGTATGAATATCATCTGATGCGATTTATTCGATCATCACATCGCCACGATATATGATCTGAATGAATCAGATGAATATCGAAGTATTTATCTGGATCGTTGATGAGACCATTAATTCTTTAGCATGTACTGACGCCTAGCTCAGCTGCTAACAGAACTATATCTAATCTAATTAGATTTATTATCGACCCAAATGGCTTCTATTGCTGCCTCAGCTGCAGCAATAACCCGCTTTTGTTGTTTATTCGGTAACAGTAGCTTGCTTGGAAGATTTCCAGCTCACTGTACCGTTATTTTAACTTTTATAGTACCGTTGTTATCATTTATAGTCGTTATCATAAAGCCAAGCTTTCACCGATTCTATTATGGGAATATCATTTCCAAGAAATGATATATCATCATTACTCAGGACATTCACTGTCAGTGCGCTCCCACTAACCTCCTTATAAACCCAATAATTATTTTCGTTTTGAATTAAATCATACATCATTATGATTACATCAAAACGATAATTCCAAGAACTTAATGCTTGCTTCAATCGATCTATGGATCGAATAACCTGCAAACCTAGTTTGCTTGTTATTGTTCGACAAAACCATCAAGATGTTGTAAACATCCTCCGAAAGGTTTCCGTTAAGGAAAGCGGTTTTGGCATTCAGCTGCCACATTTCATGAATGAAACATGCAGCATTAGCAAGCATTATCCAAATGGATTTATCGTGACAACAGGTAAAAGGTTTCATCGCAATCAACACAATGTTGATAACTCTACCTTTTCGCTACAAGCCTAGCTTAGTACGTTGGTATGTTGTCATCCATGTTTGTCTTTCTTGAAGACTTATATAGTACCAATAGGCACAATGCCTTGCGGTACATCAACTAGTGTCTAAACATGGTTGGTATACATGGAATCCACTTCGGACTTTATGGCACTTTGCCATAATAGGGAGTCGATACCTTGTATCACTTCCTTATACGTAGTCAGTTGGTATTCCTCAAAAGATTGACATCTTTATGAGGTGAGATCAGAAACCCATACCCCAGGTTGTTTTCTGACTCTCTCCGACCTACGCGGTTCTTGTGTATTCGAATATTATTGGTATAGTTTCATCATTGATGAACTATTTGTGTTCCATTAAGGACTTGGTCCCCTGATAGTATTACTCTGATTTTAATCGAGACTTACTTTCCTCCCACTTACTACTGCATATCGGTATTCCTCTTAGGAAAAACGCATGGCGAGCAACAATTACATTGTTCTTTTGTGAGTTGTATAAGTACTATACTTAGGTATCCCTAGGATAACTTATAACTTTGGCACTTATCCGATTTGGGTTCTGGTTTGGTATCATCCAAATTTATGCCTAGCATACCCAAATCATCAGGAATGAGAAACCTGGTTTCTTTCCTGTTCATTTCTAATATGTTATCTGGCAAACAGATATTTATGGAACCTTATTCAAAATAAGTTCTGCACTGTTTAGCGTATCCGTTGAAGGAAATGGTAGCTCAGAGCGACTCATGATTAACCTTATCATGTCCAACAAAATTCGGTTTATCCTGTCGGACACACGTCAAATTGATGTGTTCCGGGAGGAGTCCTCATTGAAAGAATACTATACTCTTTCAAGTATTTGAGAAACTTATTGCTTGAGTATTTTCTATCATGGTCTAACCGTGATGGTTTAATACTTTAGCCGATCTGTTTGTTTATCTCGTGTCGAAACTCTAAAAGTTTATGATTTATGTTTCAAAAGAAACACATAACCATAACGCGATGCCACATCCGTGTATGGTCACGAAATATTCATATCCACTTCTAGCCTAGCTAGACATGGGCCCACTTACGTCACTATGAACGAGGGCTAGCAGATCGATGACACTTGCACTTTTACCAAGTAAAGGTGTTTTAGGCACTTTGCCCAATAAACTAGATTCGTAGACTTTATTTGAATAGAATCAAATTAGTCCTAGTACCCACTCTTCGAAAGTGTGGATATACGAGTCTTGTTTGATTGTGTTCTAGACAAAAATGCCATATTCAAGTTTCAACCTGATCAAATCAGTTTGAGCTATTTGTTTGTCATGTTATACGTGTGAGATTTATTTATATTCTAAATATAAATTCTGTTGTTCACATCTAATGTGTTTATCTCAATATCATCTTTATATAATAAAACACTTTAGTGTTCTAGAATATAAAGGTATATCCGCAACGGATTATACACTGATATAGAGATAATGTTTCTAGTCAAACTAGTTACATTATAACAGTTCCTAATTTACGTACATACCCAAAGGGTAGTTCCTAAACTTAGGTATCTACGATTAAAACAGGGACTTTCGTCCCGTTTTCAATTCGCAGATTAATCTCAATAGAAGTCAGTATCCTGCTCATAGCAGATTCTGAACATCAGTACATATTTTATGTATCACACTAAGTATCTAAAATCTAATTTTAATACTAGTAGTGAACATATTTATGACAAACATATTTGAAGTCAGAGCCTTGCTCGTCTTCAATTCCTTCTTGGATATGTCCTTTTATCTTCCTAAAAGATTATAATGATTTTGCCATTGCCCTTTTCACATTCCAGAAGCCTTTGGCCAAGCCTTGACCTTTGGAATATCGAAGTAAGATGCGCCTTGCGCTACTTGCATTATTGCAAAATTTGGCTTTCTCCTTGAGTATAGCCATTAACTCTCCAAGAGTTTACTATTGCAATAAAAGTACTTCTAAGATCTAATCTAAGAAGATCCTTTAATTTCATTATCATACTTTAGGGATCTAATCCTTAGTTCTGATAAAGAAATTAAGGAGTCTATGACAAGTATAATAGATTAAGCACTAAAGTTATCATTACATGAATATTCCAAATATCATGTTCCACTTATTTGCTTAACTCTAGGCTTAGGCCTAATACGTTATTTTATCAAGTAAAGTAACTTATTAGTTTCCAGGACCATCCTGAAATTTATTCCCAATTTGAAAATTAAAGTCGTTTAAATACATTTTCACCCAGGATTATGTTTTAAACACTAATCTTTCAATTATATCTTGATTCTAATAGTCCAACTATTTAATCAACATTTTGTGGTACTATATAATGATTATTATAGTCCAACTATACAATCAAATATAATTTAAATCAATTAACCTCAATTTATTGATTACTATAGTCCAACTATAAAATCAACTATTAATTGAAATTAATTAATTCAAATATATTGATTACTATAATCCAATTACATAATCAACTATAATACAGTCCAATTGTTTATTAAAACAACAATTTAAATATTAGTACAACTAACATTTAATTTAACGACGAAATAATTTGTGATTGAACGCGTATGGCAAGTTACTAAACGAATATTGCAAATTCAATACTTGCCTCCCATTATTTTTCGGCGAGCCTCTAACCCTCTAACGAGTACTCGGGAAACCGTGTTTCCTATTGGGCTAGAATCCTGTTAAATATCACACAATCTTGACTTTGGCCAACAAATTGTATGATAATTGACTAGGTAGATCTCTAAGATCGATTGGATCCAATCCAATTCCTAGATCCGGTAGGGGGACATCCAAGTCCGAAACATATATCTTATATATGCCAATACATCCAATGTATTGCCTAACCTTTTTCCTCTGAATCAACTAAGCCTTGGCTTTGGCACAACAAACTTAGTGATCCCAGTTAAGCGCGACCCATTGACCATGGAAAGCTTCGTAATCAATGTCGATGGACAAGAAGTGGTCTTGACTTTGGCCAACAAACCACAACTTGGACAAGACACCAATATGGAACAAAGCTCTCGTGATTCAAACACATCCTCGACGGACAAAGGCCTTGACTTTGGCCAACAAACCAATGCCAGTCTTGGATCTTGAGTAAGAATCACTCAATGGAAGGAAAAACGCTTAATATTTAGCGAGGGTTTTTCACGTGCAAATTGGCAACCAATTTATTATCTTTGTTAAGGTCTCATCATCATACACCCTTAAACATGCATTCTAAACACATAATAAAGCGCATATGATAAAATAATAATGATATGCAGATGAATACTTTACACATTGATCCTAGATTAAATCTCTCCATTTCCTCTCTCCTGCTAGCACAAGTATTACTTCTACCCGTTACATAACACTCCTCTAAGAAACCTCATTTACATTGATGGAATAGTGAGAAGAGAAATACAATGAGAAATGAGGTAATAGGCTGGACACGCAGGTCCAATTAATAAATTCAAATTTATTACAACAATTTCCAAAATTACCCCACCCATCTAATATCCATCTGATATACATTATTCATGCATCGCAACCATGTATTCACACAAGCATGTTATCAATCAATCTAATCCAATTAATTAATCTGATAATTAGTGATCATCCAATGTTCAAACAACGATTTGATTTTGCGCGAGTCAAACTCGTTTTGCGAATAAGTACTCAAAGTACGAATTCTTGAATTAAATTAAACTACAACATTAAATCCATTTAATATGTATTTAATACTAATTCTCTATTTAATTCCAAATTAAATACTACACTTTATTAATAACCTTTTACGATTTAAATTCCAAATTTAATCGTTACGGGTCTCAAAGCCCGATTAACATCCAATGTTTATTTAATTAAAGTCCAATGGGCTTTTAATTAATTTCTTTAAGGCATGGACTTTTGGTCAAGTCGGGTCAACCCAAAGACTAAAGCTCATTTAAAGGAATCACCCTTATGTGCTAGAAACCAATTTAGGCCCAATTAAAATTAAGGTCAATTAAGTCATAATTGGACTTTAGATGCGGTTTTGGGCCCAATTGGATCCAACCAATTTAGCCTAAACCTAACTTGCTACAACCAAGCCCAATAAGCCCAATTACAACCTTTAAGGCCCAATTTCCAAAATAGGCCCAAATTAATTAAATTACACAAATCCAATTTCATAATTTAATTAACCTAAAGTGTATTACACAATTAATTACACAATTAACATTTCTAAAACATCAATTAGCCTAATTAATCATGCACTTTCACAACAAAACATGTCCAACACATTTTATCAAAAATCAAACCCATTTTCATGCTTTGTCATTCTCGGCAATATAGGGGTTTTTCATTCCGATTCGTTTTCAATCCAATTGAATCCACAATCATCATTTCCCAAATCATTTCAACTCATCCAATGAATCAAAAATCAAAAAACACCATGAATTTCAAAAAACTCATTAGATTCGGCCAAGCCACTAATTTGGGGAAAATTTGTCCATTCAAAATTCAATCCAATTAAACCTCAAATCAACTTTACCCAATTGTTTTAAGTCATCCAATGATAAAAAAAAAACAAAAAATTACCAAGACATTAGGGCTCTTCAATAATCGGCCAAGCCAACACAGTTGGGGAAAACTTGATCCAATCAAATTTCATGAAATTGATCATGCCACACTTCAATTAATCAACATCCAAGCATACTTAATCAATCAATTTAACCAAATCATGCTCAAATTGATTTTACCCAATTTTAAACCCTAAAATATTTCATGCTCAATTTAGGCTCAAGATACCATTGTTGGTTTCTATTAAGGTCCCAAGAATGAAATCAAGCACAAAAACGCATGTGAATACACAAAGGAGAATGGCGGAATCATACTCACATTGAACGGATCTTGCGACGCGATGGACACAAGCCTTCAAGCCCCTTGAACTCTCGGCAGTGGGCTCCTTATTCTGCAGTGGACTGTTCGGCAGTGGGTGGTGTTGCTCCTCCAAGAATCGGCCATGCATGTCCTCCAATGAAGCTCCAAGCTTTGTGATTCTAAGCTCACGAAATCGGTTCCCTATCACCTTTGGAAGACTCATTGTGTGTGTGTGTTAGCACTTGATTTTGAAAAAAAATCACTCTCTGCTTCTCTTTGTCTTTCGGCAGAACCAGAAATGGAGAAGAAAGAAATTGGCTCCAAGCCGTGAGAGAAGAGGAGAGAAAGAGAGAAGACCGTAAGTGTTAGAGAGAGAAAAGGAAAAAGTGTTTTTTTTCTATATTTTGATTTTTTTAAAATAAAAAAAAAACCTTTTTCCATTTACCAAAAGTCAAAAAGCAAAAACCAATTATTCTTTTCAACTACCACATCAATCACTCAATCAATCAATCAAATTGTCACATCACTCAAAGTGACATGTGATTTGACGCTTGATGTGACTAGCGATTTGACGCTTGATGTGAGTTGCGTGTCGCATTCGAATTTGAAATGCGAATGCGCTCGCAACACACTCGGGCTCGGGTTCGCTAATTCTGAATTAACGAATTTTCCATTGCGACGTAATTAAATGATTATGCCTAGCGAAATCACTATTCACGTGGCTAACGAATTAATTCTAAATTAACTCGTTCGCCCGAATTAAAATCTAATTTCAATTCCGCATCGAAATCCAATTTCGTATAACATATCGAATATATTATTTTATCGATTAATTCCAAAATAATCGTTCTCTCTCTTTAATTAATATTTTATAACAGATAAAATATCTCCGCAATTAATCCCAGATTAATTTTCTCTCTCATCAAATTAATCCCAGATTAACTAAAGTGCGAGTCATAAATCATCGGTGAATCTTCGGGAAGCGACCCATGAGATCCCCAGATATCTTGGCAGTAAATACGGTCGTCGGACTATCCGAACACGTAAGTACCTAGTACTACGTTTATACCAATTTACAAGACAATGTTGGCTTCTAGCAAAGCGTCATGCCTACCCAATTCTCCAGAAATATCCTTATAGGAATATGTGATCTATATCAGGCGTAGTATACGTAGTATTCCGTATTTCGATCCAGCATCGGATGACCGCGTGCTAGGCCTAGGGCTGGAATTGTGTCTGCCCCGTACGAAGCACATATCGGATGTCTGGTAACTAGTCTCTATAATCGGATATACATGACCTAGTCATAATATCCCGATAGCTCGAGCATTTAAGAGAACAAGTTCCGTATCCTACGCGATCATCGTCTCCACTATGACTCGAGTGATACTTCCATCTCGACATCACACCCAACACACTACGATTCTCAATATACCTAGAATAGGCGTACACATAACCTGTTAAAGCCCTGGACGACCGCAACCAAAGTATATTGATTGTCGTAAGTATTAGCGGTGCAAGTCTCAGGTTAAGACCAAATTACACCTACCCTGATTTCGGACTTCCATAGACACATAGTCATACTACTAATGGAATTCCGAGGGGGTCTATCCAGAGCGAAGCTGTTTCCCGTACCATCGGTAAAACACAACCTCCTATTACACTTGCATGAGTATCCTATACCCAAATATATGAGAACTATGTTGTTGTACCCTCACAACGCGCAGAAGTGTAATACTAGTCTTTTACACATTTATCGATGTCCAATCTCGATAATACTATGACTAGGGATATTTAATGATTTATCCTTCGTGGACTGATACTGTCTCATATCATTCTCAATCCAGGAACAAATCACAGGGACCTCCTATCATTTATATATCTTGGTGATCTAATCACAAATGATAAGAGTGCAATCTCCTTTGTCACATAGTTAATTTGTACAACAACACCATGATCTGTACAAATAGTGACGCTATGGGTCATAATTGTCCAACATGTAGACACTTTTATGTGCTAGAAATTGAAGAAATTGCAACAAAATCTTCCCTAGAGAGTAAACAACTCTCGGCAAAATGGAAAGGAGAAAAGGAAGTGGTGGTTCACGCCAATTGCAAGAATGAGAGAAAAAAATAAGTGTGTTATTTGATTTTCAAAAATCAAAGTAAGTAATACCAAATCTCTAAGAGTTAGTATAAGTCAACCACACATCAAAAAAAATAAGGAAATGTGTTTTACAAGTCAAAATCCACTAACAACTTCCATCACTAAAAAGTGATGAGATTGACTGGTGATGTGACTTGATGTGGGCCCCACTTTTTAATTCAAAATTCGAGTGGGCTCGCTAAACACATTTCGGGCTCGGGTTCGTTAATTCCGAATTAACGAATTTTCCATTGCGACTTAATTTAATTAAATAATAATGCCTCGCAAAACTATTACGAAAGTCACTCGAGAATTAATTTCAAATTAATTCGTTCGCCCGAATTAAAATCCAATTTTAATTCTGCGTTGAAATCTAATTTCATTTAATATATCGAATATATTATTTAATCGATTAATTCCAAATTAATCGTTCTCTCTCTATTAATTGAATTTTATCCCAGATAAATTCTCACCGCAATTAATCCTAGATTAATTTTCTTTCTCTCATAATTAATCTCAGATTAATTCTGTTCGAGTCAAACGTCATCGGTGAATCTTCGGGAAGCGACCCATGAGATCCTTGGATATGTTGGCAGTAAATCCGGTCGTCGGACTATCCGAACACGTGCTTACCCAGTACCACGTTCTTACTGCTTTACAAGACATGGTTGGCTTCTAGCAAAGCACCGTGCCTACCCAATTCTCCAGAAATATTCTTTTAAGGAATACATAATCTATATCAGGCGTTGTATACTAAGTATTCTGTATTGCGATCCAGTATCTAATGTCACATGCAAGGCCTGGGGCTGGAATTGTGTCTGCCCCGTACGAAGCATATATCGGATCACTAGCAACTAGTCTCTTTAATCGGATAATCATGACCTTGTCATATTATCCCGATGGTTGCAACACATTAGAGTACCAGTTCTGTATCCTTGCGTGATCATCATCTCCATATGACTGAAGTGATACTTCCATCATGACATCACACCCAATACACTACGATTCTCAATAAACCCAAAAGAGGCGTACACAGAACCTGTTAAAGCCCCGGACAACCAAAACCAAAGCGTACTGATTGTCGCAAGTATTAGCGAGGCAAGTCTCAAGTTAAGACCAAATACACCTACCCTGATACGGATTCCCATAGACACACAGTCATACTACCAATGGGATTCCGTGGGGTCTATCCAGAGCGAAGCTATTTCCGTACCATCGGCAAACACAACCTCCTATCACACTTGCATAAGTATCCAATACTTAAATATATGAGAACTATGCTGTTACGTTTCCATAACGTGCACAAGTGCAATACTAGTCTATTCCGCATTATCGATGTCCAGTCTCAATAATACTACGACTAGAGATATTTAATGATTAAACCGCTCGTTGATTGATATTGTCTCATATCTTATCAATCCGGAACTAATCATAAGGATTTTTATCATTATATATAGATTCAAGTAATCTAATTACAAAATGACAAAATGGCAATTTCTTTGTCACATACTTAATTTGTACAAAAACCACAATTTCTTTTACAAATAGTGATGTTATGGGTCACAATTGTCCAACAATCTCCCACTTGGCCTATAGCAAATCACTCAAGTATCTAACATATGAACTATGTACATGTCGCTCAAACTTTTTTCTAAGGAATAGCTTTTGTCAGCGGATCTGCAATGTTGTCATCTGATGCAACTTTCTCGATCTTCACATCGCCACGAAGTATGATCTCATGAATCAGATGGAAACGTCGAAGAACATGCTTGGATCGTTGATAACACCGCGGTTCCTTAGCCTGCGCTATAGCCCCGTTATTGTCACAGTACAAAGGAACGGGCTCAACTGCTAACGGAACAACTCCTAATCCAATCAGGAATTTACGGATCCAAACTGCCTCTTTTTCTGCTTCAGCTACAGTAATATATTCTGCTTCTATTGTTGAATCGGCAACAGTCTCTTGCTTGAAAGATTTCCAACTTACTGTTTCGTTGTTCAAACAAAATATGTACCCGGATTGTGACTTACAGTCGTCTTTATCAGTTTGGAAACTTACATCGGTAAACCCAGTTACCTCAAGTTCTCCATCTCCATAATTTAAGAAAGCATCCTTAGTTCGTCTAAGATACTTAAGGATGTTCTTAATCGCAACCCAGTGACCATCACCTGGATCGGCCTGATAGCGACTACACATGCTCAAAATATACGAGACATCAGGTCGCGTACATATCATGGCATACATGATCGATCCAACTGCAGAAGCGAACGAGATCCGACTCATATTGTCTCTCTCATCTTGAGTTTTAGGACACATGTCCTTAGATAGAGTGACGCCATGTGATACTGGCAACAGTCCCCTCTTAGACAAATCCATGTTGAATCTCTTCAACACTTTTTCAATATACGTGCTCTGGGAGAGTCCAAACAGCTTTCTAGATCTATCCCGGTAGATCTTTATTCCCAGAATAAAGGCTGCTTCTCATAGATCTTTCATGGAGAATTTTAATGAAAGCCAATCATTCACCGATTGTAGCATGAGAATGTCATTGCCAATAAGCAATACATCATCAACGTAAAGGATAATGAATGTTAGTGCGCTCCCACTAACCTTCTTATATATGCAAGGATCGTCCTCATTTTGAACGAAATCATATTCTTTTATGATCTCATCAAAACTTTGGTTCCAAGAACGCGATGCTTGCTTCAATCCATAAATGGATCGATTTAACTTGCAAACCTTGTTTTCATGTTTTGGCACGACAAAACCGTCAGGCTGTTGCATATAAACATCCTCCAAAAGGCTTCCATTAAGGAAAGCAGTTTTGACGTACATCTGTCATATTTCATAATCGAAATATGCAGTAATAGCAAGCATTATCCGAATGGATTTAATCATGGCAACAGGTGAAAAATTTTCATCGTAATCGACACCATGTCGTTGACGATACCCTTTCGCTACAAGCCTAGCTTTGTACGTTTGTATGTTGCCATCCATGTCGGTCTTCTTCTTGAAGACCCATTTGCAACCAATAGGCTTTACGACTTCTACTACATCAACCAGTGTCCAAACTTGGTTGGTGTACATGGAATCCATTTCGAATTTCATGGCATCTTGCCATAAACCGGAGTCGATACCTTGTATCGCTTCCTCATACGTAGCTGGTTCGTCTTCCTCAATAAGATTAATATCCATATGAGGTGAGATCAGAAACCCATACCTCTCAGGTTGTTTTCTGACTCTCTCCGACCTACGTGGTTCTTGTGTATTAGAAGTTTGTGGTACAGTCTCATCCCTGATGAACTGTTCGTGTTCCGTTAAGGAATCTATGCCAGGAATAGTATCACTCCGACTTTCATCGAGTTCTACTTTCCTCCCACTTACCACTGTATTTAGGAATTCCTTTTCGAGGAAACCGCATGTAGAGCAACAAATACTTTGTTCTCTTGTGGGTGGTAGAAGTAATATCTTTTGGTTTCCCTAAGATAACCTACAAATATGCACTTATCTGATTTGGGTTCTAGTTTGGTACCATCCAAACGTTTAACGTATCCCCAGCATCCCTAAATCTTCAGGAATGAGAAACCCGGTTTCTTTCCTGTCCATATTTCATATAGAGTCTGTTGAACTGAATTTGACGGAACCTTATTCGAAATAAGTATTGCACTGTTCAATGCATATCCCCAGAAAGAAATTGGTAGCTCTGTGTGACTCATCATAGACCTTACCATGTCCTACAAAATTCGGTTTCTCCGCTCGGACATACATTTTAATTGAGGTGTTTCGGGAGGAGTCCACTGTGAAAGAATACCATACTCTTTCAAGTAATCGAGAAACTCATTGCTCAAGTATTCTCCACCACGGTTCGACTGTAATGTTTTAATACTTTTGCCAGTCTATTTTTCTACTTAATGTCGAAACTCTTTGAATTTCTTAAAAGTTTCCGACTTGTGTCTCATAAGATACACATAACCATAACGCGATGTATCATCCGTAAAGGTTACGAAGTATTCATATCCACCTCTAGCCTGGCTAGACATGGGCTTGCACACGTCACTATGAAAGACGGCGAACAGTTCGGTGGCACGTGCACCTTTACCGCTAAAAGGTGTTTTAGGCATTTTTCCTAATAAATAAGATTCGCAGACGTCATATGAATTTGGATCAAATCCGTCCAAGTACCCACTCTTCAAAAGTGTAGATATGCGAGTCTTGTTAATGTGTCCCAGACGACAAGCCACATATAAGTTTCATCTTTGTTACTTAATTTAAGCCTTTTGTTTGTTATGTTATATGTTTGAGATTGATTTATATTCAAAATATAAAGACCATTATTAACATCAGCACTACATATCTCAATATTATTTTTATAAACAAAACACCATGTGTTTCTGAATATAAAAGTATGCCCACATTGGGCTAAAAAAGATACATAAATAATATTCCTAGTCAAACTAGGTATATAGTAGCAGTCTAATAAATTAAGTGCATGCCACGAGTACAGTTCCAAAATATAAGTCCCAACAGCTAAAACAGTGACTCTAGTCCCATTTCCAACTCGGAGGTCTATCTCTCCTGAAGTCAGTCTCCTGCTAATCTGCAGATCATGCACAGCAGTACATATATGAGTACCACAACCAAAATCAAAATTCCAATTTTTAAAACTAGAAGTATATATGTTTATTTTAATAACAAACATACCTGAAACCGATGCCTTGCCCGCTTTGATTTCCTTTATGTGCGCCTTGTACTCACGGCAGTCACGCTTCCAGTGACCCCATTTGCCATATTGTAGGCAGACATATTGGGATTTGTCATTTGCCTTCCCAAATGACTTTGATGATTTGGCCTTGCCCTTTCTCTTCTTCTTTTTCTTCACGCCTCCAGTAGCCTTTGGCCAAGCCTTGGCAGATTGAGATGTCGAAGCGAAGTACGCCTCGTGTTTATTGCCCTTCAAAAGCTCTTTTTCTGCTTCTCGCAGTATTGCTATCAACTCTCCAAGAGTATGGTATTGGTTCATCATATTATAGTTCATGATGAATCCACTCCAGCTGTTGGGAAGAGACTGCAAGATCAACTCTATAGAAGTCTCAGCCTGAAAGGTTATGCCTAGCTGACCCAGCTGTTCGATGTCAGCAATCATCTGTGACACATGGTGCTCGACAGATGTACCCTCTGACATTCGAGAGCGAAAGAGCTTCTTATGCAATTTATACCTTTGCGATCTAAGGTTAGATCGATGAAGGTCCTTCAATTTTTCCATCATAGTATAGGGATCCAATCCCTTGTTCTGGCGACAAAATTGAGGGGTCATTGCAGCGAGCATGACAGATTGAGCAGTTGAGTTGTCATCGCTATGAGTCTTCCAAAGCTCAAGCTCAAGCGGCTGCTCAATTCCGGGCTTAGGCCCGAGAGGTCTCTCTATCGTATAGAGCATCTTCTCGGCCCCCAGGAAAATCCTGAGGTTAATATCCCAGTCAGGAAAGTTCGCACCATTAAAGACATTTTCGCCCATGATAATATCCCTAACGTTGATCTTTCCTGCCATCTTAATCGCAATAGTCTAACTATTCAATTAACGATTTTTGGGTACAGTCTAACTGTTACAATAAAAATAATAAAATTTAGTCCAACTAATAAAAATATTAAATGACGAAATAATTTGAAAGCGCATATTGGCAAGTATTTGAACGAAATTGCAAATTCAATACTGGCCTCCCACTATTTTTCGGCGAGCCTCCAACCCTCTGTTGAGTACTCGGGAAACCTAGTTTCCTAGTGGGCTAGGATGCCAATAAATAACACACAACCTTGACTTTGGCCAACAAGCTGTATGATATTTAACTAGGTAGATCTCTAAGATCAATTGGATCTCGTCTAATTCCTAGATCCGGTAGGTGGACCTCGAAGTCCGAAAAATATATACAATATATATGCCAATATATCAAATATATTTTCCTAACCTTTTCCTCTGAATCAACTAAGCCTTGGATTTGACTCAACAAGCTTAATGATTCCAGTTAAGCGAGACCCATTGACAGTGGGAAAGCTTCGTAATCCACGTCGATGAACAAGAAGTGACCTTGACTTTGGCCAATAAATCACAACTTGCCCAAGACATGCGATATGGAACAAAGCTCTCATGGTTCAAACACATCTGCGATGGACATTGATCTTGACTTTGGCAAACAAACCAATGCAAATCTTGGATCTTGAGAGAGATCCATTCAATGGAAGGAATTCGCTTAATATTTGTTTGAGGGTTTTTCGCGTAAATTGGCAACCAATTTATTATCTTTGATTAGGTCTCATCATACACCCTTAAGCATGCATTCTAAAATCATAATAAGGCGTGAAATAAATAATAACGATATGCGGATGGATATTCAACAATTGTTCCTAGAACAAAACTCTCAATTTCCTCTCCCCGGCTAACACTATTCTAACTTCTACCCAATTACATAATACAATAAAGAAACCTCATTTACATTGAGGGGAATTGGTGAGAAGAGAATTACAAAGAGTCAAGAGATAAAGGCTGGACACGTAGGTCCAATTTAATAAATTCTAAATTTATTACAACAATTTCCAAAATTGCCCTCACTCATCTAATATCCATCAGATATACATTATTCATACAATACATCCATGTATTCACACAAAGCATGTTATTCAATCAATCTAATCCAATTAATTAATCTTTGAATTAATGATCATCCAATGTTCAAACAACGATTTGATTTGCGCGAGTCCAACTCGTTTAAGAATAAGTACTCAAAGTGCGTATTCTTGAATTATATCGAACTAAATATTAAATCCAATTTAATTTGTATTCAATATTAATTCTTATTTAATTCTAAATTAAATAATTACACTTAATTATGTGCCTTTTAGACTTCGAATCTAAATCCAATCTTAATGGGTCTCAAAGGCCCAATTAACATCCAATGTCAACTTAATTAAAGTCCAATGGGCTTTTAATTAATTTCTTAAGGCATGGACTTTGGCAACCAAAGCCCAATAAGGAATCACCATTTGCCATAAAATTAATTTTGTCCCATTAGGCCCAATTAAATATTTAAAGGCCCATTTATTATATTTGGACTTTATGGAATGGTTTTAGGCCCAATTTGGATCCAATCCAATTGTCCTAAACCAACTTGGCCCAACCAAGCCCATTAGGCCCAAATATAACAACATTAGCCAAATTCCAAATTAAAGACTAATTTATTAAATTATAATATTCCAAATATCATAATTTTTAATTAAAGTGTATAGCCATAATTAATTAGTTAAATTAACATTTCCAAAACATCAATTTAATTAATTAATCATGCTTTATCATTTTCAATTCATGTCCAACACAATTGAAGCAAAATCAACTCATCACGTGCTCATATAGCTCATGGTAATTAGGCATTTTTTATATCCAATTTTGATTTCAATCCAATTAAATCAAAAATCAATATACTCATGCATTTTAAAAACATCTAATGGTCTAAAAATCAAAAAATCACCATGACAATAAGGGTCCAAGTATTCGGCCATCATAAGGTAATTAGGGAAAAATTATCTAATCAATTTTTCTCCAAATTAATCATCCATAACTCTAAGTTATCATAATCTAAACATATCCAAACACCCAATTTGACGAAATCATGCTCCAAGCAAAAATACCCAAATTCAAGTTTATGAACCCTAATCCATTTCATGCTTAATTTGGCTCATGATACCATTATTGGGTTCTCCTAGAACATGCCAATGATCTATTAAGCATAAACAAGTGTGAATAATCAAAGTAAGATTGCGGAAAAATACTTACAACGATCGATTATGGCGGATGTGGAGATAACAAAAATTTACAACCTTTGTGTAGTGCTCCAAACCCTCATTTGATTGTATGTTTTAGCTCCAAGCTTGATCTTAGAATTCCAAACTCAATGGGATAGTTTCCCTATCACCTTTGTAGACCCTTTAATGTGCAAGCAATGGAAGAAATTGCAACAAAATCTTCTCTAGAGAGTAAGCAACTCTCGGAAAAATAGAGAGGAGAAGAGGAAGTGGTGGTTCACGCCAATTGCAAGAAGGAAAGAAAAAAAATGAGTGTGTTATTTGATTTTCAAAAATCAAAGTAAGTAATACCAAATCTCTAAGAGTTAGAATGAGTCAATCACACATCAAATAAAATAAGGAAATGTGTTTTACAAGTCAAAATCCACTAACAACTTCCATCACCAAAAAGTGATGAGATTGACTAGTGATGTGACTTGATGTGGGCCCCACTTTTTAATTCAAAATTTGAATGGGCCCGCTAAACACATTTCGGGCTCGGGTTCGTTAATTCCAAATTAATGAATTTTCCGTTGTGACTTAATTAAATAATAATGCCTCGCAAAACTATTACGAAAGTCGCTCGCGAATTAATTCCAAATTAATTCGTTCGCCCGAATTAAAATCCAATTTTAATTCTGCGTTAAAATCTAATTTCATTTAATATATCGAATATATTATTTAATCGATTAATTCCAAATTATTCATTCTCTCTCTATTAATTGAATTTTATCCCAGATAAATTCTCGCCGTAATTAATCATAGATTAATTTTCTCTCTCTCATAATTAATCCCAGATTAATTTTGTTCGAGTCAAACGTCATCGGTGAATCTTCGGGAAGCGACCCATGAGATCCCTGGATATGTTGGCAGTAAATCCGGTTGTCGGACTATCTGAACACGTGCGTACCTGATACCACGTTCTTACCGATTTACAAAACATGGTTGGCTTCTAGCAAAGCACCGTGCCCACCCAATTCTCCAGAAATATTCTTTTAAGGAATACATAATCTATATCAGGCGTAGTATACTAAGTATTCCGTATTGCGATCCAGTATCTGATGTCACATGCAAGGCCTAGGGCTGGAATTGTGTCTGCCCCATACGAAACATATATCGGATCACTAGCAACTAGTCTCTTTAATCGGATAATCATGACCTTGTCTGACCGGCGTAAACACACACGTATAACGCAAGCGCACGTATCGTTCAAGTAGTATAAAAATATTGATCCCACGAGGACTTAATTCCTACTGTTGTTATTAATTATTGAATCTATTTATTTACAAATATCTAATTGAGGGTGAAGAGAATGATTGCTTGATTGATTTGGTTGATTGTGGTTTTGCAAAATAAATAAATAAATAAAAAGAAAAAAGAAAATACTAAGGAAAATTACAAAAGACACAAA
This sequence comes from Zanthoxylum bungeanum, assembly GCA_019454045.1. NCBI lineage: Eukaryota > Viridiplantae > Streptophyta > Magnoliopsida > Sapindales > Rutaceae > Zanthoxylum > Zanthoxylum bungeanum. The sequence continues at coordinate 40,001 of SKCR01033772.1, forward strand.
GATCTAGGGTTGTGAATCATTCTAAAATCTTTTAAAAGATGAAGTGATTATTTTATGTTTGTGTAATAAATCAGTTTACTAACCTGAAACACTAAATTATGCAAAAGCCTATGTCGATGGTCAGACGCAAATACCCAGTTTAACCCAATTGAACCATATGTCTATGTCAACCAAATTATATGGATTCATTAAGTTTAAGTTCCAATTATGGCTACCCCCGCCCGACAGGTATATGTCTATCATGTAAGGAAATCTATTAACGGGTTATCTATCCTCAAGGAAGATCGTGGGCTATTAAGTCTAAGGCTTAAACCTAAAATCCCTATGTCTAGTTCATTTTAGATTTACCACATCAATCTTATTGGTGATCAGACAACAAGAAGCATTAAGCTTAAGACTTAATAAGTAAACCTTTAAATTACCCAAACTATAGAATAACCCCTTATAAACCGGTGATATTAGAATCATCACAACCCCAGATAACTAACACATAACTAGGGCTAGTAAAAACTTAAAAGTAAAAGACATAAAGTAAAAATGCTGAAAAGTAAAAGACATAAAGTAAAAGCTGAAAAGTAAAATAAAATAAAATGATAAGGTAAAAGGAATTACTTTTACTATTTACTATTTTAGATATCTCCCATAAAATAATATATAAACTTGTGATAATATTATCAACCGACCAATCTGGCGGTATCCTTTATTAGTCAGGTTTAAATAGTGAATATATTATTTTTAAGGGAGATTAATCTAAATAGTAACAGTAAAAGAATTATATTTCACCCTAACTGGGGAAGTTACTTCCTCATGGTGTATAGTAAAAACTGTAAAAAGCAAAAAAAAAAGTAAATTACTATATTAACAAAACGTAATTAAAATTATTTACAAAACTAAAAACTAAAAAAAACTAAAAACTAAAAGAAACTAGAGAGAGAAACTCTCTCTTTATATAGAATAGAAGAGAAAGAGTGGTACAACAAATTCTGAAATTTGAAGCTGAATTTATAGGCGCGGGTAGGCTTCGGGCGTCGCGACGCTGAGCCCTTTGGCGTCGCTACGCCAGCTTCTGTCGACGTGGCATGCTCTGGTTCGTCGGTTTGCAGATTCTGGATAAGCTGATAAGGTGACACGTGGTAGAGTGGTTGGGCTTCAATTATTGTGACACGTGGCGGCTTCTGATTGGTCGATGAGATTCTTATCCACCACATGTCAGATAAGGATTAGATACTCAATGATTGATGCTGACGTGGCGCTGAAGTGGCGGTGACGTGGCGACACGTGGGAAAGAGACTGTCGACACCGTAGGATTGCGACACGTGGCACTTCCTGATTCGCTGATGATGACGTGGCGGTGAGGTGGCAGTTTGACTTGGTCAACCTGGTGATGTGGAGTCACACGTGGCACACGTGGCGATGATGACTGTCGGTACCGTAGGATGCTGACACGTGGCACGGCGCATTTTAGTAGATCGGCTGTGATGGTGACACGTTGCACGGCGCACGTTAGCAAAGTCAAACTTTTCTCAGATTCTGATTTGTGGACCCGGCGCATGTTAGCACTGTTCGACGCACGTTAGGCGTCGCGATGCGGAAGGTTTTGGCGTCGCGATGTGGGAAATTACCAAAATGCCCTTTTTGTCCAATTTTCACTGTTTTGGCCCAAATCACCTCCAGAATGTCCTGAAACTTTATTTATCTACAAAATAACAAAAAACACATCAAAATATTCATAATACTCAAGAAACTATACAAAATATAAGGTTAAATGAGTGGGAAATAGTGATAGATTTACCACTCATCACACCCCCAAACCTAACATTTTGCTAGTCCTCGAGCAAAACACAGAATAAAATAACATAATAAAATAAAATAAAATTTAACTAAGCCACTTTCGTAGGGATCATGATCGCATTTAGCGTATGCAACAAGCCTTTAAACCCCTAGGTGTCCCTAGTGGACGAGCTGTAGTCTCGTGAGGGTTTACAGCAATGCTACCCACAAACATTTTACAAAAGTAAAAAGGTATTAAAACTAATGCACACAAAAGCAAAAAGACAAGCGAAAGAGAATAAAGAAGTTAGTAACTAATCAGGTGAAACTTCTACTCCAAGTTACTAGTTGTTTTGTTTCATTCTAAATTACAGAATAAGTAAATTCTCCGATTATTTTTGCCATTCTTCATATACACATCCAACAAGATATTAATCAACTCATTTTTGCCCACAACAGTCATAAGTGCAGTTGATAAGAGAGTAATATTTTTGTCCTAAAGTTCTATCAGATTTCACACCTTTTGGTAGCAATGGAATAATTTTTCTGATTTTTTCTTTGATTTTTTTTTTTTCTATTTTTTATTTATATACAATATCTTCCATCTATGTAACGAGTGTTGGGTCGGTGGCTCCCAAACCAGTTGGCTTTAGGGCACCAGGTGTTAAGACACCCCTACAGACTTAATTACTCAGACTTCAGATATATATATATATATATTTTGCAGCATCTTTGATTCATGTAACGAGCTTTGGGCCAGTGACTCCCAAACCAATTGGTTTTAGGGCACTATGTGTTAAAACACCCTTACAGACTTAATAACTCAGATCTCAGATTTTTTTTTTTTACTCCACTGCTTTTTGAGATGCTTCCCAATTAAACTAGAGCACTGAATATTAGAAACTTTTCAATTTTAACTCATGTTAGTATGTTACTATATATGTTGATAATACCTGTCAACTGAGCATATGAAGATCCATTTTAGTCCGTTTTATGGAGAATTCACAAATTAAATAATTCAAAATGAAATAAACAAAAATTAACTTGTTTCAAAAATGGTTTTAGATACGTCTCAGGAGTGGAAACTCCTTACTCAGCTATCTCTTACCAATTTCACCTTTTTAGTCAAAATAAAAACACAAAAACACAAAATATTTTTGTAATTTTTTGGAAAATTTTTCAAATTTTTTGTATTTTTCGAAAACATTTGGCCTAAAATTAAAAACAACACACAACTAAAAACAAAGTACTGATCAACTAATTCCCTCCCCCAAACCTAAATGAGACATTGTCCTCAATGTCTTAAACAGTAAAATGAGAGTTAAGAAGGTCGTACCTGGTTAGCTGAAAATCTACAGGAAATTAAAGGTTAAGATCCAGATTAATCCGACGCCTCTTACCACGATCGTCCTCGGACCAATTTATCTTTGAAAGGATAAGGTCAACTTGTGGTTCATAGGCTATGAGTTGGTCTATTAAATCCGGAGCAGTTCTGGCAGTAAAGAGGAGTTCTTTCATAGGTTTTGACACGAACCCATTTCTTCGAGCATCATCAAGAAACACACAAATAAAATCATAAAATCCATCAACAATAAACAGTCCAAGCGGTTTCTGGTGTATGTTCAAGTTCGCCCAAGATAGAACTATAAAAATTTCCTCCAATGTGCCCAACCTACCTGGCAAAGCGATAAAAAGCATCAGCACGGTTAATCATTTCTACCAGTCGTTCAGACATACCTGGCATGATCAGTTCCTCTCCGTTTGATGATCCAATAAGATTTGCCTCTGCTAAGGTTTTGGGATGATTCCCAAAACGTGACTGCCTCCTTCCTGTACAGCCTTTGAAACGATCCCCATAAGTCCAAGATTGCCTCCGCCATATATTAAGTGCATATTCCTTGCTGCTAAGACTCGACCCAATTCTTGTGCTGCCTCTACGTATTGTGGCTTAGTACCAACTAGTACAGCAAAACACACAGATGTTTTCAACTCGTCTTCTTGAAGTGGCTTCCATTTTTTTATGTATTTCTTTCTCAAATCAGGATGCCTTCCAAGTACAATGACGGGCTGATTTTATAGTACCTGAAACAGGTGAGTAATAATAGCACTAGTATCTTCCAGAAGAAGCTTATTAGCTAAACAACAAAATGAATCGTGAAAGGTCAAAAATTCTGGATCATGTCTACGAAAATAAAGATAATTACAACAAAAAAGTAAATCAAAGCAATAATTAAGGCAACGGAATTATGTACGCAATACGCCACTCGTTTAGTATAAATTCATTAGGATGCGTCTCAAAAATCCATTCCTTATTCAGCCATCGCTAATGAATTAGCTTTCATTTTTTTGCCAAACACCATTCCTTCTGTCTAAAAATGCTCCGTTTGTGCTTTTCCCTACAAAAATAACACACAATTAAAAAATTCTACAACATGTATACACAAAATATAAAACAGAAATTACAACAAATTGCATGGGTTGCCTCCCTACTAGCGCTAATTTTTCGTCTTCAGCCAGATGTGACTGAAATTCATCTGTTAAGGAGGTTTCAATGTCGTATTAGATGTCTGATCAAAGACAATCCCGTGAGCGTTGCTTTTGAAGGGTCTCTTCCAACGGTAAAGTGGCAACAAGAGTTTTGTCTCATTTAGTGCTCGTGCCACCTTTTTGCTCCTTGTTATTCCAGTGATTCCTGCAAAGAAATAAAGAAGATCGGGAGGTCTTATATGGTGCTTGACTTGGAATGGGAGTTCCATTCTGTCAAGCTTCTGGGCGATATCTTTGATTTGTACTCCCCAAAACAGCGATGTTTCTCCTGAATGCTCTGGATTTTTATTAAGGTCAGACATTTGCTCATCCATTTGCTCTGCTTCTTGTTCCACCTTTTCTTCACAGATGTATTGTAAAATTTTTGTATTCAGCTATTCATCTGTCATCTGTGAGATACATGCTTCAAAATTTCAACTGAGGAGGATGCAAAGATGTTTCTGACATTAGGTTTCCATCCTCTGATACGACTGGAATGGATGGTTCATGTAGATCTTCTTCAAACATCAAGGTAAAACATGCTCCAAGATCTTCATTTTGAGGATTGAAAGTTTGATCCTCCGTTGTTAGTACAGTTGGTACAAATAGATCAGCTTCATCCTCGTCAGAATCTGAATAATAAAAGTCAAATTGAGACTTTACCGGTTCGGGCTCCCGAACTGATACCTCTGGTTGTTGATACTGCTCAGCCTCCTCCTCTGTTAAGGTGTCATTGTGGATCTCTGGGTACTCGAAGGCTTCATCAGTGTCATCTAAAAATGCTTCTTGAGGTATGATGTTCTGGTTTTCTGTTAATTATCTCATTTGATCTGTCATCCTCTGAAGGATTTCTGATTGTCTCTGAATTTGTGCATCTAATTGAGCTTCCCGTTCTTCGAGCCAATCTTTGAGCATGTGAATCAACTGATTTTCCTCTGATGGTTCTTATTGTTGATGTAAATCATAGGTAGATGGTGGATAAGATGAAAAATGTGGTTCTGTGAAATGTGATGGCTCGTCATACCATGAAGGATCTTGATAGCTCTGCCACCCTGGATGGTAGTTGTATTCGCAATAATCTCTAGGGTGGTTACCATTACATATGTCACATCTCCCCATTGCATTCTGTTGAGCAAATGTGGTATTGGTTGGTTCTGGCATCAAGTGATAATTGTTGGGCTGGACAACAGGCCTCAGAAAACCGGACTGTTGCTCCCAGATTTGGGGTGTATCTTCTAGTAAAGCTCGTGATCTTTCAATCTCCCAGTAGTGTTCCATTTTTTCAATCACCATAAAACAAAAGAAAGGGATAAAAATTACATATAAAAATAAAGAAAATTAGATATAAGTAAATTAGATAGCTTCAAAACTAATAACTCAAGAAAAATAAGTCACCGGCAACGGCGCCAAAAACTTGACCGGCGTAAACACACACGTATAACGCAAGCGCACGTATCGTTCAAGTAGTATAAAAATATTGATCCCACGAGTACTTAATTCCTACTGTTGTTATTAATTATTGAATCTATTTATTTACAAATATCTAATTGAGGGTGAAGAGAATGATTGCTTGATTGATTTGGTTGATTGTGGTTTTGCAAAATAAATAAATAAATAAAAAGACAAAAGAAAATACTAAGGAAAATAACAAAAGACACAAAGATCTAGGGTTGTGAATCATTCTAAAATCTTTTAAAAGATGAAGTGATTATTTTATGTTTGTGTAATAAATCAGTTTACTAACCTGAAACACTAAATTATGCAAAAGCCTATGTCGATAGTCAGACGCAAATACCCAGTTTAACCCAATTGAACCATATGTCTATGTCAATCAAATTATCTGGATTCATTAAGTTTAAGTTTCAATTATGGCTACCCCCGCCCGACATGTATCGGTCTATCCTGTAAGGAAATCTATTAAAGGGTTATCTATCCTCAAGGAAGATCGTGGGCTATTAAGTCTAAGGCTTAAACCTAAAATCCCTATGTCTAGTTCATTTTAGATTTACCACATCAATCTTATTGGTGATCAGACAACAAGAAGCATTAAGCTTAAGACTTAATAAGTAAACCTTTAAATTACTATAACTATAAAATAACCCCTTATAAACCGGTGATATTAGAATTCATCACAACCCCAGATAACTAACACATAACTAGGGCTAGTAAATACTTAAAAGTAAAAGATATAAAGTAAAAATGCTGAAAAGTAAAAGACATAAAGTAAAAGCAGAAAAGTAAAATAAAATAAAATGCTAAGGTAAAAGGAATTACTTTTATTATTTACTATTTTAGATATCTCCCATAAAATAATATATAAACTTGTGATAATATTACCAACCGACCAATCTGGCGGTATCCTTTATTAGTCAGGTTTAAATAGTGAATATATTATTTTTAAGGGAGATTAATCTAAATAGTAACAGTAAAAGAATTACCTTTCACCCTAACTGGGGAAGTTACTTCCTCATGGTGAATAGTAAAAACTGTAAAAAGTAAAAAAAAAAAAAAAGTTAATTATTATATTAACAAAACGTAATTAAAATTATTTACAAAACTAAAAACTAAAAAAAACTAAAAACTAAAAGAAACTAGAGAGAGAAACTCTCTCTTTATATAGAATAGAAGAGAGAGTGTGGTACAACAAATTCTGAAATTTGAAGCTGAATTTATAGGCGCGGGTAGGCTTCGGGCGTCGCGACGCTGAGCCCTTTGGCGTCGCTACGCCATCTTCTGTCGACGTGGCACGCTCTGGTTCGTCGGTTTGCAGATTCTGGATAAGCTGATAAGGTGACACGTGGCAGAGTGGTTGGGCTTCAATTATTGTGACACGTGGCGGCTTCTGATTGGTCGATGAGATTCTTATCCGCCACATGTCAGATAAGGATTAGATACTCAATGATTGATGCTGACGTGGCGGTGACGTGGCGACACGTGGGAAAGAGACTGTCGGCACCGTAGGATTGCGACACATGGCACTTCCTAATTTGCTGATGATGACGTGGCGGTGAGGTGGCAGTTTGACTTGGTCAACCTGGTGATGTGGTTGATGACGTGGCAATGATGTGGAGTGACACGTGGCACACGTAGCGATGATGACTGTCGGCACCGTAGGATGCTGACACGTGGCACTGTGATGGTGACACGTGGCTCGGCGCACGTTAGCAAAGTCAAACTTTTCTCAGATTCTGATTTTTGGACCCGGCGCACGTTAGCACTGTTCGGAGCACGTTAGGCGTCGCGATGCGGAAGGTCTTGGCGTCGCGACGCGGGAAATTACCAAAATGCCATTTTCGTCCAATTTTCACTGTTTTGGCCCAAATCACCTCCAGAATGTCCTGAAACTTTATTTATCTACAAAATAACACAAAACACATCAAAATATTCATAATACTCAAGAAACTATACAAAATATAAGGTTAAATGAGTGGGAAATAGTGATAGATTTACCATTCATCATTGTCATATTATCCCGATGGTTGCAACACATTAGAGTATCAGTTCTGTATCTCTGCGTGATCATCATCTCCATATGACTGAAGTGATACTTCCGTCTTGACATCACACCCAATACACTATGATTCTCAATAAACCAAGAAGAGGCGTACACAAAACCTGTTAAAGCCCCGGACAACCAAAACCAAAGCGTACTGATTGTCACAAGTATTAGCGAGACAAGTCTTAGGTTAAGACCAAATACACCTACCCTGATGCGGATTCCCATAGACACATAGTCATACTACCAATGGGATTCTGCGGGGTCTATCCAGAGCGAAAATGTTTCCGTACCATCAACAAACACAACCTCCAATCACACTTGCATAAGTATCCAATACTTAAATATATGAAAACTATGTCGTTACGCTTCCATAACGCGCACAAGTGCAATACTAGTCTATTCCGCATTATCGATGTCCAGTCTTGATAATACTACGACTAGGGATATTTAATGATTAAACCGTTCGTTGATTGATACTGTCTCATATCTTATCAATCCGGAACTAATCATAAGGACTTTTATCATTTATATATATATTCAAGTAATCTAATTACAAAATGATAAAATGGCAATTTCCTTTGTCACATAGTTAATTTGTACAAAAACCACAATATCTTTTACAAATAGTGATGCTATTGGTCACAATTTTCCAACAGATAGACGTGTATTAATAAGAAATTTGAAAAATTATGCATGTTTTACCAAATATTCTACCCAAAACTCCTATAAAAATGGGGGGTGCAGAGTCACCGTAAGACTTTTATTGCCATTTCAAAATTTCTCTTAAGCCTTCGATTAAACTTTTTTCATTTTGCAACAATGATGGCTCCTGGAATTGAAGCCAAACTTCTCGAAGATGTGATTGGCCAGTTATATATTCTTGATGATATTGTGGAAGATGAAATCTTACTATTCAGGCAGCAAGTTCGATTCTTATGCTTCCCTTTTCACCCCATGGTCTTGGAGTTTCTGTCGGTGATGAATTTTTTACCATTACAGATGAACCCTTCAATACTATTGGGGTTACAAGCTGTAGGTGCCCTCAACATGTTGTTGATAGACTGGTGTAGGCACTGCATTTTTGCATGTGAGTCCATATGATGAGTCTCATTTGGAGACACTACCTTTTTAGTCGAGGAAGTTGCGGGAAACGGTTGTCGGAAGGGAATCGGTATTTCGTTAAAGTTTATTCGCTTGTTTAGCTCTAGGCTCACTCGTTGGACCTCCGTTTTAAAGCACCTTTAGCCTAAAAAACCCAGAACCATTTAACCTTGGCCCAAACCCAATCACCAAACCAACACAACACCTAGCCCACCACACTTGGCCCACACGCCCAAGGCCCTCAAAATACAACCCAATTAAATAAAATATTAATTAAATAATATACCAAATAAAATAAAATAATTAATTAAGCCATCATGCCTAATTAAAATCAATCATAACCAATTAAAAATATTGACTTCCTAATCTAACAAATTAAATACCTAATTAACACCAATCAAATATATTGTATTCCTACTCTCGCCAAAACATGTCCCCCAATCAAATCCATTGCTTTCCTTGTCTAACACTAAATCATATCGTAATTGAATGCACCAAATCCCTTCATTGTGAGACAAGGTGAATCCCTAACCCTTCTCTATATAAACAACCTCTAACCAAAGCCATGCATTCCCTTCACACAATGGGAATTCACGCCCATACACCCTAGCACACATTCACGCACACACCAAGAAAGAAGCACAAAATTTCTCTCCATCTCCTCCACTCTCACCACCGAATACCCATCCCTTAGACAGCCCCCTTTTCCGCATCTTTACCCACCTTTCACAACCCTAATCCACACCAAAATAAGCCTCAAATACAGTCCTAAAGTCGCACAAAACAGCCCATTAAAACACCAAACAATGACCTGAAACAGTGAGCAGAAAATACAGAGAAAACAGTAGCAAAACGGAGGTCAAACAACAAGCAAAACAAATAAACAGTTACCTAAGACGCTAAACCAGTGAACCGGAGAAGTTGAGGAGCTTTACCCTTCCGATCTCCGTGAAACGCAAGTCCGAAAGTCGGCAAGAAAGGTTAGACCTGAGGGTATTTTCCACATTCGTTTTCTGTTTTATTTTTATTATTTATTGAGTATTGTTCGCATGATTGTTATGTTGAAATGCATGTTGTGGCCCTTGAGTAGATAAATATGCATGTATTACGAAATATTGTATGTTGTGGCCTTGGAATAAAATGAAAGATGTGTCAACTCTCGCGGTATATCGGATGGAAACCCGGACATAAATTTCATAGCCGATTCCGAATGGACGGTAGTATGATCTGTACTCGGGATACAACTCCACGTACCGCTTGAGTAAACGGCACCCTCTTTTGTTTTATATTGCTTTGATTTATTTATTTTTCGTCATTTGAATTCCGCATGTTACTTGTTTATGCATGACGCAATCGAGCGCATGGGCTTAGTAAGTCGGATTAAAGGTCCCCTATTTGGAGGGGTTAAAATCCTTTACCATGAGGCTTTGCCGCGCCGGTTGATGTGTGTTCGGTTGGATGTAAGATATGTCCAATCGGGCATACTAAGTTTGATATTATTGTCTTTATTCTTTGTATGCATGATGCGATCGAGTGCATGGGCTTAGTAAGTCGGATTAAAGGTCCCCTATTTGGAGGGGTTAAAATCCTTTACCACGATACTTTGCCGCGCCGGTTGATGTATATTCGTTTGAATGTAAGATGTGTTCAATCGGGTATACGAAGTTTCATATAGTTATCATTGTCTTTGTACGTATTGTAATGAAAAGCTCATGGGCTTATTGTGTTGGAATAAAAGGTTCTCCATTTGGGGGAAGAAAAGCCTAAAGGGCTACCTTTACCACGATATTTGTCGTGTCTTTCATCTATTGATTGCATCATTTAACTTAGTCTTGGCTTAACGTAGTATAATTCATATATCCATGTTATGATAGCATTTGAGTATTATTTCTTGTAGTATATCGGATGGAAACCCAGACATAAATTCCGTAGCCGATTCCGAATGGACGGTAATGCGGTCTGTACTTGGGATACAATTCCACATACCACTTGGAAAAGTGCTGACATGTGTGTTTGTGTCCATATTAGTTATCTTCTTTTGCACCACGTCATAGCATGCTTACTTTAATGCCTAATTGCATCCTTAAGTGTCTTTTTGCATTATGTACTTAGTTGACTCTTTTATTTGTGCATGGACATGTAATGGCTATTTGTTTATGATATGTCTATGAAATCACATGTTCACCATTATTTGATTCGCCTTTATGTGTGCTTGTGTGGTTAGTGTGTGCTTGTGTTTCCATGAATACAATATGCCAATGAAGTTGTATGTTCGTTGCTACTTTGATGTAATTTCAAGCATGCAATCTTAGATGTGAAATATATGCAAATTTAGGTGTAAGTTTTATTTTTGTGCATATGGATTTAGAAGCATGATACTCTTGGAAATAAGTGTTACTTAATCTTGATTAAATTATTACACAAATCCTTTCATTACAAGTGACATAAGTAAAGGACCATTCCGAACCCAACGGTTTGAGGTCTTCCCTTGCGAGGGGTGAGTGCGGCCTTAAATCTCATTTTCCCGGTTCACACCGGGTGGCGACTCCATTATTCTTCGGTTTAGTCCCCCGCGGGCTACTCTGTACTCCTAACTAGGTCTTGAGCCTAGGACAACATGCGTCGCCCAGTTCCTGTGTCCCACAGTCTGGCGACTCCATTGGGGATAGAGAATCGGCCCCGAAATATTATCTTGTAATGTTTGGATTTATGTTCTAATTGACCGTGTCTATAAAGGATAAAATGGGGGGTTTAATCAAAGGCATTTTGAGGGTAGGTAATGGTTTGGTGTCTTCCTTCATTCACTACCTTTCTAGAAGGAAAAGCTGTGAAGGCACCTATATAGCCATCTACCCATAGCCTATTGTGATGGACTAATTTGGAAGACTCGTTGTTTATTCCTGACACCAAGCGATAAGAGCCTAAGAGGCTAGGGTACTTAAGAGAGCCTCGCTCCACCCTACCTCTGGGGAATCTACAACGGGAAATCCATTTGACAGTCAGTCACACACCATAGCTCATTGGCACGTACCTTAGTGTATAAAAAAAGGTGCGCTCACTTGGTCGCTCGAACCCTTGATTGGGGAGGCCTAGTTGTGGGCCATCCTTCGCCGGTGAGAGCCTTTGTCTACACTCTTGCGAACCCACCCATAGACCGGGGTTGTATGGTTAAAGTAACAATTATTTCCTTGAGTATGTGCTTGTGGACCATCCTCATTTGGATGCAGTTGGACTATTGTCAGAAATGCGAACTTGCTGGGCCTTTTAAACTGGGGTGAGTTCGTACCTTATGACCATTAGGCCCAAAGCTTCTGAAAAGTTGATGGGCCATTCTGTAGAAATCATTGTTTTATGTTTGCATTATCTTTCTTTTATGCTTGTGTTTAGGAACATGGTCGTTTGGATCCATTCAGACCTTTTATCATGAGGTATGGGCTTGTTGGGCCATTTAAACTGGGACAAGAACATATCTTATGATGATTGGGCCAAAAGCTTCTAAAACGCCAATGGGCCATTATATGTTTGTGTTTAGGAACATTATCATTTGGATACGGTTGGACTTCTTGCCATGAGATGTGAACTTATTGGGCCATTTAAACTGGGACTAGTTCACTCCTATGACAGTTAGCCCAAAAGCTTCTAAAATGATGATGGGCCGATTTGTGTGAAAATTTTAATGAGTTGATATATTTCATGTATCGCATATATCTCATGCATCACATGCACCTCATGCATACATGCACCATGTTAACCCCATTTTGTCTTGAAAGCCATCATAGATACCTGTTGGTTAGGGAAGATGACAGACTTGTCAAAAGACCGAGCAGCCACCAAGAGTACTGGCAGAAGACCTAGCCCAACGGGATAGGAAACTCAATCATGCATGCATGCATACACGTAACATATTTCCATCCTTTTTGTGTTTGTTCTGTTTTGTAATAACAGGTTTCAAAGGAGAAAAAGAGAAAGCGTCAAATGCAAGCCAACCAGAAGCAGCAACAGTACAATGTCAGCAGTCTTCAGGAATGAATCACAGGGGCGAGGCCCATATCAATATCAGTCTGGGGGTGAGGCCCATATCAGTATCAGTCTGGGGGCGAGGCCCATATCAGCAGTATCAGTCTGGAGGCGAGGCTCATATCAGCAGTATCAGTCTGGGGGCGAGGCCCATATCAGCAGTATCAGTCTGGGGGCGAGGCCCATATCAGTATCAGTCTGGGGGCGAGGCCCATATCAGTATCAGTCTGGGGGCAAGGCCCATATCAGTATCAGTTGGGGGCGAGGCCCACATCAGTATCAGTTGGGGGCGAGGCCCATATCAGTATCAGTTTGGGGCGAGGCCCATATCAGTCTCGGTCTGGGGGTGAGGCCCATGTCAGCATCAGTTTAGGGCCGAGGCCCACATCAATATCAGCTTGGGGGCGAGGCCCACATCAGTATCAGCATCAGTTTAGGGGCTGAGGCCCACATCAGTTTCAGTTTTGGGGATGAGTCCCAGGGCCGAGGCCCACATCAGTTTCAGTTTAGGGACGAGTCCCAAAGGCGAGCCCACATCAGCATCAGTTTAGGGCCGAGGCCCACATCAATATCAGCCCAGGGCCAAGGCCCACATCAGTATCAGTCTGGGGCTGAGGCCCATATCAGTATCAGTCTGGGACGAGGCCCACATCAGTATCAGCCTAGGGCGAGGCCCACATCAGCATCAGTTTATGGCTGAGGCCCACATCAATATCAGTTTAGGGCTGAGGCCCACATCAATATCAGTTTAGGGCCGAGGCCCACATCAATATCAGCTTGGGGGCGAGGCCCACATCAGTATCAGCATCAGTTTAGGGGCTGAGGCCCACATCAGTTTCAGTTTTGGGGATGAGTCCCAGGGTCGAGGCCCACATCAGTTTCAGTTTGGGGACGAGTCCCAGGGGCGAGCCCACATCAGAATCAGTTTGGCCGAGTATGGCACTCTGAAAGTGGAGCATGGTTCGAAAATGGACTACTATCACATCTCGCCGAAAATGGCACTCTGAAAATGGAGCACAGTTCGGAAATGGACCAAGGAAGGCCTAACCCATCGAAATATGATACATATCCATGCATACATGCATACATATCACATACATGCAATGTTTGTTTTGTGTTCGCAGGTTTGTAGCGGCAAAGACCATCTCATCAAATAACGGTTCAAAAATGATCCATATTCTCGCACAACACGGTTCGGAAATGGACCGGTACCACAACAGATGCCGAAAATGGTGCCCCAAAATGGAGCACATATAGCAGACGCCGAAAATGGCACTCCAAAATGGAACACCCACAACAGATGGCGAAAATGGCGTTCCAAAATGGAGCACACACAGCAAAGGCCGAAAATGGCGTTCCAAAGTGGTGCACACACAGAAAATGCCGAAAATTGCGTTCCAAAATGAAGCACACACAGCAAAGGCCGAAAATGGTGTTCCAAAATGGAGCACACACAGCAAATGCCAGAAATGGCGTTCCAAAATGGAGCACATACAGCAAAGGCCGAAAATGGCGTTCCAAAATGGAGCACACACAGCAAATGCCGGAAATGGCGCTCCAAAATGGAGCACATACACAAAAGATGCCAAAAATGGCGCTCTAAGAATGGAGCACGGTTCGAGAATGAACCAGGGGTTGCAGCACCTCACCACCAAATCAACTCAACTCAACACATGGTAAGTCAAGTGGCAGCTGGCGAGCCAGGTAAGTGAAAATGCATTGCATAACTTTGATAGGATTGTCACTGTTACACATTACACAAATCCCATCAAAGTGGGGGCGACTGTAGGCACTGTATTTTTTCATGTGAGTCCATATGATGAGTCTCATTTGGAGACACTACCTTTTTAGTCGAGGAAGTTGCGGGAAACGGTTGTCGGAAGGGAATCGGTATTTCGTTAAATTTTATTCGCTTGTTTAGCTCCAGGCTCACTCGTTGGACCTCCGTTTTAAAGCACCTTTAGCCTAAAAAACCCAGAACCATTTAACCTTGGCCCAAACCCACTCACCAAACCAACACAACACCTAGCCCACCACACTTGGCCCACACACCCAATGCCCTTAAAATACAACCCAATTAAATAAAATATTAATTAAATAATTACCAAATAAAATAAAATAATTAATTAAGCCATCATGCCTAATTAAAATCAATCATAACCAATTAAAAATATTGACTTCCTAATCTAACAAATTAAATACCTAATTAACACCAATCAAATATATTGTATTCCTAATCTAGCCAAGACATGTCCCCCAATCAAATCCATTGCTTTCCTTGTCTAACACTAAATCATATCCTAATTGAATGCACCAAATCCCTTCCTTGTGAGACAAGGTGAAGCCCTAACCCTTCTCTATATAAACAACCCCTAACCAAAGCCATGCACTCCATTCACACAATGGGAATTCACGCCCATACACCCTAGCACACATTCACGCACACACCAAGAAAGAAGAAACAAAATTTCTCTCCATCTCCTCCACTCTCACCACCGAATACCCATCCCTTAGACAGCCCCCTTTGCCGCATCTTTAGCCACCTTTCACAGCCCTAATCCACACCAAAATAAGCCTCAAATACAGTCCTAAAGTCGCACAAAGCAGCCCATTAAAACACCAAACAGTGACCTGAAACAGTGAGCAGAAAATACAGAGAAAACAGCAGCAAAACGGAGGTCAAACAGCAAGCAAAATAGTAAACCAGTGAGCTAAGACGCTAAACCAGTGAACCGGAGAAGTTGAGGAGCTTTACCCTTCCAATCTCCGTGAAACGCAAGTCCGAAAGTCGGCAAGAAATGTTAGACCTGAGGGTATTTTCCACATTCGTTTTTTGTTTTATTTTTATTATTTATTGAGTATTGTTCGCATGATTGTTATGTTGAGATGCATGTTGTGGCCCTTGAGTAGATAAATATGCATGTATTATGAAATATTGTATGTTGTGGCCTTGAAATAAAATGAAAGATGTGTCAACTCTCGCGGTATATCGGATGGAAACCCGGACATAAATTTCATAGCCGATTCCGAATGGACGGTAGTATGATCTGTACTCGGGATACAACTCCACGTACCGCTTGAGTAAACGGCACCTTCTTTTTATTTTATATTGCTTTGATTTATTTATTTTTCGTCATTTGAATTCCGCATGTTACTTGTTTATACATGACGCAATCGAGCGCATGGGCTTAGTAAGTCGGATTAAAGGTCCCCTTTTTGGAGGGGTTAAAATCCTTTACCACGAGGCTTTGCCGCGCCGGTTGATGTGTGTTCGGTTGGATGTAAGATATGTCCAATCGGGCATACAAAGTTTGATCTTATTGTCTTTATTCTTTGTATGCATGATGCGATCGAGTGCATGGGCTTAGTAAGTCGGATTAAAGGTCCCCTATTTGGAGGGGTTAAAATCCTTTACCACGATACTTTGCCGTGCCGGTTGATGTATATTCGTTTGAATGTAAGATGTGTTCAATCGGGTATACGAAGTTTCATATAGTTATCATTGTCTTTGTACGCATTGTAATGAAAGGCGCATGGGCTTATTGTGTTGGAATAAAAGGTTCTCCATTTGGGGGAAGAAAAGCCTAAAGGGCTACCTTTACCATGATATTTGTCGTGTCTTTCATCTATTGATTGCATCATTTACCTTAGTCTTGGCTTAACGTAGTATAATTCATATATCCATGTTATGATAGCATTTGAGTATTATTTCTTGTAGTATATCGGATGGAAACCCAGACATAAATTCCGTAGCCGATTCCGAATGGACGGTAATACGGTCTGTACTTGGGATACAATTCCACGTACCACTTGGAAAAGTGCTGACATGTGTGTTTGTGTCCATATTAGTTATCTTCTTTTGCACCACGTCATAGCATGCTTACTTTAATGCCTAATTGCATCCTTAAGTGTCTTTTTGCATTATGTACTTAGTTGACTCTTTTATTTGTGCATGGACATGTAATGGCTATTTGTTTATGATATGTCTATGAAATCACATGTTCACCATTATTTGATTCGCCTTTATGTGTGCTTGTGTGGTTAGTGTGTGCTTGTGTTTCCATGAATACAATATGCCAATGAAGTTGTATGTTCGTTGCTACTTCGATGTACTTTCAAGCATGCAATCTTAGATGTGAAATATATGCAAATTTAGGTGTAAGTTTTATTTTTGTGCATATGGATTTAGAAACATGATACTCTTGGAAATAAGTGTTACTTAAGCTTGATTAAATTATTACACAAATCCTTTCATTACAAGTGACATAAGTAAAGGACCATTCCGAACCCAACGGTTTGAGGTCTTCCCTTGCGAGGGGTGAGTGCGGCCTTAAATCTCATTTTCCCGGTTCACACCGGGTGGCGACTCCATTATTCTCCGGTTTAGTCCCACACGGGCTACTCCGTACTCCCAACTAGGTCTTGAGCCTAGGACAGCATGCGTCGCCCAGTTTCTGTGTCCCACAACGGGTATTTCATCAGCCTATTTGATTTTCTCTCTCTGTACTCTCTTAAATATAGGCTTAAAGGGTACCACATTGTCTAAGGCCCTGAAGGAAAAATATTACTTCCCCTATTTCACAAAGCTTATATGCCTGAGACGGAGTTCAAGGAGTGGGGACTCGCCCCTCCATTGAAGGTATCTGGTGTGTAGAGAAGACCAGATTGTCAATCTTACCGAATCTCTCACGTTTTTAGCAATGATATTTGAAAGTATCTCAATTATGTGATATTGTAATATTTACTTCCCGAGGCCAAATACTAATTTGATTTTCTGTGTAATTGTAGCCGGGGGTGTATTGAAGTCGGTTTCCTCGAGTTTGAGGAATAAATTTTATGAGAAGTTTTTCTAGCACTTTGAAGCTGAGTTTCCAAGCCCGAAGGATTTGTGTTGGAAGAAACTCCAAGATATGATCAAACAGATGTCAGTGGTGAGGCACATCCATTCTACGCTCACACTGTAGAAAGCCTACCTTTTAGAGTTCTTGAGATTGTACTGGGGAATGTTGAAACAGTGGGCCGATGATGGCCAGCCATCAACTGGGAGATGACCAAGAAATACGCCAAAGAATTGAACATCTCTCCGGAGTTGCTAAAAATTACTTTGGAAGATTATTGTAGGGATGTTCCATCAAAGCAGCCTTTTCCATGGGAAAAATTCTCCCGGGAGGCCACGGAGCATCACTTGAGCATGAGGAAGAAAGCTCTAGGGAGCTCGGAGGCGTATCCATAGTGGAGAGATAAAAGACTTCTCCAGAGCCTCAACAAAATAAGACTGCTCCACCGGAGAAGAAGAATAGCACAACCAAAGGCACAACTAAAGGCCTAAAGCTCTTTGTCCAGCCTTATAAATCAGGGGAGGAGTCATCCGCAGATAGGTTGGGTGGGTGCTTACACCATATAGTATGCTGCTAAAAATTTCTTTTATGTTTCTAACTTTTTATTTTTGTTCTGCAGTGACTCGCGAGATGAAATCTAAAGAAGATCTGAGCTGATTAATTGCCGGGAGGGAAGCAATTGAGGGAATAATGAAATAACTCTCTCAGCCGGAGATTTCGATCTCCCAGTCATAGGTTTCTCTCCATGTTTCTCCGACTGAGGGTATACCGGAGATCGAGGTCGACATTCCAATGCCAAGTTCATCCCTAAGCACTACGACGGTGGGTGCTTCGGGAGAACCATCCCAAGCTGTTGTTAGAGGTGGTTCTGAGGTCAGAAAGGATATTCTGCTGTAGACATTATATTTTTATAGCCCGATGATGAGTCTCTTATAAGGACACACCTGATGAATTTAAGGAAGTCTTAAGGTTAATGTTGGAAATGAAGAAACCCCAAAAAAACCCAAAGCCAGAGTTCTTGTTGGACATCACCTATGTCCGACCTGCTATAACCTATCACGTCCGACTGAATATCTTTAAAGTCTTGTCGGATATCTATCGCGTTTCCAATTTTCAGAAAGATTCGATCTCTTCTTTCTTAACTACTTTCCATTAAAATATCTTTTCAATTTTAATCGATTTTCACAATTATCTTTTCCCATAATAGGAGTTTTCCTTGCCAAATGAGTCTTTCCCTAATAACCAAATCCTAAAACACTATAAAAAAGGGAGATTGTGTTTATAAAAATGGGACGATTTCCAGACTTCAAAAAAGCTTCAATTAAGCAAAATAAAAACAACAAACACAACATCCTTTTACTTCTAACAAGAGACCAACGACTTCTTTGACTCTCAACAGTGTTCTCGGAGTCGAGTAACACTTCAGGTACGACCTGAGGGCCCTTGAAACTTAAACTCCATATCTAAAATCTATAGTAACGCCACATATCCAATCGGACATACATCATATCCAAGCTAGACATACATTAGAAAATCTAGCCTTATGAATTGCTACAGCCGACCTTGAATTTTTGGTTGTATATAAGATGAAAACCCAGACGTAGATTCCAAAGCCGAATTCGAATAGACGGTGATATGGTTTGCACTCGGAATACAACCTCAAGTACCACCACGAAACTGATGCACTTAGTTTTATTTATGTTTCACCATTATTTTGCTTAATATATTATTGCCATGTGGTTTACTGTTAACATTACTAATGCCTGAT
This sequence comes from Zanthoxylum bungeanum, assembly GCA_019454045.1. Lineage (NCBI taxonomy): Eukaryota > Viridiplantae > Streptophyta > Magnoliopsida > Sapindales > Rutaceae > Zanthoxylum > Zanthoxylum bungeanum. The sequence continues at coordinate 59,520 of SKCR01033772.1, forward strand.
TATCTGCTCTAATTATTACCTCAACATTATAATGTTGAATATGTAATTGCTCGGTACGCAACGAACACTGGCTAGACTTCCTGTAAGTCCGGTCAGACATGCCTTAAAACCTGACCAACCATATAATCAAATCCGGACTCACACACTTCCGAATCTATTCTGCTTTATCTTCTAGCTACTATGAGACATGTATTATTTGATTGTGATATTACTAATCATTTGTGTGGTTATATGCAATATAAACTATTCATATGTGATTTATTCATTATAAGACATGTGGATCCTCTTTTGAGTCTAGATATTATACTGACATAAGTAGTGGATCATTCTGAAACCAAATGGATTTAAAGTCGGACCTTGCGAGGGGTGTAGTACGACCTTAAATCATTCCTAGTGTCTTATACTTGGTGACGACTCCTTTAATCTCTTATTAGTCCTCCGTGGGCTATCTGTACTCTCTACGAGTTGCGAGCTCAACATTATCGTGGTCGTCGACGTCATAGACATAGCGGTAAACCCCTCTTCACTCCTACATCTGCATGCTGCCTCTGCAACGAGGGTGGGACCCTTTGGGGCAATTCTTACGCCGCAGGCAGTAAAGCTAATTCCTCTTCCAAGGTCCTCAAGTGGTCTCTCATCACTTTGGAAAAAGGTTGCCAAGAGAAAGGCTGTTGAAAGTTATAGGTATGTATAAATTTAAGATTAATCTGGATTCGCATGGATTCAAATATAGATCCGCATTATATTTTCTGCATCTGCATCTGTATCTGCAAAAAAATATAGATATGAATGCGGTTATTTACTATGTGAATCTCCAGATATTAGAATCCACAAAAAAAATTATTTTATTATTTTCAAAATATTTAATTGTAATTACTTAAAATAAAATAGAGTAATATCTCTAACTAAATAATAGCAATTTAACATCTAAAATAATATGTATAATTTAAAATCTTTCCAAAATAAACTAAATCTAAGTATTAAATTATAATAAAATCATAAATAAAAATAATTTTTACTATTTTATATCCAAATTCGGATATCCGAATTTCGAATTCAAATAAATTCTAAATCTGAATATCCGGATCCATACGGATCTTCAAAATGCACATCTGGATCTGGATCTTCCGGATTCGAATATATTTACCATCCCTAAATTAAATTGGAAGAATCCTAATGATTTTGGCCTTTTAAGGAATTTAAAAAAAAATGAAAAAATGAAAAACTTACCAACAATATATCACTAGTGGAAATTGAACTCTTACTTTCAAATTTGTTGACTACTCAACCAATGAGCGATTCTCTAATAGGTTATTGAATGTTCGCAAGTTCTCTTTTACTCTTATATGTGAATTTAGATCTAACGTTGAGCTGAATTGAAATTTTTATAATTTCATATCACATATTAATATATAATAATGGACGTTTAAACTTTAATTAAATATAAATTTTTATATAATAATTATCAATCATAATTTATAAAAAATTCTGACGCACCAATTCAGAGTCCCGATATCAAAATGTTGTGATTCTTTTGTGTGACCATTGAAGAGACTAATGGCTACATACTAGTCAATGATTTTGACTCTGGAGATGAAAAAGCTTCAACAAATTAGGCTGTATAGGTTTGAAAATAATAGACTAAAACAAAAAGAAAAGAGTTAGAAGATAATAGAGGATTTAAGCATGTTCAAAAATGAAGCTTATTTAGAGCTATAGGTATCAAAGAGGAAGATTCTTTACTTGCAATCATGAAATGAAGCAGACCATGTGAAATGCATTAAGCCCGTTTTGGCAATTATCCTGCCTTTAAAAGTCTATCAAACGCCATCATTTACGCTAGAAAGACGAGCTAAAAACTAAAGTGCCATGTTCCTCCAAATGGAAAAATAATAATAATAATAATAATAATTCTGTCCAATGGATCTCTCGTTACAAAAAAAAAAAAGGCAAAATACAAAAATACAAAAGTGATCCTCTAACTTTCACGTTTTTTCATTTAAGTTCTTTAACTTTCAGTTTTGTCAATTCAGTCCTCTAACTTTCAATTTTTGTCAATTCAATGCTCCGTTATAAATTCATCACTGTTGCCGTTACAAATAACAGTATCGATACATTTGATTATCTTAATCTCTTATAATAAATACATATCTTCGTTACTAGCACTAGTTATAATTTTTATAATTTTTTAACAAAAAATCATATTGAACTTGGGATATGTGTTTTTGACAAAAAATAGCTCGAAAATGCAAGCAGAGTACGTTTACTTTGTTTTAGCTTCCTCTGTCTTAAATAACATGCAAAATACGTTTACTTTACTGTTACTGGCTAAACCTTGGAAATCTTAATGCCATAATGTCAGTCAAGCATTTCCAGCTTGCCTTGGGCAATAAAAGGAACATAGGAGTTTGTCGCTAGGTATTTGAACATAGGAACATAGGAGTTTATAAGTGATGAATTTATAACGGAACCTTGAATTGACAAAAATTGAAAGTTAGAGGACTGAATTGACAAAAGTGAAAGTTAGATGACTTAAATGAAAAAACGTGAAAGTTAGAGGGTCACTTTTGCATTTTTGCCAAAAAAAAAAAAAAAAAAAACAAAACAAAACAAAACAGATATTGTTTTAATCACAATCACACGTATTGTTAAATGTGTGGAGCCTAATTATCACCATGATGATGAGCACTCGACAATCGAGATTTTAATGAAACCTTGCAGTTAGATCTTTATATAATATTTAGGGTTATTATCATTTCACAATTTGAGAAATTAGAAAATAATAAATGGGTATAAAATATTAGGATATAGTATATTTAATATTATATCCTTAGAAAATTTTAAGTTTTACTATAAATCTTATATTTCAGTATTTTACTATAATAATTAATAAAAATAACAAATAGTTATAATTACAAAAATTATTGAGGTGTAACATTTCATTACTTTAATAATCTAGAAAGTTTTATGAATATATAATAGTCTAATGTAAGATTTTATAGTAAGAATGACAGTTTGTAAAAAATATAATAGTAAAATATTTTATACTCATTTGTTATTTTTTAATTTCTAGAGTAATAAAATGATAATAAGCCTACTGAAATGATAAAAACCCTAGTATATATTTAGAGAAATTGATTGAGGTGAATTTCAAATTCGAATTAGGATCCTCTTCTTTTTACCCCTCTCATTGACTCTTAATGCTATCATCTAATGATATGTGATATATAATTTAATTTTAACTATCTTTTTTATATAGCATACTATTCTTTGACATAGGCAGGCTAGACAACGGCCTATACTCCTGAGTTTTTTTTTTAATTTCTAACCCCCGAAAAATTTAATGGTCAAATTATTATAATATTATGTTATGTTCTATGACCTTAAAATATAAAAATAATCTTAGGTCCAGCAGTTGTCAGGGTTGACCCCATGAGAGACATGGAGTAAAAGAAAAATGAGATTCATTCTCCGAATTGAAATTCATCTTGAAATCTCTTTATTTTCATCATAATAAAACACTGCAATGTGACTGACTGAAAGTGGACAATGCCCTCGCGTTAAAAGTTATAAATTTGTGTGTTGTTTGCATGGTAAAGAAATAGGGGTTACAAACTACAATTAATTATAATCTAATATTAATATTAGAAATTTGATGAATTAAAGATCCAAATGCAACAATGTATAAGTGAGTATCCACCACCAAAGACACATGAGAATAACAAACTGTGTCAGGAAATTATTGCCCCCATTGGCCCCAGTTGTATAATCTTTGTCATACTTTTATAGGATTACAGGACATAATCAAATGATTCAAAACCCTAACCATGAAGCAGCTAGGGTTACAATTGAGATTAGACTCTTACTAGTTGCCCATCAATAATCTGAAGCCTAGTTTAAGTGAGTGGCTTATGACTCTCCAAGATACAAAAAATCTATTGCAGCTAATTCAAATCTAAAGTGAGGGGACAATAACAGAATTTTATACAGAAACTATCTAAATAATTGAAGACAATTAATCATTCATGCTCCTGACTATTTTGACAAAATGTGAAAAGACTACTGCACTGATAGACCTCCTTTGAGGGCTTAAGTTCTCAATGTGGATTGTGGACCACCTTGTGCTATTGTGAGCTCAAGGAAATTTCCCTAGCTTCTTCACATGAACTAACCCTCCGAATTAAAGAATTTGGAACCAGTGCTGAGTTATCTTGATCTAATTGTTCTAAATTTTTCATAATATTCTACCACATGTGTATTTAATAACAATGCACGGTTAAGATTCGGTTACACCACTACAAATAATAATAATAATAATAATAAATTATATGCAGAAATTTCAATCGATAAAATCCAAAATTTTGTCAATAATGAGTGTTATCGATAAAATATTGATATTCGTTACCAACGCAATACCAACAAACAACAATTTATCAGTAAATGACTTGTCATTAAATTTTTACCCATAAAATTTCTATCCATCGATAAATTACTGACTAAGTTTCTATCTATTGGTAAATTAATTAAAAAATATATTTTTATGTCAATAAATTACCGATAGAAATTTTCATATCGGTACTTTTGGTAGATTAATTTTAAACCCAACGAAAGGTCCCACCAATCATTTTAATTTGTAATAAAGGACACTAGGATTTGAACCCAAGCATTCACCAATAAAGTGAAGGGTTGAAATTAAAGATGACAACAGGTAAAATTTACCGACGAAAAATTTCGTTCAGTAAATTTCATCAGTAATTTATTGATATTCTGTTATTAATGCTTGGTGTCATAAATAGTAGGGGTGGCAATTTAGGTCAGAATTCATTTATCCGTTCGATTCGATTCGCTTTAAAGTGAATATGGGTTTGAAAAAATGGATTCATTTAATAAATGAGTCAATTCGATTCAATTCGTTTATTAAACGAATCGAATACGAATTTAAGCTCATGGATTCGTTTATTCGTTTATTCGTTTTATTATTTTTTTTACTAGTTATTGTTATTTTTCAATTAGAATTTAAGAAATTATGACTAATCACCATTGAAAAAAATAATATTTTCGATATTTGGTGAGGTATTTTTAATAAATGTATTAATTACGTATTTTATATGTATATATTTATGAAGAATTAATGTAAATCAACTCTGGTAAATTGTGATATTTAATAATATCATGACTTATTCGTATTCGATTCATTTAATAAACGAATCGAATACGAATCCTGATAATAGGATTCGTTTAATAAACGAATCGAATACGAATCCATCACATTTCGATTCGATTCGTTTAGGATTCAATACAAATTTGATTCGTTGATTCGTTTTGCCACCCCTAATAAATAGAGCCAAGTTTTTCTATCGACAAATTTCTCTTCGATGTTCCTTCACTATTTTATTAATAATTATTTTTTTAATATCCCAAAAATTTCTATTTATAATTTGACAGTTTCTTTAGTGCAAGTGAATTATTATTTAATAATTACTTATCATAATTTATTTAAAAAAAAATCAGTAAAAAACTTAGCTAAAGATACCCATAGATTTCAATTATTGATTATATACGACCAATACCAATAAAATTTGCCAAGCTCAATGGGCCAACACTTTCTTAAGAAGCCCATAACAGATTCACAAGGCCCATCATTTATTCACATCCAACCCAATCAATGATAATGGCTGAAAACTTGTTCAAAGAATTTACCTAATTGTTTCGAAAACACACGTGTTGGTAAAAGAATTAGGTCATTGGTTTTTGCCAATGTGATCTTTAATCACTTCTCTTTTAGAGTTATGTCGATCTTTATATTATAAATTACCATAATTCATAAAATCATTTTACAGTGTTTTCAAGATTTTTCACCAACTGGACTCTAATGAGATACATTAACAGCACTCTGACACTCAAATGAATGTTTGGTTAAAAAATTAAAAAGAAAAGAAACTTACATCTAATTGGCACTTAGAGTTATTCTCTATTGAATTTAGTCTCAAAATTTGAAATCAAATCCCTCAAACCATCTTTACAACTATTTATAGGTGGAGGCTCATTGGCTCAAGACTTGGTGCTAAAATCTCATCTATTCATCTTCATTTGAAAATGATCATATTTAGAAATAGATACAAGGGTGCATGTCTTTTAAATGGATCACATGATAAAACTTAACAAAAATTATGATGATGCCTAGTTCTTTTATTTATAGTTTTTTAAATGACAGAAAATAGGCTTGCAAATAAATAAGAAAATTGGGCTTCCAGGCCTAACAAATCTGATAAAACTTAACAAAAATTTAGGCCCAGTAGGGGCTTTGTCAGTTGTCACCAAAAATTTGAAGTGCAGCAGCAAGTCCGCCCGTAGTTGGGTGGCTTATTTTATAAAACTCACACTTCTCAATTCATTAATCGATATTACAGACTCAGACATGCATGCTGATACAAGGGTTTCTGGTGTTTAATGCTGTTGGAGGTGGTACTGGCTCTGTTGACTATGGAAAGATTATCTCCTTAACTGCACTAATGTAAAAAAAGAAGAAAAAGAAAAGAAAAGAGAGAAAAATGGTGCATCTCATAAAACCTATTCCGCTGTTTGGATTGTTTAGTAATCAGAAGTATCGTGAACCTCATGAGTACTGTTGCGTTAAACGACAATTCAAATATTGAGTATGCAAAACAACTTGAATTCATGAAATGGTTGAGTGACCAGGGGCTCGCATTACAAATGTTAAATCTTTATGTCAAAAGGCAATTTGACGACTTAAGGAAGTAAGGGATGAAGATAAACCCTACGTAAGATAAGCTTTTGGAGAAATCATGTTGATCCTTATCTAGGTGTTAGATTACCTCGACCAAGGAAATAATAAAATGAACTATAATGTTAGGAATAAATCTACACTTAGCGCCAGCGTAAATCAATCTGAGTTGCATACAATTCTTGGTAAAAGTACCACACACACACACACTTGGAGAACCATTTGAAAGGTGAAACCTTAGTTGAGATTGAATTTTTTATTTGGGAAATACTCATATTTTGAAAAGAGATGGAATTTCGAGAAAAACTTATGAGAAAATGTGAAGAGATCATTACATGATAAAAAAGGATTTTGAAAAGCAAATTCAATGATTGGAGAACCCAAAAGGCAGCCAGGACAAAAGCAAGACGAAACCTGAAAATATTTCCGCGAAGAAGCATCGCGACTCTTACAAGCCGAAGAATGGGCAGTCAACCAAAAATCATTTTCACATATACATACATGCATACATACATATAACCTTTCAGTTGCAAGAAATTGAGCGAACAAAACAAGGACGAAGAAAAATAGGATATGTTGTGAGAGCCTTCAAGGAATGAAGCAAGTTACAAAATGCTTAGTCAAGAGTTAAAACCTCAAAGACATGGAGCACCTGATAGTCAGAAGGACAGGACATGAGGGCAAAGCTCGCCTAAAAAAGAATATTGAGGGCGAAGCTCGCCTGGATGTAATAGCTAGGGGTGATGTCTGTCGCGCAATTAGGTTTTGGAATGCCTACGACAGAAAAATATTTGGAGTAAAGAGAGGTTTTTGAACGTTTCAGACAACAAATGAATTTTAGAAAAGGACTGCCCTAGAAGATGAACCGAGTTGAAGGATTTGGAAAATTAGAAATGGCTTTGGAATGCCGATAGATTTGGAAAACTGAATAAAATTGGAACGTTCACAGATTTGGAACATCAGTGGACTTAGAACAGCAACAGATGGGTCTGGAAAACTGATAAATTTTAAAAATTTGGAAAGATGATTGTGTTGGAGTTGGTGGTTGGAGTGCTAATCCGAATTGTATATTTTATTATTTATTAACAAAATAACTACGTTTTCATTTCATACCTTATTAATGGTATTGTCATAATGCGTATTAGATTGATGTATAGATATGTTAAGTATGACATCGACCTTAGAATAGTCTTGTAGTAATACTGAATATTAAGTGGTCCGACATTGGAATAAGTATTATTATTACAAACTATTCTTAAATTAAATATTTCTAGTCGTTGGTTTTTGGAATACGGTCGAATTCCTATAACCTAGAAGACTAGCACCTGTTGTATATTGGAATTGAAGTTCCAATGGTTTAACCCGATATACCATGAGCTTTGGAAGCTCGTATAGACATGTGGGTATTGGTTGGACCGAATACTGAATAACTTACAGGTGATTCCTAATAGTTGGAAGTACACACCACCGTCAATGGGAAAAACTTCTCGAGTCGAGTAGCATATGTAATCCTTTGACTATAGGATAACTTTGATTTTGTGTGAGATCTTCCACACTTTGATGCCATGTATGTCAGGAAACCTTTCATGGTCTGGCCTCTAGATGTTCGTTGGGTGTGGACCGATGCACTCAGTAATCAAGTGCGAAGCAAGATAGGATCTGTCGGCCCGTATGTGTACAATAAAGGGTTTAGGTATCCATGTGAGTAAAGTCACGATTCTTAAAGCTTTGGACAAACTCGATCACCTAGGGTGGATCGCATCAGTTATGAAGAATCGTGGACATTTCTACATGAGATGTGCACCTCGGAAACTTGACGGTGTATCTTATGTTTCCTAAGCTGGATCGCATCAGTTATGAAGAATCGTGGACATGTCGACATGAGATGTGCACCTCAGAAACTTGACGGTGTATTCTATGTTTCCTAAGCACAACTCGGATAACCTATGACAGAGGAATTGTTAAACATAGACCTCGACTTGTATAGTTCAGAAAGGTCGTTCGTGTTTTTCATGAATTCGGAGGTGGCCGAATTGCGTACATATTAACTAGGCTTATATAACGAATGTGTCTGAACTTAGAGAGTCCCAAAATGAAGTGTACTCGTTGAGCACTTAGGTTGCCGATTAATTTTTGATAAAAGATAATATTCGATATTATAATTATCTACTAAGATAATCAAGTGTTATTGGATAACATTGATTATTTACTTTGAACTAATTGGATTATTTGGATTAATTCAATAATTACACAAGGGCTTAATTGTAAAATCATAATTATCTCTACCATTTGAGGATATTATGGTAATTGTAAGTATATAATAATATGTGGTTTTGGCTTGATTTAATTGGATTAAATCAAAGTGGTAGACAATGGAGATCAATCACACCTAATTATACATATTTGGACAAATTGGATTAAGCCCACATAAAAGTTGATTACAACTTTTATTAATCAAAAATTGTATAAATTTTGCTATAAATAGCAAGCTTTAGGAATGTTTTAATTAAGAAAAGTGAAAGCTAAATACAAGCAATTCTTAGAGAAATTAGCCTAAGTTAGAGAAGTGTTTAGAGAAGCTTGTGAGGTCTTTATAAAATTTCATCTATGAGAAATCAAGATTGGATCTTGGATTGAAGCTTGCTAATATTGGAATCAAGATTGAATCTTGGAGTGAAGCTTGCAAACCTTGGAGGTTCTCCTACCATTTCAACAAGAGAAGAAGTTTGGATCTTTGCATCAAACTTGCTAGGTAAGTTTGAACTTCTCTTAAGTTATGTTATTTTATGTATTGGATGCATGATCACATGACTTAATGTTGAAATAAGGCTAATAAATTATTTTAGGATACTTTGGAAGTATAAACCCAATATGTTTGTTATTAGGTCAAAATGTTTATGTTAGATAAAAACATAAAATTTGAGTTTGGAACTCTACATTATAGCTTAGAGCTATGACTACCATTCTAGAATCACTTGACCACCTTTGGGTGACCTAGAATTGTTCAGAGACATTTCTTATGTATGAACGTATTTCCTTAGCGCAGCGGAAGTTGCTTGTGTGGGCACCGACTCCGGTATGGTTCTTTAAATTTTCTTTGCCTTATTCCTTTGTTGTAGTAGCCGAAATCAATCTTTTGATGTCCAATGCTTGGATCAACCACTCGATCTTCCGAACTATGACTTGAAACCAACAAACCGAAGTGTGGGCTTCACTCACAAAGATTAAACTCTAAACAATTTAGAGAATAAAGATGTCACAATGGTGTTTGGTTTTTGGAATTTCAAACACTCTCACAACACTTGTGAATGCTTGAACTCTCTCTATTTTCTCTCATTTGCACTTGTATGAATGAATGCAAAAATATTAACCTTAGAAGTGAGAGAAATGGTAGAGATTATATTCTCTTACACAAGCCAATTAACCTTGTCATTAATCATCTAATGCTTTCTTGCATTGGCCAACACACAAAATGTGAAGGACATACCAAAACATAAGAAATGATAAGCTAAAGACAAGGACTTTGTCATTAAGCATCTGATGCTTTCTCTCAATGGAAAACACATAAATGTGGAGGCCATACCAAATCATAAAAATGGATTAGCTAATGACAAAACTATTAGGTGTATACATGTCACCTAATAGACATAATAAGTTGGAGAGCATGACAAGCCAAGTGGCTTTGTCTCCAAGGTAAATAAAAATCACTATCTTAATAATGATTAAATTACCTTCAATTATGTTGTAGTAATTATCTCATAATTATTACTAACTTGATTATCTCATAATCAAGATTTGATTATCTTATAATCAAAGAATTCTAGAAAACAGTAAGTTAAACTAATTTAACATAATTTTCATTTGTGACAATAAATATTATTAATCTCATTATAGTATATAAATATAATGTGAGCGTGTTATTAGACAATCTAATTATATTAGGTTTGCTACAGTTAATTGAGCTATCACGGGGACCAAATGGACCTACGGTCCGAGCTCCAATAATTCTGAAATATTAATTAAACTCTTTAATCAAATATTACGAATTATTAACTCAGCGTTATTCCACTAAAAACTCAAAGTTGAACTCCCGTTACCGTAGATGGATAAAATAAACCGAACAACGTTGGTGTCCATCGATATAGTCATTACATATGGATATAGCCCTTCACGTATATCTCATAAATAGAGCCGGGTCAAAAGTATGTTAAACCCCTCTAAATATTTTGTCTCTTAAGCACCATTGATTCTATAATGAACAATTAATTCATAACAATTATGAATATAAAAATTTCTATTCGTAATAGAAAAGTTGAGCTCTCAAATTGCTCAAGTACCGAATCAAATCTTAAAAGAGATATTCTTTTGCTTCTCGTAAGAATGAGTGAATTCCATATCTATGTAAAACGTTCCCAGCTACACACCAAACCACATCCCCAAAATACATAGTTATTGGTCACGAATGCAACACCAACCTAACCATAGTAAATTAAAGGACATAGCCTGTCATGCCGGAGTTCGTAGTACACTCAGGATTAAGATCGAATCCATATATGACCATCTATTAGATAAAATGAATTTCTTCGGTTAAAGGATATTAAAAGAAATTCATATTTATCTGAGTCAATTCCTATATGATCTCATCATATAAGGTGCCTCTATTCCCATTTCGCTACATGAACAATCCCAGATCAAGGTCGTCATACAAGTATATAATGGACCACAGCTATAGATAAACCACAAACAAAGTACCCTCTTGGTTTGCTCTCTATGCATTATTTAGATTAATAACTCCAGACTTAAATCCTCTTGTGCATCTAACATACAGTAAGTCTGAAGGTACAAGAGTAATCAAAGTAAACAAGACAATTGGACAATATGCGATATAAATCAAACAACTTTGATAAAATAAATAATGCAATTATTATTATTACAATAATCAATTCCGTTTACAATACATGAAGCTCTAGAACATAGATCCCAAAAATCTCCCACTTGGACTAGAGCAAATGGGACATGTCATGTAATCCTAAACCCTTTAGGTGACCTTCAAACACTTTAACCGATAAGGTCTTTGTAAATTGATCAGCCAGGTTGTCTACGGATGGAATCTGCGTGACAACGACATCTCCTCTCTACACTATCTCCCTGATGAGGTGATATTTCCTCTCAATATACTTACCCCTCTTGTAGCTTCTTGATTCATTGGAGTTCGCCATTGCACCACTATTATCGTAATAAAGTGTGAGTGGTTTATCTATATCCGGATGAACTTCCAGATCTGCCAAGAACTTATGGAGCCAGACTGCTTCCATAGCTGCTTCACAAGCTGCTACATATTCAGCCTCCATGGTGGAGTCATCCATACAAGATTTCTTTATGCTCCTTCATACTATAGCCCCACTATCTAAGGTGAACACTGATCCAGATGTTGATTTCCTAGAATCGACATCCGTTTGAAAATCAGAGTCAGTATATCCTTTCAGAATCATATCCTGACTTGTATATATAAGCATATAATTTCTCGTTCTCCGAAGATACATGAGAATATGTTTCACCGCTACCCAGTGATCTAATCCTGGGTTGGAGTGAAGCCTACTAACTTCTCCCACTGCAAAATAGATGTCCGGCCTCGTGCATAACATAACGTATATAAGACTTCCAACTCCTAAAGCATATGGTATATGTCTCATCTCCTCAACTGCTTGAGGTGTCTTAGGAGACTAATCCTTAGACAAATGAATTACATGCCTGAAAGGTAAATTACCTTTCTTGGAATTCTGCATATGAAATCGCACAAGAATCTTGTTGATATAGGATGCTTGAGAGATTGCTAACAATCATTTCTTGCTATCCCGAATGATCTGGATCCCAAGTACATAACTTGTCTCTCCCAAATCTTTCATTTGGAATTGGTTAGCTAGCCAGAAATTCACGTCCAATAATATCTTTACATCATTCCCAATGAGTAAAATATCATCAACATATAACACAAGGAAAACCACCTTACCATCAATGATGCACTTGTAGACACAATGCTCATCGATGTTCTGCTCAAAGTTATAAGACTTGATCGTAGTATCAAACCTTATGTTCCAAGATGTAGATGCTTGCTTAAGTCCATAAATGGACCCTTGCAACTCGCAAACGTTTTGCTTGACCTTGGGTAATGAACCCCTCTGGTTGTATCATATAGATACTCTCATCAAGTTTGCCATTCAAGAATGCAGTCTTGACATCCATTTGCCAAATCTCATAGTAATAATATGTGGCAATGGAAAGAGAATCTTGATGGATTTTAGCATGGCTACTGGCGAGAAAGTTTCTTCATAGTCAACTCCCTATTTTGGGTATAACCATTTGCCACTAGTCTGGCCTTAAATGTCTATACTTTCCCATCTATTCCTCTTTTTCTCTTGTAGATCCACTTGCAACCTATGGTTTTACTCCATCAGGTTGGTCTACAAGTTCCCAAACTGAGTTAGAGTACATAGACTCCATCTCGAGGTTCATGGCTTTGAGCCATTCCTCTTGCATCCTATGGGAGAGGCCAGTTATGTTCTGGGATTCAGATACTTTGGGATCGTATGAAACGGCTGTTAGCTATGTCTCAAGCATCGTATATCGACAGATCCTTGTGTGATTAATGATGCAGAATTCCAAGAAAGGCAATCTACCTTATCGACATGGAATTCATTTGTCAAAGGCACAGTCTCCTAAGACACCTTAAGATAATGAGGAAATGAAACATATCCTATATGCATCAGCGATTGGTAGTCTCATATATGCTATGTTATGCACGAGACCGGACATCTGTTTTACAGTGGCAGTAGTCAGTAAGTTTCAGTCTAACCCAAGATTGGATCATTGGGTGGCTGTGAAACATATTCTTAAGTATCTTAAGAGAACGAAAGATTATATGCTTGTATATTCCTCTAGTATATGATCCTAATGAGATATACAGACTCTGATTTTCAGACAGATGTCGATTATAGGAAATCAACATCTGGATCAGTGATTACTCTAGGTGGTGAGGCTATAACATGAAGGAGTGTAAAGCAATCTTGCATTGCTGACTCCACCATAGAGGCTGAGTATGTAGCAACTTGTGAAGCAGCTAAGGAAGCAGTCTGGCTCCGCAAATTCTTGGGAGATCTGGAAGTTGTTCCAGATAGATATGGATAAACCACTAACACTTTATTGCGATAATAGTGGTACAGTGGCAAATTCAAAGAACCATGAAGCCACAAGAGGGGAAAGCATATAGAGAGGAAATTCATAGGAACCTGGCAGATCTGTTTACAAAGACCTTGTTGGCTAAAGTTTTTGAAGGTTATCTAGATGGTCAAGGATTACGTGACATGTCCCATTTTCTCTAGTGCAAGTGGGAGATTGTTGGGATGTATGCCCTAGAGCTACATGTAATGTAAACAACTTTATATATTTTGAAATAAAATAATTCATTATTCATTTATCAAATTGTTTGTTTAAACTTCTCATATTATAAATTATCTTGAATACCCTAGATTACTTATGTGCCTTCAGACTTAGTGTATGAATGTCATATATAAGAGGATTTAAGTCTAAAGTTAGTAATCTTAAATAGTCCATAGATAGCAAATAAAGAGGGTATTTTGATTGTGGTTTTTTTTTATAGATGTGGTCCATTCTATATTTATATGGCGACCTTGATCCGGGATCGTCCATGTAGAGACATGAGAATGAAGGTACCTTGTATGATGTGATCATATAGAATTGGACCAGATGGAAATGACATTTTATATATCTGTTAAACATAGAAAGTCATTTTGATCTACTAGATGGTCATATATGGATTGATCTTAATCCAGAGTGTACTACAAACTCCTACATGGCAGGCTATGTCTTTTGATTTACAAAGGGTGAGGTTGGTGTAGCAGTCCCGACCAATAGCTACGTACTTTGGGGGCATGGTCTGTTGTGTAGTTGGGAACGTTTTACATAGATATGGAGTTCACCCCTTCTTGTGAGAAGTGGAGAAGTATCTTCCTTAAGGGTTGATTCGGTACTTGAACGGTTAGAGCGCTCAACTCTTTCTATTACGAATAGAAAGATTAAAATTCATAATGATTATGAATAAATTGTTCATTAGAGAATCAATGGTACTTAAGGTATAAATAATTAGGGGGATATAACGGACATTATGATCTGGCTCTAATTACGAGATACTTGTGAAGGGTCAATTCGTATGTAGTGACCATATCGATGGACACGGGCTTGGTTCGGCTTAATATACCATCTGTAGCAACGAGAGTGCAATTTCAGGGTTTTAGTGGAATAACCCGAAGTTAATAATTCAGAATATTTAATTAAGTGCTTAATTAGTATTTCGAGATTATTGAAGCTCGGAACCGTAGGTCCATTTGGTCCCCGTGCTAGCTCGATCTACTATAGCGGATTTAGTAGTAGAAGGATAGTCCAATTATATACTCACAAAAGTATAAATATTATTAATATGATTAATAATATTTTTTTGTCACACTTGGAAACTTTATATTAAAAGTTAATATATGGTTTTATTAAATATATGATATTTAAACAAATGTATTAAATTATATAAGATATAATTTAATGTAAGGTCAAATTAGGTATTCCAAATTTATTTAATGTAAGGTTAAATTAGGAATTCCAAATTTATTTCCAATTTTTGGGTTTTCGAAACCCTTGGGATTATTTTGGAAGTTTAAGCCTTTTAATAAGGTATTAACTTTGTATTTTTGTAACATATATTGACTTTATGGAAATTTAATACAATTGTTACAAATTAATGAAAATTACACATGCTATGGCCGATATCACCATGAGAATAATAAGAGATTTGTTTATTTTGGATATGTTTTTATAACTTTTACAAAATAACCAAAATATAAAAGAAAAATTTTTTCTTTGCATAATAATCCTTTTTTGCAACCCTAGCCTCCATCTTCATCTTCTCCAAATCCTCTCAAGAGTTGAGAGAAAACAAAAACAACAACAAGAAGAAGAAGAAATCAAAAGAACAAAAGTTGTTGTGTGACATTAATCTCTAAATAGTTTAGGGATTTATCTTGTGAGTGTAACCCACACTACTTTCCGTTGGTTATGAGACATAGCTCGAAAGACTTTATGGTATTGAACCAATATTTATTCATCTCATTTTCTTCTCCTTAGACTCACGGCAGTCAGGTGAATTTCTTCCCACTGCCGAACACTAGTTTGGGTATTTCGGGGCTCGGTTTGATCTCGTATCTATTCGGAATTTTTGAAAAATACATAGGGGACTTTTGGGATTTGTTGGGGCTATTTTTCACTGAAAAATCAGACCTGAAAATGTCACTGTAGTTCACAAAAATAATGGACTGTTTTGGTTGTTGTTGGCGAATTTTGTGTCCAAAACAGTCCGGTTTTTGCACTACTGTTCGGGGATGTTCGGCGACTGTTCTGGGGCTGTTTTGGGGCTGAAATTTTATTCAAAACAGTAGCAAAACTTCAGTGGTACTGCTGGTTAGATTCGGCCACTTGGTGGGAAGGGTAGAAAATTTTTTCAACTACGATCCGTGTGCCTTAGCCGCTTCCGCTACGCAAGGAAAGCGTTTCCTACAATTGGTATCAGAGCGAGGTTGAAAAGTGTTCTTAACCCTTCAGTTTTTCATTTAAAGTTACTAATTTTATATATTTATATGAGTTATAAATATTGATATGCATGTTTAGATGAGTAGGCACAAAAAATAATATTCATGTGATGAATGGATTTTGCATTGGTCGTAAATTTTTCCGGCTCGTATTTTATTGTTGGTTATGATTTTGGGATGTAAGGCCATAAGGTCATTTCTTGCAATTGTTGTAATTTTATTTTTCCAATGTAAAAATTTCAGTTGTTGTAATTTGGAGCACCGAAGTCGCAAAAGGAGCCAACACCACCTTGGAGCGTGATTCGAAGAACAAGTGATGTCTTGGGTATTTTTATACTAATTAGATTAGTATAGGAAAAATAAGAGCCCGGTCAATGCAACATATTTTTTTTTTGTTATATGTTGTTTAATTCGAATTGGTTGAATAACCTGTCATATAGCTTAGGGTGCCTACTCTTGCATTTCACATGCCATAACATGCATTGGATGCATAATCATTATAGACATGAAATTTGATTTTATGTGATTTAAAATGTTTAAATTAGAATATGATATGCATGGAAAAACAATTAATTGGATTATTGGTTTTATGGTTTAAAATTTGAATTCTAATATATTGGGCCTAATAAGTGCGCAATAAATTCCATTAGTATATAGGATGGAAACCCATACATAAATTCCATAGCCGAATCCGAATGGACGGTAATGTGGTCTGCACTCGGGATATAATTCCACGTACCATCGGATTTTATAACGCACTAAGATTAATTAAATAGTTTAATATAAATCTTGACCATTTTAGGATTCTAAAATTTAAACCAATTAGTGTTCTAGTATTTTAAAAGTTCAAATATAATAGGTCACTAATACCACTCTAATTAAAATAGTTTAATTGAGTAATACAATTAGTAGAGACTAATGGAAATTAGTGATACAAATTTTAAGAGTTAAAATTGGTTAGGTCACTAATGGTGTACTAGTGTAAATAAGAGTTATAATTTAGCCGCCATAAATTTATTCACACTAGTTAAATTAAAATATTAGATATTTTATAAATAGAAACCTTAAACTCAATATAATGAGTGTGAGAGAGATATACGACATTATATCCCATGATCTCCGTTGTTAATATGAAAATGTGAGATTCAAAAGGCGCCTCGAGACGGCTTTGCTTTCGTCCCCCTACGGATGGTGTCCATTTTGGATCAATATCAGGTTTGGATTCCGAGAGGATATGGATTCTAGATGTATATGGTGAACTGACCTACCCTACGGCGGCACTTCACTAGTTAAGTTCAAGGGTCTCGAAACGACAGGTCACACTCACAAAGGAATGATTAACTGTTAATCTAAATTCCTTGATCAAATCAAACGGTAGTTGGTTAATATAGGAATAAGAGTTATTCCCGCATATATTAATCAATTGAGATTATCTCGATCTATCATGCAAAAACTTGACCTACCATATGGCGGCACTTATTTGTGGGATGATAGATTTATGTGGCATAGCAATTCTCTTAGGTTTCTAATTCGTTATTCATGGTTCATGCATCATGTTTAATTTTATGCCAAAATTGTTTGATAATCTTAATATGCGATGAATGAATGTTAAATGTATGTTTATTTTATTTTTCAGCCATGGTTTCTCTGATTATTTCCATACTCTCAAATGATAAATTAACGGGAGAAAATTACGTTAAGTGGAAAAGTAACATTAACGCTTTCCTGGTCTGGAAAGACCTAAACTTTGTCCTGACGGAGGAGTGTCCTCCCGAGCCGGCCAAAAATACTGGCCAAGCTGTGCTCGATGCCTACCAAAAATGGGTTACACCTAATGAGAAAGCCCACTGCTACTGGCTAGCAGGGATGTCTGAGCTTCTTGCTACAAAGCTTGAACCTATGGCTTCAACATCTCAGATGATGGAGTCATTGCATGGGATGTTCGGGCAGCCTTCAGAGCATCAACGCCATGAGGCCATGGTCTCAGCGATGACTGCTAGGATGAAGGAAGGGACATCAGTCCGAGAGCACGTCTTAAGGATGATGACCTATCTCAACACTGTCGAGACTCATGGAGCTTGTATTGAAGAGCATAGCTAGGTGACCATGATTATGGAAACTCTACCGAATAGTTTCATGTAGTTTAAAAGCAACTATGTTATGAATAAGTTGACTTTTACGTTGACCCAGCTGTTTAATGAGCTCACCCACTACCAGTCCATGCTTGTGAACCTCGTAAGCCCAGTGCTGGGGCAAATGTTTCCGAGTCTTCAAAATCTGCAAAGATGAAGAAGAATAACACTAAGAAGGCTGATGGTATAGCTACTTGATATACGTAAAGACCTTGCTGAAGGTAACTTTACTGTGAGAGTCAAGACATGGGATGCTGTTTCAGTAAAGCATTGGGAGTTATCAGTTTTCAATTTTTCAAATAAAAGTTATTTGAATTTAAAAAAAGTGGTGTTTGTTCTTCTTTTATCATTCAAATTTGATTTATGTTTCAAAACTATTGCATGATGGTTATCATTTTATCTAATAATAATTATTATTATTTCAAAATGGATTACCTATATGCTAAGGAAACTATGAGATAACTTGTATATGTTATGACCGTTAACAAATAAGTCACTACTCAATACTAAAATGTTTAAGATTGAG
Organism: Zanthoxylum bungeanum; assembly: GCA_019454045.1. Classification (NCBI taxonomy): domain Eukaryota; kingdom Viridiplantae; phylum Streptophyta; class Magnoliopsida; order Sapindales; family Rutaceae; genus Zanthoxylum; species Zanthoxylum bungeanum. The sequence continues at coordinate 78,573 of SKCR01033772.1, forward strand.
AAACCTAAAACTAAACGGCAAAAGATTTCTCATGATGACACATATCATGGCATCTCAGACTTGGTCATATCAGCCTAGACCGGATAGATAGATTGATAAAGAACGGAGCCTTAAACCAGTTAAAGCTTGGAACTTTACCAGTTTGTGAATTCTGTTTAGAAGAAAAAATGACAAAGAGACCTTTTACTGGAAAAAGGAATAAGAGCCAATCAACCACTTGAGCTTATACATTCGGACTTTTGCGAACTGATGAATGTAAGAGCTCGAGGTGGTTATGAATAATTCATCACATCAATTGACGATTATTCAAGATATGGGTATGTTTACCTAATGCAGCACAAGTCAGGTACTCCTGAAAAGTTCAAAGAGTATTATGCTGAGGTTGAGAACCAATTAGGTAAAACAATCAAAACTATATGATCAGATCGTGGAGGAGAGAGATACCTTGACAAAGATTTCGAGGAATTCTTGGTTGAGTATGGGATAGTATCCCAGCTCACAGCGCCTGGAACATCACTGCAGAATGGTGTGCAGAGAGGAGAAATCGGACCCTACTAGACATGATGAGGTCTATATTTAGTTATAGATCACTACCTAGTTCATTCTGGGGATATGCATGCAAACTACAATGCATATCCTTATGTAGTTCCATCTAAGTATGTTCCTAAGACCTCTTTAGAGTTGTGGAGTGGTCGTAAAACTAGTTTACTACATTTCCGCATATGAGGGTGTCAAGCACATGTGCTAAGAATAAGACTACAAAGTTGGAGCCACGTTCTCATGTGTGCCTATTTGTAGGCTATCCTAAGGAGAATATGGGTGGATTCTTCTATAGCCCTGAAGATAACAAAGTGTTTGTATCGACAAATGCTATGTTTCTAGAGGATGACTATATGAGGGAGTTCAAACCTCGAAGTAAAGTGTTACTCGAGGAGTTACTTACTGGTTCGACCAGAACACCATCGTCAATGACAGTTGACAAATACATAGCACCTTCGACATCTGAGCATCAGATGCAAGCTCGTCAGAATGATCTACCACCTAGACTTAGTGGGAGGGTTGTACGACAACCTGATCGCTATCTAGGAGTTTGAGAGGCACATGTTGTTTCATCTAGCGCTGGTATTGATGATCCATTGACCTATAGTAGTGCAATAGATGATTATGACAAAGAGGAATGGCTCAAAGCCATGAACCTAGAGATGGAGTCTATGTACTCCAACTTAGTCTTGGAACTTGTAGACCAACCTGATGAGGTAAAACCTATAGGTTGCAAGTGGATCTACAAGAGAAAGAGAGGAGCATATGGGAAGGTACAGACCTTGAAGGCTAGGCTAGTGGCCAAGAGTTATACCCCGAAAGAGGGAGTGGACTATGGGGAAACTTTCTTGCCAGTAGCCATGCTCAAATCCATCAGCACTCTTTTATCCATTGCCGCATATTATGACTATGAGTTTTGGCAAATGGACGTCAAGACTGCTTTCTTGAATGGCAATCTTGATGTGAGTATCTATATGGTACAACCAGAGGGGAACATAGCCCAAGGTCAATAGCAAAAGGTTTGCAAGCTGCAAAGGTCCATTTATGGACTCAAGCAGGCATCTGGATCTTAGAATATAAAATTTGATACCACGATCAAGTCTTATGACTTTGAGCAGAATGTTGATGAGCCTTGTGTATACAAGTGCGTCATTGACAGGACTATGGTTTTTCTTATTTTATACGTCGATAATAATTTACTCATCGGGAATGATGTAAAGATATCATCGGACGTGAAATCCTGGCTAGCTACCCAATTCTAAATGAAAGATTTGGGAGGACCAGTTATGTTCTTGGGATTTAGATACTTCAGGATCGCAAGAAATGACTGTTAGCTATGTCTCAAACATCCTATATCGACAAGATCCTTGTGTGATTTGGGATGCAGAATTCCAAGAAAGGCACCTCAAGATGTTGAGGAAATGAGACATATCCCATATGCCTAAGCAGTAGGTAGTCTCATGTATGATATGTTATGCACGAGACCGTACATCTATTTTTCAGTAGGTAGTCTCAGGAAATGAGACATCTATTTTTCGACAACGTCCAAATGTATTAGCTCAAGTGGTTGACTGGCTCTTATACATTTTCTAGTAAAATGTCTCTTGGTCATTTTTCCTTCTAAACAAGATTCACATACTGGTAAAGTCCCGAGCTTTAACTGGTTTAAGGCTCCGTTCTTTATCAATCTATCTATCCGGTCAAGGTTGATATGACCAAGTCTAAGACGCCATAGATATGTGTCATCGTGAGAAATCTTTTGCTATTTAGTTTTAGGTTTCTCAACCTAAAATATTTTAGTATTGAGCAGTGGCTTATGTGTTAACAGTCTTAACACATACAAATTATCTCCTAGTTTCCTTAGCATATAGGCAATCCATTTATGAAATAATAACGATATTATTAAATAAAATGATAACCATCATGCAATAGTTTTGCATAGAAATCAAATTTCCATGAAAAAACAGAAACAAACACCTTTTTGTTTAAATTTAAATAACTTTTATTTGAAAAATTGAAAACCGATAACTCTCACTGCTTTACTGAAACAGCTGTAGGGGTTTTAGGGGCTAAATCCGGTAACGCAGCGGAAGCGGTGGAAATCAGATTTTCCGTTTTCAAAAATTTTTCTCGGATTAATTAAATAAACATATTTATTTAATATTCCAATAATCAAATTAATGAAATTAAAATTCAATAAATCATATTTAAGTGAATTTACCGAGAATGCCCTTACTTGGTATTTTTGTTCATTTTAGTCCGAAATTGATCAAATCAATTTTGAATGATTCTAAATCATTTATAAGATGAACTTAGCATGTTCAAAACACAACAAAATACCAAAAGCAACAAAATCCCCAATTTTCTTCATCATGGCTGAATGCACCATTAGGGTGCCAAATTGTGCACTTTGTCATTTCATGCTTCAAAACACATCAAGATGTAATCCAATAAACATGAAACTTTATATGCATTATATACACATCCAAATACACAACATAAATGAAAATCCCCAAATTTGGAATTGGTCATGAACCCTAATTTTTCAATTTCTTCAAATTGGACAAATTAGACCAAATTGGTTAAATCAAATACTTTAATCATCATTATTCCATCCAATCAAAGTATCAACACAATGAAACAATTCAAGATCAAATCTAGGTCATCTTAGAGTGGATCAACAACTCTAGATTAGCAACAAGGTTTCAAAAAACCATAAAAGAATACTTATTACTACAATAGTTATAAGCTTCATTCATTATACATGCTCAACACTTCCATCAAACTTCCATTCACCAAAAACACAAAGAATAAAGAAAATAATAACTTAAGAACATCACAAGATGTTGCCTAGATGATAGGAACATTTTCTTATCTAATAGTAAGTTGGAAAAACTTACTAAATCCAAGCTTTTTCTTTAGTTTCTTCTTTTCTTCCTCACTTGATTCTCTTGTTTCTTTAATGAAGGTTTTTGTAAAAAGTGTATTAGGTTATAAAACAAATGAAATGAAAAACAATATATACTTGTGACCAAATGGCCTTGGCGAATTTCAAAAGCAAATACAAGAGATGTAATTTCAATTTCATTTGATTTAAATCTTATCAACTTGATAAAATATCTAAATAACACTTTATAGATATTTATATTAAGTCAACAAAGGCACTTAATCATTTAAACCAAATATCCAAATGTTAAGATATTTATATTTTAATTAATTTAATCATTTAACAATTATTAATTAATTAATTAATTAAATACAAATATATTAAATATATGTATATATTTACATTAAATATCAAATACATATATTTATTTAGGATATAAGTCAAATATCTCAATTTGACTATTAATTAATGTGTATTTAATTAATCAAGTATTAAATGTAAATACACAATAATGTTGCTTGTGATCCGATATATGCTTCGTACGGGGCATACACTATTCTAGCCCCAGGCCTTGCATGTGACATCAGATACTGGATCGCAATACGCAATACTACGTATTCTACGCTTGACATAGATTATATATTCCTTAAATAATATTTCTGGAGAATTGGGTAGGCACGGTGCTTTGCTAGAAGCCAACCATGTCTCGTAAATCGGTAAGAACGTGGTACTGGGTACGCACGTATTCAGATAGTCTGACGACCAGATTTACTGCCAACATATCTAGGGATCTCATGGGTCGCTTCCCGAAGATTCACTGATGACGTATGACTCGAACATAATTAATCTGGGATTAATCAAAAGAGAGAGAAAATTAATCTATGATTAATTGCGGAAAGGTTTTATCTATGATAAAATTCTATTAGAAGAGAGAGAACGATTAATTCGGAATAATCGAAAAAATAATATATTCGATAATTAAATGAAATTAGATTTCATAATGGAATTAAAATTGGATTTTAATTCGGGCGAACAAATTAATTTAGAATTAATTCGCGAGTGACTTAATGGTAATTTTGCTAGGCATAATTATTTAATTAAATGTGATTTAATTAAGTCGCAACGGAAAATTCGTTAATTTAGAATTAACGAACCCGAGTCCGGGATGTGTTTGTGGGCCCACTCCGATTTTGAATCAAGTGGGGCCCACATCAAGTCACATCATTAGTCACCTTTTGTGATGGAAGTCACATAAACTTTGAGTGATGTGAGTTAAGTCACTTTTTGTGATGGAGGTGGTTGAGAGCATAAATGAATTTTTTTGGCTCTCAACACTTTTGTTTTGTTTTGTTTTGAATAACCATATACAATTTTTGGTGTTTGTTTTAGTAATGTTTTAGAAACAAAAACACAAGACAAAAACAAACAAACTCTCCTCTCAAACTCTCTCAATGCCGTGAAGCCCTAAGGCAAAAGGAAGATTTTTGTTGCAATTTTTTTCCAAAGCTAGCACTTAAAGTTCATACAAAGGTGATAGGGAAACCTTCCCATTGAGTTTGGGATCTCAAATCACTCAAGCTTGGAGCTCAAAATCATTCATAGAAAGCTTGGAGCATTTCAATGGAAGCAAAAACATTTTGTTATCAACACATCCAACCGAGCATTGTGAGTATATTTCTGCTATACTTCTTTCCGTATTCACATGATTTTATGCTTTAAATGATATTGGTTTGTTCTTAGAGACCAACAATGGTATCATGAGCCTATTTAAGCATGAAATTGAATTAAGGTTCTTAATCTAAAAATTGGGTATTTTTGATTTGAGCATGATTTGATCAAATTGTTTGTTTAAGTATGCTTAGATAATGTTAACTTAGAGTTATGCATGATCAATTTTGTGAAACATTAATTGGATTAATTTTCCCCAAATACATTGGCTTGGCCGAATTCAATAGAACCCTAGGTCATGGTGATTTTTTGTTTTTTTAAACCATTGGATGTGTTTAAAATGCTTGGATATATTAGTTTGTGATTTAATTGGATTGAAATCAAAATTGATATAAAAATCCCTAAATTTCCGTGAGCCTTGGAAGCATGTTGGAATTGATTTTGCTTCAATTTGTGTTGGACATATATTGATAATAATAACAAGATTATTATGTAAATTGGTATTTTGGAAATGTTAATTTAAATAATTAATTATGGCTATACACTTTAATTAATTAAATTGTGAAATTTGGAATATTAGAATTTAATTAATTTAGGCTTAATTTGAGATTGGGCTAAAATTGTTGTATTTAGGCCTAATGGGTTGGTTGGGCCAAGTTGGTTTAGGACAATCGGATTGGATCCAAATTGGGCCTAAACCATTCCATTAAGTCCAAATATAATAAATGGGCCTTTAAAAAAATTAATTGGGCCTAATGGCCAAAATTAATTTTGTGGCAAATGGTGATTCCTTATTGGGATTTGGTTGCCAAAGTCCATGCCTTAATAAATTAATTGAAATCCCATTGGACTTTAATTAATTGACATTGGATGTTAATTGGGCTTTGAGACCCATTAAGATTAGATTTAGAACTAAGTCGTAAAGGCACATTAAAGTGTAATTATTTAATTTGGAATTAAATAAAGAATTAGTATTGAATACAAAATTAATTGGATTTAAATTGTAGTTCGATATAATTCAAGAATTCGTACTTTGAGTACTTATTCTTAAATGAGTTGGACTCGCGCAAATCAAATCATTGTTTGAACATTGGATGATCATTTAATTCAAAGATTAATTAATTGGATTAGATTGATTGAATAACATGCTTTGTGTGAATACATGGATGTGTTGTCTGAATAATATATATGAGATGGATATTAGATGGGTGAGGGAAATTTTGGAAATTGTTGTAATAAATTTAGAATTTATTAAATTGGACCTGCGTGTCAAGCCTTTATCTCTAGATTCTTTGTAATTCTCTTCTCACCAATTCCCCTCAATGTAATGAGGTTTCTTTATTGTATTATGTAATTGGGTAGAAGTTCGAATAGTGCTAGTCGGGGAGAGGAAAGGGAGTGATTTGTTCTAGGAACAATTTGTGAGATATCTCATCTGCATCATTATTAATTTATTTATCGCGCCTTATTATGCTTTTAGAATGCATGCTTAAGGGTGTATGATGAGACCTAATCAAAGATAATTAATTGGTTGCCAATTACGTGAAAAACCCTCAACAAATATTAAGTGTTTTCCTTCCATTCAGTGATTCATTCTCAAGATCCAAGATTGGTATTGGTTTGTTGGCCAAAGTCAAGACCTTTGTCCATCGCGGATGTGTTTGAATCATAAGGCTTTGTTCCATATCATATGTCTTGCCCAAGTTGTGATTTTTTGGCCAAAGTCAAGATCACTTCTTGTTCATCGACATCAATTACGAAGCTTTCCAAGGTCAATGGGTCCCGCTTAACTGGATTCATTAAGCTTGTTGAGCCAAAGCCAAGGCTTAGTTGATTCAGAGGAAAAAGGTTAGGAAAATATATTGGATATATTAGCATATATATTGTATTTATGTTTCAGATTTGGAGGTCCACCTACCGAATCTAGGAATTGGATGAGATCCAATTGATCTTAAAGATCTACCTAGTTAAATATCATACAGCTTGTTGGCCAAAGTCAAGGTTGTGTGTTATTTAACGGGATCTTAGCCCACTAGGAAACTAGGTTTCCCCAGTACTCAACAGAGGGTTAGAGGCTCGCCGAAAAATAGTGGGAGGCTAGTATTGAATTTGCAATTTCGTTCAAATACTGGGCATTACGCGCTTTCAAATTATTTCGTCAATTATTATTTATTAGTTAGACTAATATTTTATTTTTCTTGTAACAGTTGGACTGTACCCAAATATCGTTAATTGAATAGTTTGACTATTGCAATTAAGATGACTGGAAAGATCAGGGTTAGAGACATTATCATGGGCAAAAATGTCTTTAATGGGCAACTTTCCTGACTGGGATATGAACCTCAGGATTGTCCTGGGGGCTGAGAGGATGCTCTATACGATAGAGAGACCCCTCGCGCCTAAGCCCGGAAATGAGCAGCCACTTGAGCTTGAGCTTTGGAAGACTCATAGCGATGACAACTCAACTGCTCAATCCGTCATGCTCGCTGCGATGACCCCTCAATTTCATCGCCAAAACAAGGGATTGGATCCCTATACTATGATGGCAAAATTGAAGGACCTTTATCGATCTAACCTAAGATCGCAAAGGTATGAATTGCAGAAGAAGCTCTTTTGCTCACGAATGTTAGAGGGTACATCTGTTGAGCACCATGTGTCACAGATGATTGCTGACATTGAACAGCTGGGTCAGCTAGGCATAACCTTTGAGGCTGAGACGTCTATAGATTTGATCTTGCAGTCTCTTCTTGACAGCTGGAGCGGGTTCATCATGAGCTAAAATATGATGAACCAAGACCATACTCTTGGAGATCTGATGGCAATGCTGTGTGAAGCAGAAAAAAAGCTAATGAAGGGCAAAAAACGCGAGGCGCACTTCGCTTCAACATCTCAGTCTCCCAAGGCTTGGACGAAGGCTACTAGAGGTGTAAAGAAGAAGAAGAAGAAGAGCAAGGCCAAATCGTCAAAGTCTTCTGGGAAGACTAAGGACAAATCCCAAGATGTATGCATGTAGTGTGGCTAACAGGGTCACTGGAAGCGTGACTACCGTGAGTACAATGTGCACATGAAGGAAATCAAAGCGAGCAAGGCACCGGCTTCATGTATGTTTGTTATAGAAATAAACATGTCTACATCTAGTTTTAAAAATTGGATTTTTGATTCTGGTTGTGGTACTCATATATGTACTGATGTGTAGGATCTGCGGATTAGCAGGAGACTGGCCTCTGGAGAGATTGACCTACGAGTTGGAAACGGGACCAGGGTCGCTGTTTTGGCTGTAGGAACACATATTTTGGAACTGCCCTCGGGGCATGTACTAAATCTTTCAGACTGTTATTATGTACCTAGTTTGACTAGGAATATTATATTGGCCCAATGTGGCTATACTTTTGTTTTTAGAAACACTGGGTGTTTTATGTATAAAAATGATATGGTATTTTGAATATAAATCAATCTCAAACATTTAATGTAACAAACAAAAGGCTTAACTAAAAAGTAAAAGATGAAACTTATATGTGGCATTGTCGTCTGGGACACATAACAAGACTCGCATATCCACACTTTCGAAGAGTGGGTACGGACGAATTTGATCTAAATTCATATGATGTCTGCAATCTTGTTTATTAGGCAAAATGCCTAAAACACCATTTTAGCCGTAATGTGCACGTGCTACCGAACTGTAGCCCTCGTTCATAGTGACGTATGTGGGCCCATGTCTAGCCAGGCTAGTGGTGGATATGAATACTTCATAACCTTTACGGATGATGTATCGCGTTATGGTTATGTGTATCTTATTAGACACAAGTCGAAAACCTTTGAGAAATTCAAAGAGTTTCGACACGAAGTAGAAAAACAGACCGGCAAAAGTATTAAAACGTTACGATCAGACCGTGGTTGGAGAATACTTAAGCAATGAGTTTCTTGATTACTTGAAAGAGTATTGTATACTTTCACAGTGGACTCCTCCCGGAACACCGTAATTAAAAATGGTGTGCCGAATAGAGAAAGAAACCGAACATTGTTAGACATGATAAGGTCGATGATGAGTCGCACAGAGCTACCTATTTCCTTATGGGGATATGCATTGAACAGTGCAATACTTATTTTGAATAAGGTTCCGTCAAAGTCTGTTCAACAGACTTCGTATGAGATATCGACAGGAAAGAAACCGAGTTTCTCATTCCTGAAGATTTGGGGATGCTGGGCATACGTTAAACGTTTGGATGGTACCAACTTGAACCCAAATCGGATAATGTTTATTTGTAGGTTATCTAGGGAAACCAAAGGATATTATTCTTCTACAACCCATAAGAGAACAAAGTATTTGTTGCTCTACAATGTGGTTTTCCTTGAGAAAGAATTCCTAAATGCAGTGGTTAAGTGGGAGGAAAGTAGAACTCGATGAAAATTGGAGTTGATACTGTTCATGGTACAGAATCCTTAACGGAACACGAACAGTTCATCAGGGATGAGACTGTACCACAATCTTCGAATACATAATAACCACGTAGATCAGAGGAAGTCAGAAATAACCTGAGAGGTATGGATTTCTGATCTAACCTTATGTGGATATTAATCTTCTTGAGGAAGACGAACCGGCTATGTATGAGGAAGTGATACAAGGTATCGACTCCGGTCATGAAATCCCAAATGGATTCCATGTACACCAACCAAGTTTGGACACTGGTTGATGCACCAGAAGGCGTAAAGCCTATTGGTTGCAAATGGGTCTTCAAGAAGAAGACCGACATGGATTGCAACATACAAACGTACAAAGGTAGGCTTGTAGCGAAGGGGTATCGTCAACGACATGGTGTCGATTACGATGAAACTTTTTCACACTGTTGCCATGATTAAATCCATTCGGATATGCTTGTTATTGCTACATATTTTGATTACGAGATATGGCAGATGGACGTCAAAACCGCTTTCATTACGAAAACCTTTGGGAGGATGTTTATATGCAACAGCCAGACGGTTTTGTCGTACCAAAATAATGCAACAACACAAGTTTGCAAGTTAAATCGATCAATTTATGGATTGAAGCAAGCATCGCGTTCTTGGAACCAACGTTTTGATGAGATGATAAAAGAATATGATTTCATTCAAAACGAGGACGATCCTTGTGTATATAAGAAATTAGTTGGAGAGCGCACTGACATTCATTGTCCTTTATGTTGATGATGTATTGCTTATTGGCAATGACATTCCAATGCTACAATCGGTGAAAGCTTGGCTTTCATTAAAATCTCAATGAAAGATCTGGGAGAATCAGCCTTTTTCTAGGAATAAAAATCTATCATGATAGATCTAGAAAGCTATTTGGACTCCCACAGAGCACATTGACAAAGTGTTGAAGAGATTCAACATGGAACAGTCTAAGAGGGTTGTGCGTTGCCAGTGTCACATGGTGTCATCTATCTAAGGACATGTGTCCTAAAACTCAAGATGAGAGAGACAACATAAGTCGGATCCCGTTCGCTTCGGCAGTCGGATCGATCATGTATGCCATGATATGTCGCGACCTGATGTCTCGTATGCTTTGAGCATGTGTAGTCGTTATCAGCACATCCAGGTGATGGTCACTGGATGGCGGTTAAGAATATCCTTAGTATCTTAGACGAACTAAATATGCTTTCTTAATCTATGGAGATGGAGAACTTGAGGTAACTGGGTTTACCGATGCGAGTTTCCAAAATGATAAAGACGACTGTAAGTCACAATCCGGGTACATATTTTGTTTGAAAAACGGAGCAGTAAGCTGGAAATCTTCCAAGTAAGAGACTTTTGCCGATTCAACAACAGAAGCGGAATATATTGCTGCAGCTGAAGCAGCAAAAGAGGCTATTTGGATCCATAAATTCCTAATTGGATTAGGAGAAGTTCGTTAGCAGATGAGCCCGTTCCATTGTATTGTGACAATAACGGGGCTATAGCGCAGTTAAGGAACCGCGGTCTCATCAACGATCCAAGCATGTTCTTTGACGTTTCCATCTGATTCGTGAGATCATACATCATGGCGATGTGAAGATCGAGAAGGTCGCATCAGAGGAACACATTGCGGATCCGCTGATGAAAGCTATTCCTCAACAAAAGTTTGAGCGACATGTACATAGTTCAGGTGTTAGATGCTTGAGTGACTGGCTATAGGCCAAGTGGGAGATTGTTGGACAATTATGACCCTAGCGTCCACTATTGTAAAAGACATTGTGGTTTTTGTACAAATTAACTATGTGACAATGGAAATTGCATTTTATCATTTTGTAATTAGATTACTTATATATATAAATGATAAAAGTCCTTATGATTAGTTCCAGATTATAAGATATGAGACAATATCAATCCACAAAGGTTTAATCATTAAATATCCCTAGTCATAGTATTATCGAGAATGGACATCGATAATGCGGAATAGACTATATAACACTTGTGCGTGTTATGGAAGCGTAACAACATAGTTCTCATATATTTAAGTATTGGATATTTATGCAAGTGTGATAGGAGGTTGTGTTTGCCGATGGTACGAAAAACAGCTTCGCTCTGGATAGACCCCTCAGAATCCCATTGGTAGTATGACTATGTGTTTATGGGAATCCGATTCAGGGTATGTGTATTTGGTCTTAACCTGAGACTTGCATCGCTAGTACTTATAACAATCACTCAGGGATACATTGTGTTCTCTATTATGTTGCAACTATCGGGATAATATGACAAGGTCATGATTATCCGATTATAGAGACTAGTTGCTTGTGATCCGATAAATACTTCGTACGGGGCAGACACTATTCCAGCCCCAGGCCTTGCATGTGACATCAGATACTGGATCACAATATGCAATACTACGTATACTATGCCTCACATAGATTATATATTCCTTAAAGAATATTTCTGGAGAATTGGGTAGGCACGGTGCTTTGCTAGAAGCCAACCATGTCTCGTAAATCGGTAAGAACGTGGTACCAGGTACGCACGCATTCGGATAGTCCGACTACCGGATTTACTGCCAACATATCCAGGGATCTTATGGTCCTTCTCGAAGATTCACTGATGACGTATGACTCGAACATATTAATCTGGGATTATTATAAGAGAGAGAAAATTAATATAGGATTAATTGCGGAAAGATTTTATCTGGGATAAAATATCTATTAGAAAGAGAGAACGATTAATTCAGAATTAATCGACAAAATAATATTCGATATATTAAATGAAATTAGTTTTCATAATGGAATTAAATTGGATTTTAATTCGGGCGAACAAATTAATTTAGAATTAATTCGCGAGCGACTTTATGGTAATTTTGCTAGGCATAATTATTTAATTAAATTTGATTTAATTAAGTCGCAACGAAAATTCGTTAATTCAGAATTAACGAACCCGAGCCCGGGATGTGTTTTGCAGGCCCACTCCGATTTTTAATCAAGTGGGGCCCACATCAAATCACATCATTAGTTACCCGTTCGTTATGGAAGTCACATCAACTTTGAGTGATGTGATTTAAGTCACTTTTTGTGATGGAGGTGGTGAGAGCATTAAATGAATTTTTTTTTGGCTCTCAACACTTTTGTTTTTGGTTTTTGAATAAACCATATAAAATTTTTGGTATTTGTTTTAGTAATTGTTTTTAGAAACAAAAACACAAGACAAAAACAAACAAACTCTCCCTCTCAAACTCTCTCAATGCCGTGAAACCCCTAAGGCAAAATAAAGATTTTTGTTGTAATTTTATTCCAAAGCTAGCACTTAAAGTTCATGCAGAGGTGATAGGGAAACCTTCCCATTCAGTTTGGAATCTCAAATCACTCAAGCTTGGAGCTCAACATCATTCATAGAAAGCTTTGAGCATTTCAAAGGAAGCAAAAAAAATTGTGTTATCAACACATCCAACCGAGCATTGTGAGTATATTTCCGATATACTTCTTTCCGTATTCACATGAGTTTTGCTTTAAATGATCTTGGTTTGTTCCTTAGAGACCAACATTGGCATGTGTGAAGTAGATTTTAGATGATATTATGGTAATATTGATCCAATTTATTCATTTGATGACATGTTACCATTCTAGAGTGTTATGACTACTCTTGTAATGCCTAGAATTGTTCTTGGGTGATTCATATGTGGTAGCTTGAGTTGGTGTTTTGATTAATTGATTTAATCTTGAAAATTTGGATTTAAAGCATGAAAAAATCATAATTTTCGGTTCTGGATCAGATCTGAATAAACTGGAAATTTTGTGATGAAAATAATGTGTTATGAATATATTGGATGTGTTTTTGGAGTTGGAACAATTTCCGGAAAGTGTTTCAGAGTTAAAATAAGCGAAAACGGCGAAAAATAGCGTTACTGGGTGACTTTTAAGCCAACCGGGTGACGGCTGTCCAAACAGTAAGTTCGTCACTGTTCGGACAGCCCATGAACAGCCCTAACACTATTGGGGTTGACCTGGGCAGTCCCCAATGGTTCGGTCAAAAATGCGTTTTGCGTCATTTTGCGGAAAAATATTATTCATAAAAGTTTCACGAAGTTCCCTTTTATATTTATGTCGCTATGTGATATCGAATAAATAGGTTTAGGTGAAATATGAATAAATTATTCATATTAGATATTGAATAATTTATTCGGTAATTTGAAAAAGTTTTAAATTATGATTTCGCCCGAACCGCGCTTTCGCTGCGCCCATCGCCCGAAACCCCATCAGCGCGTACGTGCTACCTGCGCTGATTTTGGTTTATCTCGTTCTTGAGCTTCCGGACTCCGATTCAGCCCCAGCTTTTTCCTAAACACTTGTAATGAAGTATTTCATTTCATTAAAATTTTTAAAAATACACCATATTTGATATCCATGGGTTAGAACCACTTTCGCTGTGTGGGGCACCGATCTGACCCTAGAGGTTCCACATCTGCCCCAACAGATTGGGACGAATATCAGACAACTTCGATAATGAAGACAACCTCGAGAATGGGGACAAAACAGAAAATGGCTCCTTAAATTGGGTGTGAACCTTGAGAATGAGGATGAGATAGTAGACAACTGCGAGAATGAGGTACAAACTTTAGGAATGAGGTTGAAATATCATAAACAAATGGTGTAGAGATTCGGGTTATTTTGGGCGAAGGGGCGGCAGAAGCGGCGGTTCGGGCGAAATCATAATTTTAAAAATTTTAAATTACCGAATGAATTATCAATATCCAATATGAATAAATCATTCATATTTCACATAAACATATTTATTCGATATCAAATAACGACATAAACAACTAAGAAACATCGCGAAACGTTTACGAAAATATATATCGTAAAAATACGTTTTTGACCAAACCGACCACCCAACAGACATGAGAACTGCCCAGGTCAGCCCCAATAGTGTTACGGCAGTTCATGGGCTGCCCGAACAGCGACAAATTCACTGTTTGGACAGTCGTCACCCGACTGGCTCAAAAGTCACCCGGTAACGCTGTTTTTCACCGGTTTCGCTTATTTCAACTCCGAAACAATTTCCGGCTATTGTCCCAACACCGAAAACACATCCAATACATTCATATGACATCAATTACAATAAAAAATTCACTATTTTTTCAGATCTGATCCAGAACACAAAATTGTCAATTTTCGTGCTTTAAATCTAATTTTTCAAGATTAATCCAATAACTAAAAAACCAATCAAAATCACTACACATGAACCACCCAATAACAATTTTAGGCATTACAAGAGTGGTCATAACACTGTAGAATGGCAACATATCATCAAATGATCAAATTTGACAATAATTACAATAATCTATCAAATCACTTCACACATGCATCATCACTTCCATATCCATCCACCAAAACCAAAAGCCCCAATATTCACAAAAAAAAGGAACCCTAGAACTATTCTAAAATTCAAAAACAAGAAACAAATTTCCAAGCTTAGGGTTGTAGAAGATTACCTTTAATCTCTTGATTTCCTAAGCTTTTCTTGAATTTTCCTTTATTTTCTTCATAATTTGATCAAATAAATCTTAAGGTTATTTTTAGAGAGGGATTCAGCCATTCTAGAAGCGAAACGGGGTTTACCGCTATGCCTATGATGTTTGGCGATCATGACAATGTTGGGCGCGCAGCCCGAGAGAGTACAGATTAGCCCGCGGGGACTAAATCGGAGAATAAAGTAGTCGCCACCCAGTGTGAACAGGGAAAGATTTAAGGCCGCACTCACCCCTCGCAAGGGAACACCTCAAACTGTTGGGTTCGGAATGGTCCCTTAATTATGCCAGTATAATGGACGGGTTCACACAATGGTATAGCCAAGTCTTAATGTAATTCATGCATAAAAGCGAATTAAAATGTAATAACATACCCAAACAAAAGAACAATCACAATAACATAGCTCCAAAGGCATATTAAATAAGAAATACGAGATGCGATAACAAAAATTATAATAAACAATCAAGATCAGGAAAAATGTCAATAAATAAATAGAAAATAAAAAGGCGGGTTAATCACGCATATATGAGTATTTCCCGAGTGGCACGTGGAGTTGTATCCCAAGTACAAAATGCACTACCGTCCATTCGAATTCGGCTACAAAATTTATGTCTGGGTGTCCATCCGATAAACCACAAGTGATAATAACATACATAATCATCAATGCAATGTAAACGGACATAAAAAAAATAGACATGAAAACATATAACAATGCATATACGTATAATCATCAACATGAACGAAAATAAAGGCGAAATAATAAAATAATGATAAGTAGATAAAAAAGATAAATAAAAAAATAAAGCGAATAATAAAATAGCGATAAATAAAATGATAAATAACAAGATGCCAACGAAGAGAAAATTGTGAGCAGAAATTTTGCCGTCTTTGATGTAAGACTTCGCATATCCGGCTGGACGTAACTATAAAAATAAATGTGGTAAGGGTGCCCTCAGGTCTTACCTTTTAAGTTGCTTTCTCGGAAGTGCATTAAGCCGTCGCCGGAAGGATCGAAGCTTGGTTCGCTGGTTCGTTGTTTCTGGTTGCTGATTCGTTGTTTCTGGTTGCAATTTTGCTATTTTCTGGTTGCTGTTTTTCTGTTTCTGGTTGTTGTTTTCTGTTGTTGTTTCACAATTTTTTGGTGGCTGTTTGGTTGTTTTTTGGTTTTATATTGCTATTTTTGTTGCTGTTTCACGATTTTTTTGGGGGCTGTTTGGTTGTTTTTTGGCTGATGTTTTTGGTGTTTTTTGCTACTTTTTCTGGTTGTTTCAGGGGATGATGGCTGGTTGTTTTTAGGCGTCATTTTCGGTTTTTTTAGGGGCCGCTGGCTGGTTGTTTTTGGGCGTTGTTTCTGGTTGTTTTAGGGGCTGGCTGGTTGTTTTTTGGGCCATTGTTTCTGGTTGTTTTTTGGGCTGATGGCTGGTTGTTTTTGGGCGTTGTTTCTCATTGTTTCAAGGGCTGCTGGCTGGTTATTTTGCTTTTTTTTTCGGTGGTTGTTGTTGTTCTAGGGTTCACGGTTTCTGCTTCTAGTTTCTTTCTTCTTCAAGCTATTTGTTTCAGGTTGCCGTGAAGCCTTAGGGTTTTTTCTTTCTTTTATGCCGTCCAAGAGCCTCATCTATTTTTTTGTAATTTTTGGTGATTACTTGTTTCAAAGAAGAAGAAAAAGCCATATGGTTGCCGCCACTCAAGAAGAAAAGATCCCCCCTCTCACTTTGATGATTCAGTCCCATTTTTTATAAATCTCCAAATAGGGAAACAAATCATGGAAATTGGGAGATATATTCTCAAATTATTTTGGGAATAAAATCTTATAAATATGGTGATGATGATATCTCAAGTCTTGTTAAATTATAAAGGATGAGATTTCAAATCTTGTTAAATTGGAAAGTGTTGATGAAAGGATTTGAACATGTGGATTGCATGGGGTTTTGTGCGTGTGGATGAATTGCATGGGTTCATGGGCCGATTGCATGGTGGGTCATGGGAGGTCTGAACCTAAGGTTTGAAATAGCGGCTGACTGAGCGAATCTGAGGCTCGCTATGTTGGACAATTATGACCCATAACATCACTATTTGTACAGAATATGGTGTTGTTGTACAAATTAATTATGTGACAAAGGAAATTGCTCTCTTTTATCATTTTGTAATTAGATTACTTGGATATATAAATGATAAAAGTCCATATGATTAGTACCGGATTAATAAGATATGAGACATTATTAATCCACGTAAGGTTTAATCATTAAATATCTCTAGTCGTAGTATTATCGAGACTGGACATCGATAATGCGGAATAGACTAGTATTGCACTTGTGCGTGTTATGGGAGCATAACGGCATAGTTCTCATATATTTGGGTATTGGATACTCATGCAAGTGTAATAGAAGGTTGTGTTTACTGATGGTACAGAAACAGCTTCGCTCTGGATAGACCCCTCGGAATTCCATTGGTAGTATGACGATGTGTCTATGGAAGTCCGAATCAGGGTAGGTGTATTTGGTCTTAACCTGAGACTTGCATCGCTAATACTTGCGACAATCAGTATACTTTGGTTTTGGTCGTCCAGGGCTTTAACAGGTTCTGTGTACGCCTCTTCTGGGTATATTGAGAATCGTAGTGTATTGGGTGTGATGTCAAGATGGAAGTATCACTCCAGTCATATGGAGATGATGATCACGCAGGATACGGAACTAGTACTCTTTAGTACTTCAGTCATCGGGATAATATGACTAGGTCATTATTATCCGATTATAGACTAGTTACCAGAGATCTGATATATGCTTCGTACGGGGCAGACACAATTCCAGCCCCAGGCCTTGCATGTGACATCTGATACTGGATCGCAATACGCAATACTATGTATACTACGCCTGATATAGATTATATATTCCTTTAAGAATATTTTTGGAGAATTGGGAAGGCACAGTGCTTTGCTAGAAGCCAACCATGTCTTGTAAATTGGTAAAAACGTAGTACTAGGTACGTACGTGTTCGGATAGTCCGACGACCGGATTTACTGCCAACATATCCGGGGATCTCATGGGTCGCTTCCCGAAGATTCACCGATGACGTATGACTCACACATAATTAATATGAGATTAATTAGTAGAGAGAGAAAATTAATCAATGATTAATTACAGAGATATTTTATCTGGGATAAAATACTATTTATAGAGAGAGAACGATTAATTCAGAATTAATCGATAAAATAATATATTCGATATATTAAACAAAATTTGATTTCGACGCTGAATTAAAATTAGATTTTAATTCGGGCGAACGAGTTAATTTAGAATTTGATTTTAATTCGCTAGCGACGTGAATAGTAATTTTGCTAGGCATAATTATTTAATTAAATTTGATTTAATTACGTCGCAATGGAAAATTCGTTAATTCGAAATTAGCGAACTCGAGCCCGAGATGTGTTGCGGGCCCATTCAGATTTTGAATCATGTGGGGCCCACAAGTCACATCACACGTCACATCATTAGTCACTCAAGTGATGGAAGTCTTATCACTTTTTGGTGATTGACATCTTGTCACTATTTGATTGATGTGAGTTGTTGAAGGCATTAATGCCTTGTACCAATTTTTTGGAAAATTAAAAATGGTATATCTTTTATTTGAATTTTGGAAATCAAATACAACAACACAACTCTTCTCTATTCTCTCCCTTATTCACGGCAAAGTGCCATTTTTTTCTCTCCTCTCTTGGCTTGGCCGAGAGTCACACAAGGCTTAGGGAAACAATTTGTTGCAAATTTTTCCAAGTTCTAGCACACTAAAGAGATCATTCAAAGGTGATAGGGAAACCCATCTATGAGCATGGATCTACATTCAAAGCTTGGAGCTTGAAGATCAACACAAGGAGCACAACCAAGGGCTTGGCCGAGAGTCTCAAGGAGAATTTTTTTTGTGTTCAACGCATCGCAAAGCTGATCAAAGTGAGTATTTCCGCTACTTTACTTTGTTGTATTCGCACATTTCATTGCTTAATTTGATCTTGGTTTGACCTAGAAAACCCAAAAATGGTATCAGAGCGGTTATTAAGCATGAAATTGTATTTAGGGTAAAATTTTGGTAAATTTGATTTGAGCATGATTTAACCAAATTTTTTGTTTGAGCATGCTTGTATATGGATAACTTGGAGTTATATGTGATCAATTTGATGAAAATTGAATTGGATTAATTTTCCCCAATTATTTTGGCTTGGCCGAATATGTGTTATGCCCTAAGTCATGGTATTTTTTGTTCTTTTGATAATTGGATGAGTTTAAAGACTTGGGATAAATTGATTTAGGATTTAATTGGGTTGAAATCGAAATCGATTTTAAAAATCCCTAATTACCGTGACATGTATAGCATGTAATGAGTTGATTTTGTATTAATTGTGTTGGACATGAATTGAATATAATTAAGCATGATTAATTAGTGTAATTGGTATATTGGAAATATTAATTTGACTAATTAATTATGGCTAATGCACTTTAATTAATTAAATTATGATATTTGGAATATTGGAATTTAATTAGTTGGGCTAAATTTGGAATTGGGCTAATAATGTTGTATTTGGGCTTAATGGGCTTGGTTGGGCCAAGTTTG
Source organism: Zanthoxylum bungeanum (assembly GCA_019454045.1). NCBI lineage: Eukaryota > Viridiplantae > Streptophyta > Magnoliopsida > Sapindales > Rutaceae > Zanthoxylum > Zanthoxylum bungeanum. The sequence continues at coordinate 98,235 of SKCR01033772.1, forward strand.
TTTAGGTTAATTGGTTGGATCTAATTGGGCCTAAAACCATTTCCATAAAGTCCAATATAATAAAATGGGCCTTTAATATTTTAATTGGGCCTAATGGGCCTAATTGATTTTTGACAAAGAGTGATTCCTTGTTGGGCTTTGGTTGCCAAAGTACATGCCTTATAAATTAATTGAAAGCCCATTGGACTTTAATTAAATTGACATTGGATGTTAATTGGGCTTTGAGACCCGTAAAGATTAGATTTATAATCTAAGTCGCAAAGGCTCATTAATAAAGTATAATTATTTAATTTGGAATTAAATAAAGAATTTGTATTGAATACAAATTAGATTGGATTTAATTTTGTAGTTTGATATAATTCAAGAATTCGTACTTTGAGTACTTATTCTTAAAACGAGTTTGACTCGCGCAAATCAAATCGTTGTTTGAACATTGGATGGTCATTAATCAAAGATTAATTAATTGGATTAGATTGATTGATAACATGCTTTGTGTGAATACATGGATGTGATGTATGGATAATGTATATCGGATGGATATTAGATGGGTGAGGGCAATTTTGGAAATTATTGTAATAAATTTAGAATTTATTAAATTGGACCTGCGTTTCCAGCCTATTACCTCTTGACTCTTTGTATTTCTCTTCTCACTTATTCCCCTCAATGTAAATGAGGTTTCTTTAGAAGTGTTATGTAATTGGGTAGAATTAAGATTTGTGCTAACGGGAGAGAGGAAAGGGAGAGATTTGTTCTAGGAACAAAATGTTTTAAATATCCATCCGCATATCATTATTAATTTATTTACCACGCCTTACTATGCTTTTAGAATGCATGCTTAAGGGTGTATGATGAGACCTAATCAAAGATAATTAATTGGTTGCCAATTACGTGAAAAACCCTCAACAAATATTAAGCGATTTCCTTCCATTGAATGATTCATTCTCAAGATCCAAGATTGGCACTGGTTTGTTGGCCAAAGTCAAGACATTTGTCCATCACAGATGTGTTTGAATCATGAAGGCTTTGTTCCATATCGCATGTCTTGTCCAAGTTGTGATTTGTTGGCCAAAGTCAAGGTTGTGTGTTATTTAACGGGATCCTAGCCCACTAGGAAACTAGGTTTCCTGAGTACTCAACAGAGGGTTAATAGCTCGCCGAAAAATAGTGGGAGGCAAGTATTAAATTTGTAATTTCATTTAGATACTTGTCAATAAGCGCTCATTTCAATTTTTCGTCATAAATTTATAAATATATTAGTTGGACTGATATTTAATTGTTGTTTTAAATTAAACAGTTGGACTGTATTCAAACTACTTCAAATATAGTTGATTATATAATTGGATTATAGTAATCAATATATTTGAATTTAACCAATCAAATTATAGTTGATTATATAGTTAGACTATAGTAATCATTATAATCAATAGTACCTGAAATCGTTGATTGGATAGTTGGACTATAGCAATCAAGATAACTGAAAGATTAGCGTTTAGAAAATAATCCTGGGAAAAATGTCTTTAAGCGGCTTTAATTTTCAAATTGGAAATAGAACTTCAGGATAGTCCTGGGAACTGAGAAGTTATTCTATTTGATAGAATGACATCTCGGGCCTAAGCCCGGAGTTGAGCAAATAGTGGAGCATGAGTTTTTGAAGACTCATGGTGATGATAACTTTGGTGCTCAATCCATCATGCTTGCTGCAATAACACTTTAATTTTATCGTCAAAACAAGGATTAGATCCTTATACCATGATGTGGAAATTAAAGATCTTCATAGATCTATTCTTAGATCTTAGAAGTATAAATTGCAAAAGAAGCTCTTTCACTCGCGTATGTCAGAGGGTATATCTGTCAAGCACTAGGTGTCGCAGATGATTGCTGACATCGATCAGCTAGGTTAGCTGGGCATTACCTACGTGGCCGAGACTACCAAAGATTTGATCTTATAGTCTCTACCCGAAAGCTGGGGCAGGTTCATTATGAACCAAGAGTAAACTCTTGGAGAGTTGATGGCTATGCTCAAGGAGGCAGAGTCAGAGCTTCTAAAAGGAGCAAAGGCAAAATCATCACAGTCTTCTAGGAAGACAAATGACATATCCCAAGATGTCTACCTTAAATGTGGCAAACGAGGTCATTGTAAGCGTGACTGCCGTATGGACAAGGCAGACATGAAGGAAGTGAAGGCGGGGAAAGGCTCCGGCTTCAAGTATGATTGTCATAAACATGTTCACTGTTAGTTTCAAAATTGGATTTTTGATACTAGATGTGGTACATAAATATATGTACTGATGTGCGGAATCTGCTGATTAGCAGGAGACTGGCTTCAGTTGAGATCGACCTGTGAGTCGAAAACAGGACGAGAGTTGCTGTTTTAACCGTAGAAACCTAAGTTTAGGAACTACCCTTCGGGTATGTACTTAAATTAGGAAACTGTCATAATGTACCTAGTTTGACTAGAAACATTATCTCTATATCTAAGTGTAACCCGTTGCGGGTATACCTTTATATTCTAGAACACTAAGTGTTTTATTTTATAAAGATGATATTGAGATAAACACATTAGATGTGAATAACAGTATTTATATTTAGAATATAAATGAATCTCAAACGTATAACATGACAAACAAATAGCTAAAACTGATTAAATCAGTTGAGACTCATTTGTGGCATTGTTGTCTGGGACATATTAAACAAGACTTGTATATCCACACTTTCGAAGAGTGGGTACTATGACAGATTTGATTCTAATCAAATAATGTCTACGAATATAGTTTATTGGTCAAAGTGCCTAAAACACTTTTTACTTGGTAAAAGTGCAACTGCCACTGATCTGTTAGCCCTCGTTCATAGTGACGTAAGTGGGCCCATATCTAGCTAGGCTAGAGGTGGATATGAAAACTTCGTAACCTTTACGGATGTAGCATCGCATTATGGTTATGTGTTTCTAGTGAAACATAAATTGGAAACTTTTGATAAATTCAAAGAGTTTCAACACGAAATAGACAGACAGATCGGCTAAAGTATTAAAACCGTCATGGTTAGACCGTGGTGGAAAAATACTTAAGCAATAAGTTTATCGACTACTTGAAAGAGTATAGTATTCTTTCTATGTGGACTCTTCACGGAACACCTCAATTTGACGGTGTGTCCGAACAGAGAAACCAAATTTTGTTGGACATGATAAGGTTAATTATGAGTCCTCTGAGCTACCATTTTCCTTCTAGGGATACGCATTAAATAGTGCAATACTTATTTTGAATAAGGTTCCATGAAAATCTGTTTGACAGACTTCATATTAGATATGAACAGGAAAGAAACTAGGTTTTCTCATTCCTGAAGATTTGGGTATGCTGGGCATATGTGTGGATGATACCAAACTAAAACCCAAATTGGACAAGTGCCTAATTTGTAATTGGTTATCCTAGGGAAACCAAAGTATAGTACTTATACAACTCACAAGAGAACAATGCAATTGTTGCTCTCCATGCAGTTTTCCTAAGAGGAATACCTATATGCAGTGGTAAGTGGGAGGAAAGTAAAACTCGATGAAAATCGGAGTAATACTGTTCCAGGCACCGATTCCTTAATGGAACACAAACAGTTCATCAGGGATGAAACTGTACCACAATCTTCGAATACACAAGAACCGCGTAAGTCGGATAGAGTCAGAAAACAACCTGGGAGGTATGGGTTTCTGATCTCACCTCATAAAGATGTCAATCTTATTTAGGAACACGAACCGGCTATGTATGAGGTAGTGATACAAGGTATCGACTCCTTTTATGTCAAAGTGCCATTAAGTCCGAAATGGATTCCATGTATACCAACCAAGTTTGGACACTGGTTGTGGTACCGGAAGGCATTGTGCCTATTGGTACTATATAAGTCTTCAAGGAAGACAAACATGGATTACAACATACCCACGTACAAAGCTAAGCTTGTAGCGAAAAGGTATCGTTATCAACATTGTGTCGATTACGAAGAAACCTTTTACATGTTGCCTTGATTAAATCCATTTGGATAATGCTTGCTAATGCTGCATGTTTCATTTATGAAATATGGCAGCTGAACATCAAAACCGCTTTCCTTAAACGGAAACCTTTTGGAGCATGTTTATAAACATCCTAACGGTTTTGTCGTACCAAAACAAGCAAACAAGGTTTGCAAGTTAATTCAATCCATTTATGGATTGAAGCAAGCATTACGTTATTGGAACTATCGTTTTGATAAGATCATAATGGTATATGATTTAATTCAAAACGAATATAATTCTTGTGTATATAAGAAGGTTAGTGGGAGCGCACTGACAATGATTGTCCTACATAATGATGACATATCATTTCTTGGAAACGACATTCCCATAATAAAATCGGTGAAAGCTTGGCTTTCATGAAAATTCTCCGTAGAATACTTGGGAGAGACAACCTTTATTCTAGGAATACAGATCTACTGGGATAGATCTAAATGTTGTTGACACTCTCCGAGATCTCGTACATTGAAAGATATGTACATGACCTGGTGTCTCATATGCTTTGAGCATATAGAGTCACAATCGGGCCAGTCCAAGTGATTGTCACTGGATTGATGTTAAGAACGTCCTTAAGTATTTAGATGAACTAAGGATGCTTTCTTATGCTATGGAGAATGAGAACTTAAAGTGACTGGGTTCACCGTTGTAAGTTTCCTAACCGATAAAAATGACTATAGGTCGTAATAAGATACTATATATAGTTTGAATAACGGAACAGTGAGTTGGAAATCTTCCAAGCAAGATATTGTTGCCGAATAAACAACAAAAGCATAATATTGCTACAACTGAGGCATCAATAGAAGCACTTTGGATCTATATAATCCTAATTGGATTAAGAGTAGTTCTATTAGCAGCTGAGTTAGGCTACAACACATGCTAAAGAATTAATGGTCTCATCAACGATCCAAGTATATACTTCAACTATTCATCTGATTCATTCGGATCATACATCGTGGTGATGTGATGATCGAATAAATCGCATCAGATGATAACCTTGCAAATCCGCTGATGAAAGCAGTTTCTCAGCAGAAATTTGAGCGACCCATACATAGTTCAAGTGTAGAACACTTGAGTGATTGGCTATAGGCCAAGTGAGAGACTGTTGGACAATTATGACCCATAGCATCACTATTTGTACAGAACATGGTGTTGTTGTACAAATTAACTATGTGACAAAGGAAATTGCTCTTTTATCATTTGTAATTGGATTACCAAGATACATAAACGATAAAAGTCCTTATGATTAGTTCCGGATTGAGATGATATGAGATAGTATAAATCCACCAAGGTTTAATCATTAAATATCCCTAGTCATAGTATTATCGAGACTAGACATCGATAATGCGGAATAGACTAGTATTGCACTTGTGCGTGTTATGGGAGCATAACGATATAGTTCTCATATATTTGGGTATTGGATACTCATGCAAGTGTAATAGGAGGTTGTGTTTACCGATGGTACGGAAACAGCTTCGCTCTGGATACACCCCTCGGAATTCCATTGGTAGTAAGACTATGTGTCTATGGAAGTCCGAATCAGGGTAGGTGTATTTGGTCTTAACCTGAGACTTGCATCGCTAATACTTGCGACAATCAGTATACTTTGGTTTTGGTCATCCAGGGCTTTAACAGGTTATGTGTACGCCTCTTCTGGGTATATTGAGAATCGTAGTGTATTGGGTGTGATGTCAAGATGGAAGTATCACTCCAGTCATATGGAGATGATGATCACGCATGATACGGAACTAGTACTCTTTAGTACCACAGTCATCAGAATAATATGACTAGGTCATGATTATCCGATTATAGAGACTAGTTACCAGAGATCCGATATATGTTTCATACGGGGCAGACACAATTCCAGCCCCAGGCCTGCATGTGACATCCGATATTGGATCGCAATACGCAATACTATGTATACTACGTCTAATATAGATTATATATTCCTTTAAGAATATTTCTGGAGAATTGGGAAGGCACGGTACTTTACTAGAAGCCAACCATGTCTTGTAAATCGGTAAAAACGTAGTACTAGGTACGTACGTGTTCGGATAGTCCGACGACCGAATTTACTGCCAATATATCCGGGGATCTCATGGGTCGCTTCCCGAAGATTCACCGATGACGTATGACTCGCACATAATTAATCTGGGATTAATTAGTAGAGAGAGAAAATTAATCAAGGATTAATTACGGAGATATTTTATTTGGGATAAAATACTATTTTTAGAGAGAGAACGATTAATTCGGAATTAATCGATAAAATAATATATTCGATATATTAACGAAATTTGATTTCGACGTGGAATTAAAACTAGATTTTAATTCGGGCGAACGAGTTAATTTAGAATTAATTCGCTAGCGACGTGAATAGTAATTTTGCTAGGCATAATTATTTAATTAAATTTGATTTAATTACGTCGCAACGGAAAATTTGTTAATTCAGAATTAGCGAACCCGAGCTCAGGATGTGTTGCGGGCCCACTCGGATTTTGAATCAAGTGGGGCCCACAAGTCACATCACGCGTCACATCATTAGTCACTCAAGTGATGGAAGTCTTATCACTTTTTGGTGATTGACATCTTGTCACTCTTTGATTGATGTGAGTTGTTGAAGGCATTAATGCCTTGTACCAATTTTTGGAAAATTAAAAATGGTATATCTTTTATTTGAATTTTGGAAATCAAATACAACAACACAACTCTTCTCTCTTCTCTCCCTTATTCACGGCAAAGTGCCATTTTTTTCTCTCCTCTCTTGGCTTGGCCGAGAGTCACACAAGGCTTAGGGAAACAATTTGTTGCAAATTTTTCCAAGTGCTAGCACACTAAAGAGATCATTCAAAGGTGATAGGGAAACCCATCTATGAGCATGGAATCTAAATTCAAACCTTGGAGCTTGAAGATCAACACAAGGAGCACAACCAAGGGCTTGGCCGAGAGTCTCAAGGAGAAATGTTTTTTGAGTTCAAGGCATCGAAAAGACGATCAAAGTGAGTATTTCCGCTACTTTACTTTGTTGTATTCATACATTTCATTGCTTAATTTGATCTTGGTTTGACCTAGAAAACCCAACAGGCTAGTGAGTTCTAATATGATGATGGGCTAATTTTGGAGGTTTTCCTTCTTTTCAGCATTCTTTTTTCGCAACTTCCGCAACTTTTCAGGTAGTTCCTCCATACGAGGCTCATCATCGGGCTTATGAAAAAATACAGTGTCTACAGTCACCCCACTTTGATAGGGCTTGTGCAGTGTGTGACAGTGACAACCCTATCAAAGTCTTACATATATTTTTAATTACCTGGTTCGCCGGCAGTCGCCTGACTTACCTGTTGTTTCGCTACTTTTGCGAGATGCTTCGATCTCTAGGATTTATTACCAAACTGAGTTGAGTTGATGGCGAGGTTCTTCGACCCGTGGGTGTGAGATGCTTCGATCTCTGGGATTTATTCTCGAAACTAAGTTGAGTTGTTGGTGAGGTGTTTCGACCCCTGGGTGTGAGATGCTTCGATCTCTGGGATTTATTCCCGAACCATGCTGGGTGTGAGATGCTTCGATGTCTGGGATTTATTCTCAAACTGAGTTAAGTTGATGGCGAGGTGCTTCGACCCCAGGGATTCATTCCTGAACCATGCTGGGTGTGAGATGCTTCGATCTCTGAGATGCTTCAATCTTTGGGATTCATAGCGAGGTGCTTCGACCCCTGGGTTTCATTCCCAAACCATGCTGGGTGTGAGATGCTTCGATCTCTGGGGTCATTCCCAAACCATTTCTAGTGTGAGATGCTTCGATCTCTGGGATTCATTCCTGAACTGAGTTGAGTTAATGGCGAGGTGCTTCGACCTCTGGGATTCATTCCCGAATCCATTCCAGGTGTGAGATGCTTCGATCTCTAAGGCGCTTCGACCTCTGGGATTCATTCCCGAATCCATTCCATGTGTGAGATGTTTCGATCTCTGAGGCGCTTCGACCTCTGGGAACCATTCCAGGTGTGAGAAGTTTCGATCTGTGGGGTTCATTCCCGAACCAAGTTGAATTGATAGCGATGTGCTTCGACCTCTAGGATTCATTCCCGAATCCATTCCAGGTGTGAGATGCTTCGATCTCTGGGGTTCATTCCTGAACCAAGTTGAGGTGATGGCGAGGTGCTTCGACATATGGGATTCATTCTCGAATCCATTCCAAGTGTGAGATGCTTCGATCTCTGAGGCACTTCGACCTCTGGGACTAATTCACGAATCCATTACAGGTGTGAGATGATTCGATCTCTGAGGCGCTTCGACCTCTGGGATCCATTCCAAGTGTGGGAAGCTTCGATCTCTGGGGTTCATTCCCGAACCAAGTTGAGTTGATGGCAAGGTGCTTCGACCTCTGGGATTCATTTCCGAATCCATTCCAGGTGTGAGATGTTTCGATCTCTGAGGCGCTTCGACCTCTGGGATTCATTCTCGAATCCATTCTAGGTGTGAGATGCTTCGATATCTGGGGTTCATTCCTGAACCAAGTTGAGTTGATGGCGAGGTGCTTCGACCTATGGGATTCATTCCCGAATCCATTCCAGGTGAGATGCTTTGATCTGAATTTGCTTCGACCTTTGAGATTCATGGCGAGGTGCTTCGACCCATGGGTTTCATTTCCGAACCGTGTCGGGTGTGAGATGCTTCGATCTTGAGGTTCTTCGACCTCTGGGATTCATTCTCGAACTGAATGTGTGATGGCGTTTTGGTCCATCTGGGTGACTCTTCGATCCACTGGGGAGTTTTTTTTATGGTGATGAGGTACTTTGACCTCCGAGATTCATTCCCAAACTATGTTGATTGTGAAGGCTTCGACCATTGGGATTCCTTTCTGGCCTATCGAACTGGTGGTGGTGAGGCACTTCGACCCCTGATCCGTCCTCATTCTCGAGGCTCCTCTCCATTCTTGGAGTTGCTCGTCCTCGCCGATTTTTTTTTCTTCAAAACCTGCGAATACAAAACAAAAATTGTGTGTATGCGACGCGTATGCATGTATGCATGGATGCATTCCCTATTCTGATGGGTTTTCTTTGTCCTATTGGCTCGATGTTATCATTGGTTAGGCATTCCTTGCGCTATTTGGTTCCTTTTGCCTATAAAAGTCTTTGGTCGCCCCATTGGACTGCTTACAGTTTCCTCCTTCCAATTCTAATCCGGTGATTGCTCAGTTCTCTTTGGTCTCATGGCTCAAGATCTCGTTGTGTCCCTTATTCGTGGGGTGGTAGACTGGTCATCCCCAGACCTGGCTCAGCTTTCTGCTCTTCGCTACCTGCACCGGGTCAAGGTGGATTACGCCTTTTTGAAAGTGGTCTCATCCTTTTGGGATACTAAAAATTATGTCTTCCGATTTCTAGATTTCGAAATATGCCCTCTCCCTGAGGAGTTTGCTGCCATTCTCGGTTTCCATTTTTCTCTTACTACCCCTCTCGGATTCTGAAAATCATGTCTTCCGATTCCCGACGTTTTCCTTTGCTGTTCTGAAGATGCGGATGAGATATTGTCTTGTGCTTCCTCCATTGAGTTACAGGTTCGTTCTATCTTTTGCCTAAGTTTTCATTTCGGATTTTTAACTTAGCGGATTGCTCTATCTTGCCTGAGTTGCCTTTTCAGGTTTTCAACTCAGCGAGCTAAAAAAAAATTCTTTTTTTTCTTTTTTTTTCAGATATGTCCTCATTCTCGAGGCTCTTTGCTCGTCCTCATTCCCGAGGTTGTTCTACATTCTTGGAGTTATTCATCCTCATTCCTGAGGCTGCTCTACTTCTCTCCATTCTCAGAGTTCTTCTCCTAGATCTCATGACCTTGGTCCATCATCTAAGAAACAAAAGACGTGATTTGTAATTACTTGACTCTAATCTTTCCCGGTTAGCTGAGATTTATGCAATCTATGAACATTTTGAACATTTGTTTCAATAAAAGGCATTTGCATTAACTGATGTGGGGATCTATCACATGCTCATGTAGGTGGAAAGCTGCTTGGGCCCATTATGAAGGTAATATCTCGGTTTTTTGTTGCTTGTTTTGGGGTAATTCAATGTTGATTTCAAATTGATGGAGGCACTGGGTGATGGGCAAAATCCTTGGATCCACGCACAGCATGCATGGAACCTCTCTGTGGATGAAGTGTGAAGTGGTGAGGGGTTGGCACACCTCGTGTCTGTGAGCTGGGTGATATGGGAAAGTGGTTTAGTTGCCTCTTTCTTTCTGCATTTCCTGAGCGATGTGGGACTTCGGTCTCGGAGCTGGAGGGCTGGTATGTGTTCATGGGCTGTTTTTGAGGCCCACCAAATGACTCTCATGCCCTCGTGGGGCTGATCTTCATGCGCACATGTGGGCTGGGCTGGTTCTTTTACCTCTTATGGCTTGTATGCATTGCTGTGCTGATTGAGTCGTTGCATGCATGGGGCGTGGGCTGTTTTGATAACTTGGGCCCATTTTGGTTGAGCTAGATTTGCGTTTGGTTTAAGGCCTCTTTAGGCGCTGTTTGGGTTGACTAAAATGGGCTGATATACGATGATTTTGGTTCGTGCAATAGAGGTGGTCTGGCTTGGTTTGCTCGATCTTGCACTGCTTCTTGCGCATGGGCTGGATGGTTATGGCTTTCATGCTTTTGGGCTTTGGATTACTCTTGCTTATTCTAACATATGGGCTGGATCTTTTGTGGCTGCGGAATTGTTAGGCTGGCAATTTGGCAAAGCGAAAAGGCTGGCACTCGTGAACTGGAATGCCACGCATTATGGAATATGGAGTGATGTTTTGGGCAATCTCTAATTGTTCGGATGTTAGGGTTGTGTATTTTTTTGATGCCTGATTTGGATTTATTCTCTGCTTTGGCTCTGCCATGAGCTTGATTGGCCTTTGCAGGCTTGTATTGGGCTTATTGCTCTTTCCTGGGGGATGCCCCTTGTACAATTGTACAAATACATCTTTTGGAATATACTTGTAACCTTTTCCAAAAAAAAGTGTAGGAAATAATGAACATCATTGCGAGGATACCTCTGTTGTTTACTGTTCCTCACGGATTTTACAATTAACCATTTTTCTTGCTCACTCATGCTCTACATTTTGCTTGGGATGTCCTTTGCGGATTTTCAACCCAACGAGACTTTCTTTTCTTTTTTTTTTTTTTTTAATTTTTTATGCAAAGTATGGTTTCAGCCTGTCAACGTTGATGGGCTCGGTGAACTCATTCCCTTCCTAATCTGACAGTCTCACTGCCCCATTCCCCATCACCTTTTTGACTAGGTAGGGCCCTTCCCAATTGGGCTTGAACTTTCCCCTTGGGTCTATTATAAGTGGCTTCGACTGCTTGACCACTAAATCACCTTCTTTGATCTTGGTGGGACGCACCTTCTTGATAGCGGACTTTATACGGAAGCATATTCTTATTGAGGTAGTAGGCTGCATGCTCCCCCCTGTCTCATCTGTCTGTACCATCATCGCCCCAGCACTTCGGGTTCTATGGCCAAATACAACAGTAAGGGTTTGCCCGACCTTGGGGGTTTCAAGACGGGCGGTTTAACCAAGTACTCTTTGATTTTGTCAAAAGCTTCTTGACATTGCCTATTCCACTCCACAGACTGCTCCTTCCTCCATAGCTTGAAGATGGGCTCACATACTAATGTTAGCTTGGCGATGAATCAGCTGATATACTGGATTTTCCGAGAAAAGCTCTAACTTCCTTTTTCTGTCTTCGGTGCGGGCATCTTGGTAATTGCCTCTTTTTTTTAGGGTCCACTTCTATCTTTCCCATTCCTACCGTATGCCCTAACAAATTTCTTGATGTTACCCCAAACACACACTTCTTGGGGTTGAGTCGGAGGTTGTACTTATCGACTCTTTGAAGGAATTTATCCAGTGCTTCTATATGTCCGGCACTTGTTTCTGAATTAACCATCATGTCATCCACGTATACCTAAATCTCCTTATGCATCAAGTCGTGGAATAATGTAGTGGCCATTCGTTGATAAGTGGCTCCCGCATTCTTAAGTCCAAACGACTTCACCTTGTAACAATATATACCCCACTCAGTGACGAAGGCAGTCTCTTATTCTTGTCTTCTTCGTCCATGAAGACATGGTTATATCCTGAGAATCCATCCGCGAATGAGTACATAGCAGATAAAGCCGCGCTATCTACCAACATGTCTATATGAGGTAGGGCAAAATCATCTTTCGGGCAAGCTTTGTTGAGGTCCCTATAATCCACGCACATTCTGACCTTTCCATCATTCTTTGGTATCGGCACAATGTTAGCTAACCACTCGGGGTACTTCACCACCTCTAAGAATCCTACATCTATCTGCTTCTTGACTTCTTCTCTAACCTTTTCAGCCCATTCTGGCCTCATTCTTTGGAGCTTTTGTTTTATTGGCCTCATGTTCGGATAAGTTGGTATCGTGTACTGGGCAATACTCATGTCCACTCCTGGCATGTCTTTATAGGACCAGGCAAATACTTTTGCATATTTTATTAATATTCTCTCTAATTCTTTCCGCTCATCAGAGGTAACCTCACTTGCATTTAAAATTTCCTTGGGGTTTTCACATGTACCAAGATTAAATGCATTTGTCTTTGTTGAGTCAATGTCAAATATGCTCATGTCATGCGTGTTATGATGCAAACTAATAGGAAAAGACTCGAACAAGTAAGCAAAATCAATGTCTTTATTATTAATAAATGCAGGATTACAATCAAATAAGTTAGGAAAATAAACATCTTCGTAATCTACAGCATTGTCTTCTTCTGTCTTCTTGCTTTCTTCGAGCGTCAGATTCTCCAACTGTAGTAGTTATTCTTCCTATTTATCTTCCTCTTTTGCAACATCCTCTGCTTGTGGTTCTTTGCCCATCACATCCTTGAAGATCTCGAATTCTGGCACTATGATCCCATTAACTTCTATGGGTTCAAGCTCTCCTTGATACCTTGTGGCTTTCATGAAGTATTCCATGAGCTTCATCCATTTTTTCTTGGTCTTCAGCTCATACCCCTCGGATTCATACCCCAATCCTCTCTTAGTGGTATGTCCCTTGAAATCTGGCAGTGCTCCTCTAGCACTCAAACCTGTGCCCGGCTCATGTTTCATTCTTTCCATGATTCTAACCACTTTAGATTCTACCCATTCTTCGAAGTTTGTCGCCACTTGGAACCTTGTGAAAGGCTTGTATGTCTAAAGCAGCCACAAGATTGTCTACTTCAGCCATGATGGTGACGACTTCCTCTCTATACGGGAACTTAATAACCTGCTGCAAAGTGGATGGCACGCCCCCCAAGTCTATGAAACCATGGCCTCCCCAATAATAGAGCAAATATAGCTGGGATATCAAGCACTGTGAACTCTACCTCGTGTTCTATCGGGCCCACTTTGACTACTGTGACAAAAGTACCTTCGACTCCCCGTTTGCTATCGTCATATGCTTTGATAGTCATGCTGGAGGGGTTTAAATCTGTTGTCCTGACCGGCGTAAACACACACGTATAACGCAAGCGCACGTATCGTTCAAGTAGTATAAAAATATCGATCCCACGAGGACTTAATTCCTACTGTTGTTATTAATTATTGAATCTATTTATTTACAAATATCTAATTGAGGGTGAAGAGAATGATTGTTTGATTGGTTGAATGTGGTTTTACAAAATAAATAAATAAAAAGACAAAAGAAAATACTAAGGAAAATAACAAAAGACACAAAGATCTAGGGTCGTGAATCATTCTAATATCATTTAAAAGATGAAGTGGTTATTTTATGTTTGTGTAGTAAATCAGTTTACTAACCTGGAACACTAAATTATGCAAAAGCCTCTGTCGATGGTCATACGCAAATACCCAGTTTAACCCAATTGAACCATATGTCTATGTCAACCAAATTATCTGGATTCATTAAGTTTAAGTTCCAATTATGGCTACCCCCGCCCGACAGGTATATTCATATCCTGTAAGGAAGTCTATTAAAGGGTTATCTATCCTCAAGGAAGATCGTGGGCTATTAAGTCTAAGGCTGAAACCTAAAATCCCTATGTCTAGTTCATTTTAGATTTACCACATCAATCTTATTGGTGATCAGACAACAAGAAGCATTAAGCTTAAGACTTAATAAGTAACCCTTAAATTACCCAAACTATAAAATAACCCCTTATAAACAGGTGATATTAGAATTCATCTCAACCCCAGATAACTAACACATAACTAGGGCTAGTAACAACTTAAAAGTAAAAGACATAAAGTAAAACTGAAAAGTAAAATAAAATAAAATGCTAAGGTAAAATGAATTACTTTTACTACTACTAATTTAGATATCTCCCATAAAATAATATATAAACTTGTGATTCTTTCTCCAACCAGCCATATAGGCGGTAACCTGATTAAGTCAAATTAAGTCCAACCAGCCATAAAGGCGGAACCAAAATTAAATTACCAACCGACCAATCTGGCGGTATCCTTTATTAGTCAGGTTTAAACCAGATTAAAATTAAATTACCAACCGACCAATATAGCGGTATCCTTTTTAAGTCAGTATTTTAAATAGTGAATATATTATTTTTAAGGGAGATTAATCTAAATAGTAACAGTAAAAGAATTACCTTTCACCCTAGCTGGGGAAGTTACCTATTCATAGTGAATAGTAAAAACTGTAAAAAGTAAAAAGTAAAAATTAAATTACTATTATTACAAAACGTAATTAAAATTATATACAAAACTAAAAATTAAAAAATAAAAAAAAACTAAAAACTAAAGAATCTAGAGAGAGAAACTCTCTCTTTAGGTAGAATTCAAGAGAGAGAGAGGTGTGTCAAATTCTGAATATGAATATGAATTTATAGGCAAAATTCGGTTTCCAGCGTCGCGACGCTGAAGCTCCAGCGTCGCGAAGATGGAACAGTGAGACGTGGCCCATTCTATACTTGACACGTGGCGATTCGGATAAGAGGATAAGGTGACACGTGGCGAGGCGGCTAAGAGCTCAATTATTATGCTGACGTGGCGCTGACGTGGCAAGGCGGCTGAGAGAAATTGTCGGCACCATAGGATTGTGACACGTGGCGACACATGTCATGCTGTGATTGGTTGATGATGACGTGGCATGTTGACTCGTTGACCAGCTGATGTGGACGATGACGTGGCATGACGCGTGGCGTAGTTGACTCGTTAATCGGATGATGTGGCGACACGTTGGATGACACGTGGCACACGTGGCGATGGCTACTGTCGGCACCGTAGGATGATGACACGTGGCACGGCGCATGTTAGTAGATCGGCCGTGATGGTGACACGTGTCACGGCGCACGTTAGCAAAGTCAAACTTCTCAAATTCTCTCCCGTTGACCCGGCGCATGTTAGCAGATCGGGCGCATGCTGGGGCGTCGCGACGCGGAAAATTACCAAAAATGCCCTTTTCGTCCAATTTTCACTGTTTTGCCCCAAATCACCTCCAGAATGTCCTGAAACTTTATTTATCTACAAAATAACACAAAACACATCAAAACGTTCACAAAACTCAAGAAACTATACAAAATATTAGGTTAAATGAGTGGGAAATAGTGATAGTTTTACCACTCATCATGTCCGCATACCCAACTTTGACAGAATCTTTAAAGGGCAACACATTGACAGATGAGCCATCATCCACCATCACACAAGATGTCTTTTTGCCTCTTACTTCCGCTTCTATGAATAGCGGCTTGTTATGATTCCTCCCCTCCACCGGGAGATCTTCTTCAGAGAATGTTATCATTTGCTTACCCTCTTTCTATACCGACCCTACGAACATTGTCGGGTTTGCATTTTCAGGTACCATTATCTTGCTTAGAGCTTCTACCATGGCACGCATGTGCTATTGAGAGGCGCATAATAACCCCCATATACTCATATGTGCATGTGTCTTCTTTAATTGACGCAACACAGTATCCCCTTCGGTGTTATCTGTATTCTCTGCCACCTCTCGGCCTTCTGTTAGCACTTCTTTACCTTTCTCTATTACATCACTGTAAAAACATCCCCTAAGAGTTATTCCTTTTACCTCATCTTCGTCACGGCTCAAGAAGTTTTCCCAAAAATCTCTCACCTGTTATGTTTCATCTTCACTGCTGCTGTCCCATATCCCCATGCAAGAAGCTTGGTGGTTGAGAGTTTGGAGGACAAAGCTTTTGGGCATGTCATAGTTGATCATGTAGGTGGGTGGTGGAACATAGTGGTAGTTGGGCAGAGGGTTTCTGTGTGTGTTGGGTTGTTCTTTTTCCGGGTCGGGTATTTTATGGGTGTCAATGAGGTCTTGGATCTCATGCCTGAGGCGGGTGTAGTTGTCAGTTTCGTGGCCTTTTTGCTGATGGTAGTGACAGTATAGGTTTAGGTTGAGGTGGGGTGGCACAGGGTTTGGAAGTGGTCTAGGTTCTAAAGGTTTTATGAGTCCTTGCATCTTCAGCCTTTCGAACACCTTTGACAAAGGTCTAACAAAATTGGAGAATCGCTTGTGTCTGATGGCTGCGACCTTAGTAGGAGCGGGCTTGGTCCCTGAAGGCCCCCCAATGATCTTTCTATTATGGTTGTAAAACTTTATGTTCTCTTCTTCCTCTTCCTCGATGTCCATGATAGTTTCTCTTAACTGTTGAAAGTCGCTAATCATAGAGGTCATCCTTCTCAGCTTGTTATAAATGGAGGGCTTGGTACCCTTAATGATCATCTGAATCTGGTCCTTCTCCGAAGGCCGAGTCTGCATCTTCAAGAGCTGGCTTTTCCAGCGATCCACATAATCTTTGAAGGTCTCATCTGGCCTCTGTTTGGTGTTTTCTAGGTCATGGAGTGACAAGTCTATCTCCATGTCCGTGACATATTGGTTCAGAAAGGCCTCTGTTAATGCCCACCAGTCATCCCTTACATTTTTCTCCAGGCCATGATACCATACTACGGGCGCCCCTTCCAGTGACATCCCGAACATCTTCTGCACCTGACGCTTCGACAAACCCACTGAACTCATCACTGAAACATATTGTCAGAGATGGACCCTTGGATCTCCATTTTCGTTGAACTTGGCCATGTCAGGCATCTTAAACTGGGGAGGCAGCTGTTCTTCGAAAGTCATCGCATTATAGTCTAATAGATCTTAATGTTTTTCCTTCATCTTGCGGGTAACTGACTCTACTTGTCTCTGAGTTTCTATAACTCTGCCTAAGGCCCGGCTATCCTTCTCGCGACATACTCAGCCATGACATCATCAAAAACATGGATTTCTTCGCTCACCCTATTCGGGGCTCCTCACGCCTTCCATCCCAGTTATTTTCTATTCCCACTGTGCGGGGTACTGTCAGATTGGCCATAGTGTTGGTCAAAGCTTGTAGTTGCTCGATAATTTTGGTGATGTTGCTCTCCAATTGATCCATACGGGAACCTTCACTGCCTGACGCATCCATTTGCTAACCACTTATTGAAAAGTCTTCATTCTTCTCTAACCCAACGGATATCTATGATGGCTGTTAAGACAAGGGGCTAGCATGATGCGTGTATGCATGTGGTAATCAAAATAGCATATTGTAGGCACTGTATTTTGCATATAAGTCCCGATGATGAGTCTCGTACGGAGGCACTACTCTTTAGGTTGCGGAAGTCGCGGGAAACGAATGTCGAAAGGGGAAATTCAGAATAAATATGTCATCAGATTCAATTCACATGTTCACTGCTTTCATTCATGCTGCGTTCGTGAACACGTTCGAACGTCTAGCACATTACGGGTGTTCATGTAGCGTTCGAATAGAGATTCGAGCGGTGTCGGTACTTCTGGTTTTGTTGCTAGCCTCACGCCCGAGCCGAATTAGCCCACCAAAACCCACCCAAAAATAACAAAACACATATTTAACACATGGTGAAATTAAAACAAATCAAATAAAATCTAAATAATCACATACCTAATTAAAACAAATCAAGCCAAATCACCTCCATAATTTAATTAGATGCTTTCCTTGTGAGATACTAATTAGAAATATTCCCCCATAATTGCATGATTCCCTTTCCTATTCACACAAGAGAAACCCTAGCCTTTGCCTATAAAAGAAACACAAATCCAACCCTTGCTCACTCCTAGCTCTACGCGCCCAAGACAATAATAAAAAGCAAGATAATTCTCTTCTCCTCCTCCCTCTAGCAACCGAAAACATCACCCCTAAACACTCCACCGTAATCACCAAAATTAGTCCCTGAAATTGCACTGCAGTGACCGAAAAAATCACCCCCCAAACAGTAGCAAAAGAGCAGCAAAACAGAGGAAATGACAGCTCAAAACAGCGAAGCAGCGAATGAGAGTAGTGGACTAGTGAACCGGAAGAGTTGTGGAGCATCAACCCTTCTGACGGCCGTGTAACACACTTTCGAGAGACGACCTAAGAGGTTAGACCTGAGGACACCTTCTTATTTATTCTCATCATTTTTTGTTGTTTATTAGAATTCCTTCGCATGAGAGTCGTTTGTTGATATATGTTTGGTCCTTGAATGAATGGAACATGTGTTCTCTCTTTTGGTATATCGGATGGAAACCCGGACGTAAATTCTGTAGCCAAATCCGAATGGACGGTAGGTTGTTTGCACTTGGGATGCAATGCCACGTACCACTTAAGAGATTCACACATTTCGTTTCATCCAACCTTGTATTCGAGCATGATTGGGTTGCTTGTATGTTATTTATTTTTTAAGCATGATTTAGTCGTTAGTATGCTATTACTTTCTGCATGTTACTTATTTATGCATGATGATATAGTGCGCATGGGCTAACTAGGGTGGATTAAAGGTCATCTATTCGAGGGAAATGCCTAAAGGCTACCTTTTCCACGATGTTTTACCGCGCCGGACGGAGTATGTTTGATTGAATGTGAGATATGTTTAATCGAGCATACGAGGTCCTATATTATTGTTGTCTTTATTTTATATGCATTGTAATATAATGCGCATGGGCTAACTAGAGTGGATTAAAGGTCCTCTATTTGAGGGGAATGTCTAAAGGCTACCTTTTCCACGATGTTTTACCGCGCCGGACGGAGTATGTTTGATTGAATGTGAGATATGTTTAATCGAGCATACGAGGTCCTATATTCCATGACTTGAGTTACTTATCAGTGGATGGCCACTACATTATTCCATGACTTGATGCACAAAGAGATTGAAGTATATGTGGATTATATGATGGTGAAATTAGAGACAAGAATTGTGCATATAGAAGCACTGGAGAAGTTCCTTCAGAGAGTTGACAAATACAACTTGCGACTGAATCCCAAGAAATGTGTGTTTAGGGTAACATCAGGAAAGTTGCTGGGATATACAGTGGGAATGGGAGGAATAGAGGTAGACTCTGAGAAGATCAAAGCAATCATAGAAATTCCCGCACCGAAGACTGAGAAAAAAGTCAGAGCATTCCTCGGGAAAATTCAGTATATCAGTCAGTTCATCGCCAAGTTGACGTCAGTATGTGAGCCTATCTTCAAACTGCTGAGAAAAGACCAGCCAGTGAAATGGAATGAGCAATGTCAAACAGCCTTCGACAAGATCAGAGAATACTTGCTAAGCCTCATGTATTGAGACCTTCGAGACCGGGCAGACCCTTGATATTGTATTTAGCCTTAGAATCAGAAGCACTGAGGGCAATGATGGTACAGACAGATGAGACAGGGGTAGAGCATGCAGTCTACTATCTCAGTAAGAAGATGCTTTCATACAAAGCCCGTTATCAAGAGGTAGAGAAGATCTGTTTGGCAGTGGTATGGGCATCCAGAAAACTGCGGCATTACTTCCAATCTTACAAGATCCAGGTGGTGGCCAAAGAAAATCCCTTGAAGTATCTACATTCAGTACCTTCGCTAGTGGGGAAGTTGGGAATATGGTCGGTGTTGCTGAAAGAGTTTGACATTGAGTATCTCACCTCCAAAGTAATCAAAGGGCAAACCGTAATAGAGTTCCTGGCATTGCAACCTATTGAAGGGGATCAGTACAAGTTTGAATTCCCAGATGAAGAGATCCAAGCAATAATAGTTCAAGGATGGAAGATGTATTTCGACGACGCAGTGAATTACAAAGGAGCCGGAATTGGGATCATGATAGTGACCCCCGATGGAGAAACCTTGCCTATGGCCAAGAGGTTGACGTTCAGAGTAACTAACAACATGGCAGAGTATGAAGCATGTGCTTTTGGATTGACTGCATTGATAGCCTTGAAGGCTGAGAGCGTGGAGGTCTACGGAGATTCGATGTTGGTAGTTCAACAGATGCAGGGAGAATGGGAATTGAAGGAAGAACGGTTGAAACCTTACCTTTTTCACCTCAGAAATTTGGTACAGGCTATCCCTGATTGTAAGTTTCAGCATTTCCCGTGAGAAGGGAATCAGATGGCAGATGCATTAGCTACACTTACAGCGACTTGGGAAAATCTAGAGAAGTTAATGATGAGACCACTGGTACTGAAAACAGCGAGCATACCCATTTCTGAGATAGAAAGAGTTTTGGTAGTGGAGATCGACGAGGGAAAACCTTGGTACCATGATATTCAACAATACCTAGAACTCAGAGAACTCCTAGAAGAAGCAAGCAGAAAAGATAGAATAGCTATTCAGAAGTTGGTTTCTCAGTATGTGGTTTTGAGAGGGGATTGTACAAGAGACAAGCAAATGGCATTCAGCTGAAGTTTTTGAGAAAAGAATAAGCTCAGAAGACAATGGAAGAAGTACATGCCGGGGTATGTGGACCGCACATGAATGGGTTGAACTTGTCTCGTAAGATTGTAAGACAAGGCTTCTACTGGTTAACCATGGAGACAGACTGTGCAAAGCTGGTAAAACATTGTCATGATTGTCAAGCACACGGTAATTTGAACCATCTACCTCACACATAGTTACACAGGCTATCAGAGCCATGGCCTTTCTCAGCATGGGGAATTGATATGATCAGGGAGATTCGACTGAATGCATCGAATGGACATCGTTTCATAGTAGTGGCAGTGGACTACTTCTAAAAATGGGTGGAAGCCGAGTCATTTCGTAACGTCACAACAAAGCAGATGGCGAAGTTCATAGCTCGGACATCATATGTCGATATGGGATGCCACATCATGTAGTGACAGATAACGAAGTTCAGTTTCAAGGGGAAACAAAGGCAATGCTACAGAGATATGGGATAGGACATCACAAGTCATCACCTTACTGGCCGCAGGCAAATGGGGCAGTCGAGGCAGCCAACAAGACAGTAAAGAAGATATTAGCCAAGATGACAGAAAACTACAAAGATTGGGCCAACAAACTACCATATGCCTTGTGGGGGTACAGAACATCTGTGATAACGGCAACGGGAGCCACGCTTTACTCTTTGGTCTATGGAATGGAAGCAGTACTGCCAGTAGAAGTTGAGATATAATCCCTACGGGTTCTAGCAGAAACAGGGTTACCCGAACAAGAATGGGCCGCACAGAGATTTGAACAGTTAGCACTACTGGATGAAAAAAGGATAGATTCATTGCATCACATGCAGATATATAAGAAGAGACTAGCTCGACCATTCAACAAGAATGTGTGTCCTACTAAGATCAGAAAGGGTGATTTGGTACTTAAGCATTCGAGGTCGTCGACGACAGACCCAAGAGGAAAGTTCAGACCTAACTGGGAAGGACCTTACATAGTGCAGAAAGTAATGGGAAATTGGGCAGTGAGACTGTCAAATTTGGAAGGGAACGAGTTCACCAAACCGATCAACGTGGACAGATTGAAATAGTACTTCGCTTGAGAAAGAGAAGACATGGCAGAAGACCTAACCCAACGGGATAAGGAATTCATGCATGCATGCATACACATAACGTATATGCATTATTGTTTGTGTTTTGTTTTGTTTTGTATCCACAGGTTTCAAAGAAGAAAAGAAGAAAGCGGCAAATGCAAGCCAACCAGAAGCAACAACGCATCAGTATCAGTCTGTGGGCCGAGGCCCACATCAGCATCAGTTTTGGAGATGAGTCCCGGGGGCGAGGCCCACATCAGTATCAGTATCAGGTTTTAGGGATGAGTCCCGGGGGCGAGGCCCAAATCAGCATCAGTATCAGTTTTTGGGGATGAGTCCC
The DNA here is from genome assembly GCA_019454045.1 of Zanthoxylum bungeanum. Classification (NCBI taxonomy): domain Eukaryota; kingdom Viridiplantae; phylum Streptophyta; class Magnoliopsida; order Sapindales; family Rutaceae; genus Zanthoxylum; species Zanthoxylum bungeanum. The sequence goes on from SKCR01033772.1 coordinate 120,355, forward strand.
AGGGTCAAGGCCCATATCAGCATCAGTATCAGTTGGGATGCGTCCCAAGGTCGAGGCCTACATCACCATCAGTCTTGGGGATGAGTCACAGGGTCGAGACCCACATCATCAGCAGTTTTGGGGATACGTCCCAGGGTCATGACCCACATCATCAGCAGTTTTGGGGATGAGTCCCAGGGTCGTGACCCACATCATCAGTAGTTTTGGGGATGTGTCACAGGGTCGTGACCCACATCATCAGTAGTTTTGGGGATGCGTCCCAGGGTCGTGACCCACATTGTCAATGTTATCGGGATGCGTCCTAGGGTCGAGGCCCCCGTTGCTGGTTGCAATTATCGGGATGCGTCCCAGGGTCGTTGGCCCCCTGCATCATCAGTTTTGGGGATGCGTCTCAGGGTCGTGACCCACATTGTCAGCAGTATTGGGATACGTCCCAGGGTCGAGGCCTCCGTTGTCGGTTGCAGTTATTGGATGTGTCCCAGGATCGAGGTCAACTGTATCATCAACTCAGCTCGAAGCAGCAGGCAAGTCAGGTGGCAGCTGACGAGCCAGGTAAGTAAAAATGCATTGCACAACTTTGATAGGATTGTCATTGTCACACACTGCACAAGTCTCATCAAAGTGGGGTCGACTGTAGGCACTATATTTTGTATAGAAGTCCCGATGATGAGTCTCGTACGGAGGCACTAATCTTTATGTTGCGGAAGTCGCGGGAAATGAATGTGGGAAGGAGAAATTCATAATAAGTATGTCATCATATTCAATTCACATGTTCACTACTTTCGTTCGTGCTGCGTTCGTCATCACGTTCGAACGTCAAGCAGATTGCGGGAGTTCATGTAGCATTCGAATAAGCATTCGAACGGTGTCGATACTTCTAGTTTTGTTGCTAGCCTCACGCCCAAGCCCAATTAGCCCACCAAAACCCACCCAAAAATAACAAAACACATATTTAAACACATGGTGAAATTAAAACAAATCAAATAAAATCTAAATAATCACATACCTAATTAAAACAAATCAAGCCAAATCACCTCCATAATTTAAGTAGATGCTTTCCTTATTTTAACAAAACACATATTTCGCATGAGAGTCGTTTGTTGATATATGTTGTGGTTTTTGAATGAATGGAACATGTGTTATCTCTTGTGGTATATTGGATGGAAACCCGGCGTAAATTCCGTAGCCGAATCCAAATGGACGGTATTACGATTTGCACTCGGGATACAATGCCACGTACCACTTAAGAGATTCACGCATTTTGTTTCATCCAACCTTGTATTCGAGCATGATTGGGTTGCTAGTATGTTATTTATTTTTTAAGCATGATTTAGTCGTTAGTATGCTATTACTTTCTGCATGTTACTTATTTATGCATGATGATATAGTGTGCATGGGCTAACTAGGGTGGATAAAGGTCCTCTATTCGAGGGAAATGCCTAAAGGCTACATTTTCCACGTTATTTTGCCGCGCCGGACTGAGTATGTTTGATTGAATGTGAGATATGTTTAATCGAGCATACGAGGTCCTATATTATTGTTGTCTTTATTTTATATGCATTGTAATATAATGCGCATGGGCTAACTGGGGTAGATTAAAAGTCCTCTATTCGAGGGAAATGCCTAAAGGCTACATTTTCCACGATGTTTTGCCGCGCCGGACGGAGTATGTTTGATTGAATGTGAGATATGTTTAATCAAGCATACGAGGTCCTATATTATTGTTGTCTTTATTTTATGCATTGTAATATAATGCGCATGGGCTAACTAGGGACGATTAAAGGTCATCTATTCGAGGGAAATGCCTGAAGGCTACCTTTACCACGATGTTTTTCCGCGCCTTTTATTATGTCATTTACCATTTTGCATATCATTGATTTATTTACGCATGCATTGCATTCTTGTGCCCATGGGCTAACTAGGGTGGATTAAAGGTCCTATATTCGAGGGAAATGCCTGAAGGCTACCTTTTCCATGATGTTTTGCTGCGACGGACGAGGTGTACCCGATTGAATGTGAAATGTGTTCCATCCGGCACACGAGGTCCTACATTGTGTATTTGTTTATCCATATATGTGTTTGTGTCATTTCTGATGCCATTTTGCAATCTCGTTCGAACGCGTTCCAAACGCCACACGAACATATGCATTCTGTCTCATCTCGTTCAAACGCGTTTACGAAAGCTACACGAACATATACATTCTGTCTTATTCTGTTCGAACGCGTTTACGAACGCTACACGAACGTATGCATTCTGTTTTATTTCCGTTCGAACGTGCCTCGGAACGCTACTCGAATGCTTGTATTCTGTTTACCATTCGAACGCTACTCGAACGCGCATGCATTTTATTGTATCATGCATCAGGTCTCATCCTGTTCGAATGTGTTATCAAATGCTATACGAACACGAACATTATGTTTATCGTTCGAATGCGTCATCAAACGCTACTCGAACGCTTGCATTCTGTTTACCGTTGGAACGCGTTTACGAACGCTACACGAACGCGCACACACTGGACAAATTCCTTTATCGTGTTTCATGCATGTTTGTTCCCCTAGTCATTCCCTTCCCCATCATATGTTTATTTAGCTCTCTTCAATATTTATGCGCTTAAATGCCTCTCTTTAATATGCATACTTGTACAATGATTGTCTGTTTGCGTCTCTGTGTTTATCAATATAATGTGTTTATGAAATTATATTATTACCGTTATTCCAATTTATTTTTTTATGCATGAACTTAGAAGTAGATTATCCTTGGAAATATATGTTGCTTAGGCTTGGTTAGATTATTGCACAAATCATATCATTACAAGTGGCATAAGTAAGGGACCATTCCGAACCCAACGGTTTGAGGTCTTCCCTTGCCAGGGGTGAGTACGACCTTAAATCATTTTCCCGGTTCACACCGGGTGGCGACTCCATGTTATTTCTATGGTTTAGTTCCCCCATGGGCTACTCCGTACTCCCATATAGTCCGCGAGCCTAGAACAGCGTCGTCAATTTCTGTGTCCTACACATATATCTTTCCGACCTTATTCCTCCCACACTAGTGGTAAGTCCATTTCTGCCCTAGGTATGGCTCATTTTATGCACTAATGTGGGGTACACAAAATCGTTCTCTCTTACACTACAGGGGTGAACCTTGGCTACCTCAGTCCCTCTTCATCAGTAAAAGACAAAGACCGCCCATTTACAATATTGACTAAGCCTATTATGAGGATCGTGCCATTGTCTAGAAATGATGAATTGGGCCCTCGGTAATCACGGTTGTGGCGAGGATGGACTTGGAGATATCCAAAAGTATACAAATATGCCATAACAAGGCGTACCCTTCATGGATGAAACCCAGTGCGGATATCAGACTCATGCATCTGGCATATTCGGATCATGTTTGGACCTTCTAAGCCCATCAAGGTTTTCATACAAGTTGGCCCGTTATCATTTTAAAGCGTTCAATCAGATTATCACGAGGTGTAAACTTGTCCCAGTTGAAAAGGCCCATCAGGTTTACACTTTTGCGATAATGTGGCTAAATAACTTCAAATGATATGGGGCCCAAACACAAGGTGGCCAATCATCATTTTGAAAACTTTTGGCCCAATTATCATAAGATACAAACCCGTCCCAGTTTAAAAGGACCAACAAGTTCATATTCTATGACGAGAGGCCCAAATGGATCCAAATGATAATAGGCCCAAACACAAGCATGAATGGGTAGCTTCTATAGGACACATAACTATGGTGCATATGTGGGCTTACAATGATATGGATAAGGCTCTCATCGGCGAAAGGGTTGCTCACAACTAGGTCTCCCCACTCAAGGGTTTGAGTGATCAAGTGAGCGCGCTTTTTTTATACCCTAGGGTACGTGCCAACGAGTGATGGTTATCATCACATAACGATCCGTCGCCTTGAGTGAAATCGACTTCACGATACATGACGCCATCGGGGTAAGAAAGGTATGCAAAATATATGAGACTTGGGTAACCAAAGCCAAAGCCACAGACACTACAAGGCATTATTTCGGGGAAAATTCTCTATCCCCAATGGAGTCGCCATCTATAGGAGTGAAGCGGGGTTTACCGCTATGCCTATGATGTTCGGCGAGCACGAAACTGTTGGGCTTGTAGCCCGTAGAGAGTACGGATTAGCCCGTAGAGGACTAAACCAGAGAATAAAAGAGTCACCACACAGTGTGAACTGAGAAAGATTTAAGGCTGCACTCACCCTTCGCAATGGAAGACCTCAAACTGTTGGGTTCGGAATGGTCCCTTACTTATTCCAGTATAATAGACGGGTTCACACAATGATATAGCCAAGTCTTAATGCAATTCATACATAAAAGCGAATAAAAATGTAATAACATACCGAAACAAAAGAACAATCACAATAACATTACTCCAAAGGCAGATTAAATAAGAAATACGAGATGCGATAACAAAAATTATAATAAACAATCAAAATAAGGAAAAAACATTAATAAATAAATAGCAAATAAAATGGGGTTAATCACGCATATATGTGTATTTCCCGAGTGGCACGTAGAGTTGTATCCCAAGTATAAACCGCACAACCGTCCATTCGGATTCGGCTACGGAATTTACGTCTGGGTTTCCATCCGATATACCACAAGAGATAATAACATACATAATCATCAATGCAATGTAAAAGGACATAAAAAAATAGACTTGAAAACATATAACAATGTATATACGTATAATCATCAACATGAACGAAAAATAAAGGCGAAATAATCAAATAACGATAAGTAGACAAAAAGATAAATAAAAAAATAAAGCGAATAATAAAATAACTATAAATAAAATGATAAATAAAAAGATGCCAAAGAAAGAGAAAATTGTGACCATAAATTTGGTCGTCTTTAATGTAGAACTTCGCATACCCGGCAGGACGTATTTCACGTCCAGCCAGGCATACAGCGTACAGAACTATAAAAATAAATATGGTAAGGGTGCCCTCAGGTCTTACCTTTTAAGTTGCTTTCTCGGAAGTGCGTTAGGCCGTCACCGGAAGGATCGAAGCTTGCTTCGCTGTTTCTGGTTGCTATTTTGCTATTTTTTTTGCTGTTTTGCTATTTCTGGTTGCTGTTTCACGGTTTTTTGGTGGCTGTTTGGTTGTTTTTTGGTTACTGTTTTGCTGTTTCTGGTTGCTATTTTCTATTTGCTGTTTCACGGTTTTTTGGTGCCTGTTTGGTTGTTTTTTTGCTGCTGTTTCTGGTTGTTTTTGGCTGCTGATTTTGGTTATTTTTTTATGCTGTTTTGGTGTTTTTGGCTGATGTTTTTGGTTGTTTTTGGCTGTTTTTTCTAGTTGTTTCAGGGGCTACTGGCTGGTTATTTTTGGCATCGTTTTTCGATTATTTTAGGGGCTGCTAGCTGGTTGTTTTTTGGCGTTGTTTCTAGTTGTTTTAGGGGCTACTGGCTGGTTTGTTTTGGGCGTTGTTCTGGTTGGTTTACGGGATGCTGGTTGGTTTTTTTGGGGTTGTTTCTGGATGTTTTTTGGGGGCTCTGCTGGCTGTTTTTTTTGCTTTGTTTTGTTTTCGGTGGTTGTTGTTGTTCTAGGGTTCACGATTTCTACTTCTGGTTTCTTTCTTCAAGCTATTTGTTTCAGGTTACCGTGAAGTCTTAAAGTTTTTTTTCTTTCTTTTCTGCCGTCCAAGAGCTTCTCTGTTTTTTGTGATTTTCGGTGATTGCTTATTTCAAAGAAGAAGAAAAAGCCCTAGGGTTGCCGCCACTCAAGAAGAAAAGATTCCCCCTCATTTTGATGATTTGGTCCCTTTTTTAAAATGATTTGAAGGGATATCCAAATGGGGAAACAGATCATGGAAATTTGGGAGATATATTCTCAAATTATTTTGGGAATAAAATCTCATAAATATGGTGATGAAGATATCTCAAATCTTGTTAAATTGGTAAGGATGGGATTTCAAATCTTGTTAAATTGGAAAGTGTTGATGAGGGGATTTGAGCATTTGGATTACATGTGGTTTTGGGCATGTGGATGGATTGTATGGGTTCATGGGCCGATTGCATGGTGGGTCATGGGAGGTCCGAAGCTAAGGTTTGAAACAGTGGCTGACTGAGCGAATCTGAGGCTGGCTAGTAAGTTTGATCCGATGAGGGGCTAATTTTGGAGGTTTTCCTTCCTTTCGGTATTCGTTTTTCGCAACTTCCATAAATTTTCAGGTAGTGCCTCCATATGAGGCTCATCACCGGGCTTATGGAAAAATACAGTGCCTCAACCATGGTGGAGGTTGGAAGAGAAATGAAAATTTTTTACCTTAAAAAATCCAAGTGACCGACATTCAAGGGTAATTTGGTCATTATTAAAAATTTAATCCAATTAAATATATCAAACTTTATGTTAACCAATCATAATTGCAAGCATAAAGTTTAATTAAATCATGCCATGTGTTCCAATAATAATTAAACATAATTATAACATTTATGAAATATATATATTATTTAACTATTCAAATATTTAACAATTAAATATCTAAATAATTAATTAATATAATTATTATTATTATATATGTTTTTATTTACAATAAATAACAAATACATATATTAATGGCATGTGTCAAAATCTCATTTGACAAATAATTAATATGTATCGAATCAAATTTTGTATTAAACACAAATACATATTAATTACGATTGACCAAAATTCCCGAAAGCATGTGTTTTCGTTTAACCGATTAAACGATTGAATTAACTGATTTAATCTGATGAAGTATTATAAATAATCTGTATTATTTATAACGTGTTGCCCAAGTGCTCAACGAGTACACTTCATATTGTGGGACTCTCTAAGTTTAGGTTTATCCATCACGAAATCCAATTTCGTGTCATAATTCACCCACTCATGAATTATGACGACCACGGATAATCTCGCTCAACTATGCATATCGAGGTCATTGCATACGTATAATCCCTCTGTCACAGGCTATCTATATTATACCTGGGAAATAGATAAGAACGTCAAATCCTTTCGGTATAATATAGTCGACTTTCAATTTACGATCTTTAAATAACACTAGAAACTGATTTCCAGAGTTATACCACGGCCATGGATTTACTAGATCGTAAACACGTGCAGGATGCCTATGCCTTGTACACAGGACTGACAGATTCTGTCCTGATACGCATTGGATATCATAAGCATCAGTCCACACCCAACGAACAGGCGGAGGTCTGATCTAAATAGATTGGTGACGTGACTGCCATCAAAGTGTGGAGGATAACTCATATATCCCACTGTGGTATCTCAAGTCGAAGGACCACTATGCTTGCTCAACTCGAGAAGATCCCATTGACGTTGCAGTACCATCTATTAGGAAATCTTCAGTGAGTCGTTCAGTGTTTATCAAATAAACACCTACATGTCTATACGAGTCTCCGAGACTCATGGTTTATTGAGATAAACCATCGGACCAAGTCACGATATATGACATGTACTGGTCTCAGCGGATTTTACTAACCGACCCATGTTAGAAAATCTTGACCAGGAACTTTGTTTAAGGATATACATCTTATAGTGCGCTTCCCAATGAGTATCACTAAATCAGATTTAGTTTCAATCTAATCATAATTAGATATTTAATCATAAATAGATCGAATATGTGTATAAAAGACAAGAGGTGCTACCATTAAATAAGTAATATTATGGAAAATGGAAATGCTCGTATTCTTGAATCGGACATAAATACGATCCGGATTGGCACTTTGAGCACCAACCCTAACAATTTCTCCCACTTGCTCTAGTATCAATACTGATATACTCATGGCCCTCAAGAGCACTCAATTTGTATGCAACAACAAGTAAGCCCGCTTTAACAAATTGAGTCCGTCCAACACACTCAATTGTTTTCTTAGCCAGCATCATTCATATTTTGTAGAATCCAAATTCCACATCAATATGACTCAGACGCTATATCAGTATTGTGCTATAGCTACTGAGTTGTCTATGTATTTAGAAATCAAATCCAAATACTATGAGAAAACCGCAAGGCATATTAATATGAAAACTTCTAATCTATAAGGCTCACTCTGCAACTTCATAAGTCAATACTTCATAAGTTGCAACTGATTCCACTAGTTTAGTAGAATCAACGGTGACACTCCCACTGCATCTTTTCTGACTTTATATGACATAGACCATCTAATGTCATAATTAGGATCAAAACTAATCTGACCTTATAGTTGCAGACTAAATTTTCCATGAATAAGAAACTCATTCTTAATATCTCTAAGATAACAAAGAATATGTTTCAAGACCCATCATATGGTCTACAACATATCAAAATAACTCGTAACTATTACAATTAAATTGATATCTTTAATCGCACATAATATAGTATTCATTACGCCATCATCCTATGATGCATAAGATGGACTAGACATTCTAATCAATCTCACTTTTGACAAAGGTATCATCCTTTTACAAAAGATGAATACTATATATATAAAAAGACACGTCAACTGTCAAACAATTGTACTAACTATCATACAGATAATCTTACTGTGTCCTTTATTAGATCATATCTAATACGCGACTAATGGGAGTATCCCACAAGTCGCTTGTTTTATATCATATATAAAAGTTTATATCAAATATATCAGAGACTACTCCCACTGATTTCACGGAGAAAATATAAGACTTAGGATATATATATATATACAACGCTAGAAAGAAGTTTGTATGCTCCCACTGACCCTACTATCATATATGCATGCTCTATGTTTTGATAAAATCAGACAATCTGACTGTATCAAATTAGAAAACACAGTTTTTCGGAAAGCTTATTTGAGTCTACAATAGGCTTTATAAGCTAGTATATCAAACTGTGATTTTTCATAATACAAACTTCATGGCCATTCTAGAATGAATTCTTCAAACAAAGAAATCACGACGGATCTCTCATTCGAAGAAATCACTCAAGGATGCCTTTCCATTATTTAGCCAAAATACATAGTTTAATATCAACATTAACCAACAGATCCTTAATTGTTCAATTAGTGCGACTAGAGATAAGTTTTCTCAGAATCTACAATAGATCACTGAGTATAACTTTTCTCATTGTCATACTATAAAGGTGAAACCTTTATCAAGCTCATTTTGCTTTTGCTGCGCAAACAATTTCCACATTATATGAACTATTTATAACGAAAGCCTGATCAAGTTCAAAACTTGATTGTAGTAAGCTATGAAAAATTTTAGATTTATGGTTCAATGCTAACTACCGAAATCGATATCAAATATCGCTCCCACTATAAGTTACAGGATAATTTTCTTCGATAAGAAAACAATAGAATCATTAAGTATCAAATACTTTGTAAATGATTTTGACATCCTATTGAACTTATGCAGAAGATGTCTAAGGGTCTTTTCATCTTATTAATTATGTAGTTCCACTTATAGTTTATCACTCTCACATTTGACTTCAATAAGTCAAGTCTTTTCTACAGTCGTTAACATCTGATGTTACACACTAAGTAATAAAACTATTTTATTACTCGGGATCGTAGAAAAGATATTCATCAAATAGAATACAATATTCTATTAAATAGAATAAATGATAAACTTTACTTGTACATCCGAGGCACAAGTATTTTCAATTATATACCAATTATACAAAAGAAAGTTTCAAATCTCAAACTTTTCAAGATTTGAATTTTCTACTATACATATCATTTATGTAACTGTAGGAACGAATGGAACATTAATTAAAAAGATGAATTAGTGTTACTGAGCATATCCCCAAGAGTATTGAAACTAATTCGGTAACACTCAATATCAAACAAATCAAATCATACAAGATTCGATTTCTCCCACTGACCAATTCCATCAAGATGGAATCGTGGAAGTTTAATATTGAGTAAGAATCACATTCATTAAATAACTTAGAAATAATTTTGTCTTAAATTCATATGTTTGATCATATCAAACATCTTTGAATAATTCAAAGATTCGCGATGAATTTCAAAGATATAGTTTTCAACAGTTCAAATAGAACATCTTTGAACCATTCAAAATATTTTATCCTCGTTTCATCAGAAACATATTGAAAGTTCTCGAACCATTCAAGACGTTCAATATATATTCTTTTAGAAACACGTAACTAAGTCATGACAATTCATTAACTAAGTTACGGAGTAAAGAAAACTATCTAAGGCAATTTCTAATTCATTAAACTACATACATCCAATGTGTTAGTCTAATAAATCTTGTGGTCCAATGACGATCATTGGTTAAATAAGATTTAATCATATCCTGAATATAATATTCATTAAATGGATAAGGATATAGGGTGTGATCTCGTATCAGACCATTCTTTACCATACGGAATAGGCATTTTATGCTTATGTGATAAAATCTCATAAAGCACTGTTCTAAGTTATTTAGTTAACCGAACATTTTCTTAATGTTTATCTTTTCATTAATGACACTACTAGTCATATTAAAATATGTAACAACTTTTTATATAGAACAAGTAACTATCCAATAGTCGCAAGTTCTCATATCAAATATCAAAAACAATCATTAAACATTATTTTAAATAACTAGATGGAAGATCTGGTATCCAATATCTACAGTTGTCGTATTGTGAGAATCAATATTCTCTATACACAACTATACGCATTTCATTTCTTTAGCTTTACAATTTGCCTTCAATTATTCACAACAATTGAAAATGATTGATCAGCAAACTGTGTCAGACACGTGACTTCTAAAAGTCACTAAAGCCAAGAAAAGTCATTATAAGATAAACAAATTCTAATGGGGTTTTCCTAATGCCAGTCAAGAATCTCGAAACATGAACTAATCAAGTCAATTCTTACCGCATAAGAAATTATTCTTACTAGACTATTATGTCTTAAAACAGATATCTATTTAGATTATTAATCATGACTTAGTAACTAAGTCACTAACCATCTTGATTTTTCAAGAAAATCGGAACAACAGTTCCCGATGGTTTTAAGTAAAGTCATAAAACATATTCAAATAATATGCATGCAGTGGATTAGAAGTATAATTCTATAAACAATATAGAATAAAGGAAAACAAAAGCAGCAAATTCCTTAAAATTACACACTGCTTTAGTTATGGATTTTTAACCCAGCAGTGTCTCCCACTACTTTACGTAATACCGTAATCCCCAACGGAGAACGAGAATTCAATAATTATATCGAATTCCATAGTGAGAGTAGGATCCCATGAATATATTTCGACTCACAGCTTTGGCACGATCTCGCCTACGTATATTCATTAGGTAGATAACTCATTGTCAATCACTCACCAGTGACTCCTAATTTTGGTCATGACCGTTTCTCATTATGACAACTTTGGCACATTCACAAGGAAGCGTATCAATGCTTCACTTGCCAATGACAAACTCAAGCTACCGATGCAGTCCTGACAGCTTTGGCACGTTCAAGATTTCCATTTTCACTTGAATTTGTCTAATATCAATATACAACCGGCATGGATAAAATTCTATCAACTACACCCTCACTGATTTGGCACGATCTCGGATGCAGCCATAGAAAGTTACCCATAAATTGTATTAACAAAACGGACCAAGAAATATGCATCCTATACATGTTACTTTACAGCCTTATTTAAGATAAGGGGATATTCCTCAAGGAAGCATTGCTCCACATCAAATGCAGAATTTTAATCTAATCATTTTCCAAACACCAATTTCTACCTTAGAAAACATAACTCAATTTAACCATTAATTTTATGTTACGTTTCCCGTTAACGTAGAACCAAAAGTCAAGAAACGTATAGATTACATACATGTGTGAATATTAAATTTGATTACATATCATATATCAAGCATGAATAATGTAATGGATGAAGCATCAAATCTGCTCTGATACCATTTTGTTGGGGTGTTTTTAGGCGAAAGAAGCGCGGTTCGGGCGAAATCGTAATTTTAAAACTTTTAAATTACCGAATGAATTATTCAATATCCAATATGAATAATTCATTCATATTTCACCTAAACATGTTTATTCGATATCAAATAACGACATAAACAAGTAAGAAACGTCGAGAAACTTTTACGAAAATGTTTTTCCGTAAAATGATGCAAAATGCATTTTTGATCGAACCGACCATCCAACACACATGAGGGCTGCCCAGGTAAGCCCCAATAGTGTTAGGGCAGTCCATGGGCTTCCTGAACAGTGAAAAATTCACTGTTTGGACAGCCGTCACCCGGTTGGCTCAAAAGTCACCCGGTAACGCCGTTATTCATCGTTTTCGCTTATTTCAACTCCGAAACAATTTCTGGCAATTGTCCCAACACCCAAAACACATCCAATACATTCATATGACATCAATTTCATCAAAATATTCATTGTTTTTTCAGATCTGATCCAGAACACAAAATTGTCAATTTTCATGCTTTAAATCCAATTTTTCAAGATTAATCCAATTAATCAAAACACCACTCAAAGTCACCACACATTAACCACCCAAGAACAATTCTAGGAATTACAAGAGTGTTCATAACACTATAGAATGACAACATATCCTCAAATGATCAAATTGGACAATAATTACAATAATCTATCCAAATCACTTCACACATACATCATCACTTCCATATCCATCCACCAAAACCAAAAGCCCCAATATTCACAAAAAAATGAACCCTAGAACTATTCTAACAATTCAAGAAAACAAGAAAAAAATTTCCAAGCTTAGGGTTGTAGAAGATTACCTTTAATCTCTTCATTTCCTAAGTTTTTTCTTGAATTTTCCTTCATTTTCTTCATGATTTGATCAAACAAATCTTAGGGTTATTTTTAGAGAGGGATTCGACAATGGTAGAAGGTTGGAAGAGAAATGAGATTTTTTACCTTAAAAAATCCAAGTGACAGACTTTCAATGGTAATTTGGTCATTATTAAAAATTTAATCCAATTAAATATATTAAACTTTATGTTAACAAATCATAATTGCACACATAAAGTTTAATTAAATCATGTCATGTGTTCCAATAATAATTAAACATATTTCATAATATTATGAAATATAGATATTATTTAACTATTCAAATATTTAACAATTAAATATCTAAATAATTAATTAATATAATTATTATTATATATGTATTTTTATTTACAATAAATAAAAATACATATATTAATGACATGTGTCAAAATCTCACTTGACAAATAATTAATATGTATCAAATCAAATTTTGTATCAAATACAAATACATATTAATTACGATTGACAAAATTCCTGTAAGCATCTGTTTTCGTTTAATCGATTAAACGATTTAAATTAATTGATTTAATCCGATGAAGTATTATGAATAATCTGTATTATTCATAACGCGTTGCCCAAGTGCTCAACGAGTATACTTCATATTGTGGGACTCTCTAAGTTTTTATTTATCGGTCACGAAATCCAATTTCGTGTCTATAATTCACCCACTCATGAATTATGATGACCACGGATAATCTCGCTAAACTATGCAAGTCGAGGTCATTGCATACATATAATCCCTCTGTCAAAGGTTATCCATATTATACCTGGAAATAGATAAGAATGTCAAAATTTTTCGGTAAAATATAGTCAACTTTCAATTTACGAACTCTAAATAACACTCGGAACTTATTTCTGAAATTGTACCACGACCATGGATTTACTAGATCGTAAAGACGTGTAGGATGCCTATGCCTTGTACATAGGACTGACGGATTCTGTCTTGATACGCACTGGATATCATGAGCATCAGTCCATACCCAACGAACAGCCGGAGGTCTGATCTAAATAGATAGGTGACGTGACTGCCATCAAAGTGTGGAGGATAACTCATATATCCCATTGCGGTATCTCAAGTCGAAGGACCACTATGCTTGCTCAAATCGAGAAAATTCCTATTGACGTTGGTGTACCATCTATTAGGAAATCTTCAATTAGTCGTTCAGTGTTTATCAAATAAACACCTACATGTCAATACGAGTCTCCCGAGACTCATGGTTCATTGAGATAAACCATCGGACCAAGTCACGATATACGACATGTACTGGTCTCAGCGGATTTTACTAACCGACCCGTGTTAATAAATCTTGACCAAGAACTTTATTTAAGGATATACATATTATAGTCTGCTTCCCAATGTCATTTACAAACTACGTTGTAACTGCGCACTACATTGTAAATCCTAGGGTCTTTGTCTAATATACATGTATCACTAAATTAGATTTAGTTTCAATCTAATCATAATTATATATCTAATCGTAATTAGATCGGATATGTGCATAAAAGACAAGAGGTACTACCATTAAATAAGTAATATTATGGAAAATTGAATTACTAATATTCATGAATCGAACATAAATACGATCCGGATTGGCACTCTGAGCACCAACCCTAACTGTAAAAACCTCGGGAATAGGGATGAACATGAGATAGCTTCGAGAATGAAGTAAAACCTCGGGAATGAGAATTAATATGAGATAGCTTCGAGAATGAAGTGAAATTTCAAGAATAAGAATGGACTTAAAATAGCTTGAAGAATGAAGTGAAACCTTGAGAATAAAAATGAACATCAGATAGCTTCGGGAATGAAATAAAACCTTTGTAATGAGGATGAACATGAGATAACTTATAGAATAAAGTGAAACCTCGAGAATGAAGAAGAACATCAGATAGCTTTGGAATGAAATAAAACCTTAGGAATGAGGATGAACATCAGATAGCTCTGGGAACGGGGTAAAGATTCGAGAATAAAGTAAAACTTCGGGAATGAAGACATGCATTAGTAAAGCTTCGGGAATGAAGACACACAACAGTAAAATTTCGGGAATGAATACAGACATTAGTAAAGCTTCAAAAATGAAGACACGTGTGGGACACAGAAACTGGGCGACGCATCATGTTCTAGGCTCCCGGCCTAGTTGAGAGTACGGAGTAGCCCGCGGGGGACTAAACCAGAGAATAATGGAGTCGCCACCCGGTGTGAACCGGGATAAAGATTTAAGGCCGCACTCACCCCTCGCAAGGGAAGACCTCAAACAGTTGGGTTCGGAATGGTCTCTTACTTATGCCACTTGTAATGAAATGATTTGTGCAATAATTTAACCAAGCCTAAGCAACATTTATTTCCAAGGATAATTTACTCCTAAGTTCGCATGCATAAGTACAAGGCTCATATCTAAGTTTGCATATAACCTATGTCTGAATTTGCATACAACCTATTTGCATATAATCTATGTCCCAATTTGCATGCATAAAGATGAATTGAACTATGACAAGCATACAATGTCATAAGCACATTACATTTGATCATAAGCATGCCGGTAGATAATAATTGTACAATCATGCATGAAAGCAAATCGGAATAACGGCAAGCATATAACTTCATGAACATGTTGAATGGATGAATGCGGAAGCATAAGTAGATAACTATCGTGTAAACATGCATCATTAAAATGAACATGTGATCTTGTGGACACAATAAATGACTAACTGCGAGAACATGAACAATCAAAAAGGTAAATGAAAAGATGAGTAACCATGCATGAGATGTGATGGAAGAGGGCCTGTTTACCGTGGGTGTTCGTTTGGTGTTCGTATCCGCATTCGAACGGTAAACAGAAGGTTCGTGTTCGAGTAGCGTTCGTAAACGCGTTCAAACGGAAATGAAACAGAAAACATGCGTTCGTGCAGCGTTCTGAAACGCGTTCGAATGGGGTTACAGCAGTGACCTCCAAAATGCAGTAAACAACATGACACATACGTGAACGGATGAATAGATGACACCTAATAAATAATAACGGGCTACAAGGCGCGGCAAAGCATCGTGGTAAAAGATTTTAACCCCTCGACATAGGGGACCTTTAATCCAACTTACTAAGCCCATGCGCTAATAACATAATACACATAAAAACAAAGACAACAATATCAGACTTTGTATGCCTGATTGAACACATCTTACATTCAACCGAATATACGTCATCCGACGCGGCGAAGCATCTTGGTAAAGGATTTTAACCCCTCGAAACAGAGGACCTTTAATCCAGCTTACTAAGCCCATGCGCTAATGACATAATGCATATAAAAATAAAGACAACGATATCGGACTTTGTATACCCGATTGAACACATCTTACATTTAACCGAATATACGTCATCCGACGCGACAAAGCATCGTGGTAAAGGATTTTAACCTCTCGAAACAGAGGACCTTTAATCCAACTTACTAAGCCCATACGCTTTATCTCATCATTACACAAACAAATAACATGCAGAATTTAAATAACGGATAATAAACGAATCAAACAACATAAAACAAAATATGCGACGTTTGCTCAAGTGGTACGTGGAGTTGTATCCCGAGTACAGATCATACTACCGTCCATTCGGAATCGGCTATGAAATTTATGTCCGGGTTTCCATCCTATATACCACAAGAGGCGACACATTTTCCGTTTTATTCAAGGGCCATAACATACACCATTTCACAATACATGCATTTTCTATCTATTCAAGGGCCACAACATGCATCACTCCACAATAATCATGTAAATAAGATTCAATAAACAGTAAAAATACGAATAAAATGGATGTGAAAAGTGCCCTCAGGTCTAACCTTTTTCGTCGACTCTCGGATTCGCGTTTCACTGTGATCGGAAGGGTTAAATCTCCGCAACTTTTCCGGTTCACTGGTTTGCGTCTTTCCTCGCTGTTTCGCTGCTCAAGCTACTATTTTGACTCTGTTTCGCTGTTGTTTTGCTGCTATTTTGCTGCTGTTTTTGGTCACTGTTTGTAGTGTTTAGGGGACTGTTTTGTGGGTTATGTGGACTGGTTTGGGGGCAGTTTTCGTTACTATTTTGGGCGTTTTCTGGACTATTTTTCAGTGGTGTTTTGGACAGTGCAGTGATGGGAATTTATGCGGCAGTTTAGGACTAATTTTTGATGATTTTAAAAAGGAAATATGGGATGTAACGTGAAGGCAGTTTAGGCAGTTAGGGGTGATGCGTGAAGGTGGACAGATAGTGTTGAAGGTGTAGGCAATTTAGGCAGTAAGGCTTGTGGGGCATGTGGCGTTTGAAAGGGATTTGTGACGTGAATTTGTGGCTGACAGCGTGAGGGTGCATGGGGTAATTAACGTGAGTGAGAATAGGCTTTGAGTGAGTGTGTGCGTGGCTTTGTGGCTAGTGGACTGGGGGCAGTGACTTGGTTTCGTGAATAGTGCGTAGGCAGGGGATAGGTGGCGAGAGAGTTGGCTGATGCGTGAAGGGTTCGCGTGTGGCTGCTAAGGACGCTGTTCAAGACTTAGGATATTAAGGTTTTCTTTCTGAATTACCGTGAGAGAGGGCTCGGAGGGGTGAAGGGTCTTGGTTTTGGGTCTCTTTTATAGACAAAGGGGATGGGTGAATCATTGCTTGACAAGGAAGGGATTTGTGCATTAAATGAGGATATGATTTGGTGTTATGTAAGGAAAACACAAGATTGATTGGAGACAAGATTATGCTTAATTTGGAAGTTCTATATTTGATTGGGGGACATGTCTTGGCTAGATTACGAATATGATATATTTAATTTGTTTTGTTTAGGCATGATATTTTTTTATTAGGAAGGGATATATTTGATTGATTTTAATTTGGCATGATTTTATTTTAAATTGGTATGTGATTTTTAGATTTTATTTAATTTTGTCATGTGTTTAAATATATATTTAATTAATTTGGATGTGTTTTTATGGGCTTTGGTGGGCTAATTGGGCTTGGGTGTGAGGCTAGCAGCAAACCCAGAAATACTGACACCGTTCGAATGCCTATTCGAACGCTACATGAACGCCCGCAATCTGCTTGACGTTCGAACGTGGTCACGAACGCAACACGAACGAAAACAGTGAACTTATGAAATGAATCTGATGACATACTTATTCTGAATTTCCCCTTTCGACGTCTGTTTCCCGCGACTTCCGTGACATAAAAGGTAGTGCCTCTAAATGAGACTCATCATAGGGATTTATATGCAAAAATGCAGTGCCTACAACATGCATCAATAAAACTTCGGGAATGAAGATAAATATCAGTAAAACTTTGGGAATGAAGACATACATCAGTAAAACCTCAAGAATGTGGATGGACATCAGACTATGGAAAGCTTCGAGAATGGAGTAAAACTTTAAAAATGAGGATGAGCAATATCGGACAACTCCGAGAATATAGATAGACATCAGACAACTTCGAGAATGGTAATAGACATCAGACAATGGATAACTCTGGGAATGGGTAGAATATGGACATTAAAGTAGAGGTATCTCATCACTGATCGAAGCATCGAAGGGTCCGAGGGCCCATCAAACAACAACCAAACCATAGCCGACAAGCCAGGTAAGTAAAAACACATGCATGACTTTGAAGCATCGGAGGGTCCGAGGGCCCATCGAACATACCTTAAAGTCTGGCCGGATATGTATCGCGTTTCTAGTTTTATAAAAGGATTCGTTATTTTTTCTTCTTTAGCCAATTTACATAAAACCAAATCACTTTTCTTAACAAAACATATCTTTTCCCCAAAGAACACAACCTACATGCTATAAAATATAGACAAAACACACAAAAGAGGGGGATTGGGAATGAATTTTTGGAAGAATGATTTCTCTCTTTGAAAACAATAAACACCAAACACAATAACCACATCACTTCACTCAAAAAAAGATCCAGCAGCAACCATAAAGCTTTTAGACATATTCTCAATGCCAAGTAACGCTTGAGGTACGACCTGAGGGCCCTAAAACCTTAACTTTGCATATGTTATTTCCTGTCGTGTTGATGTCGTAGATCCAGCAGGACATCCTCCATGTCCTGCCAGACATAGATTTATCACACAAAAAATATGGCCACTCTACTACGTACATCTGGCTATCTGTACTTCTGTGGTATATAGGATGGAAACCCAAATGTAGATTCCATAAAAGATTCTGAATGGACGGTACTATATTTTGCACACGGGATACAACTCTACATACCACACGAAGATAGACGTGCATGATTTTTGCATTTATATTTGTCATCTTGCTTCTATTTTCTCTGATTATTTAATTACTGATTTATTATTTTGCCTTTGATCTAACCTTTTCTTTCGTTGTTCTGACTATTATATGAATATAATCCTGTGTTTCTTACCTTTCTGATTTACGTAGTAAATCCGGCCAGACATTTAGTACGTCCAGCTAGACATGACAATATATATCAGATAAGAAAAATTATTATTGATTTGATGATTTCTGGACATCTTGTAATTCTCTAAACCATTACATTATGTGTGATATAAATTGCGCATGTGTGATTACATTATAAGACATTTGGATCCTCTTTTGAGTCTGGATATTATACTAGCATCAGTAAGTGACCATTCTGAACCCAAATGGGTTTAAGGTCGGACCTTGTGAGGGTGTGGTGCGGCCATGAATCATTCCCAGTGTCTTATATTGGGTGGCGATTTCCTTTATTCTTCGGTTAGTCATTCGTAGACTAATCCATACTCTTTACAAGCTGCGAGCTCAACCGTGTCTTGGTCGCTGACGTCATAGACATAGTATTAAATCTCGTTTCGCTCCTACAATAGTTTATTATTATTTATTAATAAAAGGAATTTATTTTCTACGCATCATTACATCCATATTTTATGTGTATGTCATTAGAAATTATGTTAGATGAATGTTATCCAAAAGACGTTTGTGATTTTAAGAAGTCAACGATATTTATACGAATAAGTCTCTAATTAAGTTATTGGTAAAATGTGATTATTATACAGGACAATAATGTACCAATCAACCAATATTATTGTGCGTCGCCTAGATTGACATTTGATGTTAATAGAATGGATTTTGAGTCTCATATCATAAGGACATAAACAATAGATATCTTCATTAGTAGAATGAAATATCGAACATGACCACAAAAGCGTAAGATCACATGGTAATATTATCTAAGGTCATTGATCTTCCTAATAATAAATTAGTGTCGTTATATCCTCTGACCTGGGGTCACATGCTGACTTGTATGATAATACTAATGGTTTACTAGTATATCATCATTCGACTAGCCACGTCCTATGAATAAATGCTAGATGGTCTTAAACTATTAATGTACAAAGTCATGTGTGCTTCAAGAAGGGGTCAGATAGCTTTGATAATAAAAGCTAGATATGTTCCAATGAGACTCAAAGAAATGGATACAAGTTTTTAGTCAAAACAGTTGATATCTTAGAGATATGAAATCCACAAGATCAAGTTCTGAAATATATCCAGTAGTAAGGATTTGACCTGACCATGTTCCCAGACTCAATAGGGAACATAAATATCAGAAGGAATGAGATGACATGCTCGAAGTGTATTCTAACAGGTTCATATATTTTCCCACTTCATTCATTGACTAGGGCATACAGCATGCTGCTAGGCACTTACCCATGATCTGTGTGATATCATAGAGATAAAAATATTAAAGAGTTAAGATCATCCCACCACTACTCGATAATGAACCTTGGACGGTCGAACAAATTTTATTCTCATCTAAGTTACAAATTCAATGATTTTTATTAAAGGTTAATAAATGATTATTTTGGCAATTAATATAAAAATTAGATTTTCAATTAAAATAGGATTTTCTGATAAGATTAGGACATTCAGAATATTTCATAAATTTTAATTTAGTTAATAATTTCGAAATATAAAATTTGATTGTCAGGGTTAAAGTTTCCTAATTATTTTTTGGGAAGGAATCTTAAAAAGACCAAATATGATTTGAAAAGATCTTGGATTTTCCTTTGTATTGGGATACAAATGGAGCAATACCCATCTATAAATAAAGGTGAAATTCGGCCAAAGGGGTTAAGTCTATCCCTTGGCCGATTTCCTCAGTTTATCTCTATCTTTTTGTTGTTCCGAATTAGATCCAAGATTAATTCCAAGAACGTTTGTTTCTTGGATATTAAATCTAAGACATCGACATCCAAGAAAGAAAAATGGTTTTATTTGTACTCAAAGTGGGAGCATTTTGTTCATAGATGAGTTGTAATGTACTAACTAGAGATGCAACGCTTGGTGCACTACTATGGGGGAAAACTCAAAAAGACTCAAGAAAATGATAAACGCATTCAGATATGATTACTTTATCGTTGATTTTTATTTATGTTGATAAATAAATAATTTACTTGCATGTTTAAAATTAATAGAGATTAATTTTATTAGTATATTTATTTACATCAATAACGGCATAACCACGATCCTTAAAGTGGTTCTGGAAGAAAATTTTAAATTTCAGTCATATGGATTCTTCCAAGGTAACCCCAATTCTTAAGTGGTATCAGTAGCTTTGAGGTTATGTGGCTTTGACGAAAACAAATCAAAAGCATGTATTATGGATCCTATAGAGCACTATTCCATTAGGCTATTATTTTATATGGATAAAATTGTTGTTTTGGGCTGAAGAGTTTTTTGGTTACACTATAGATAGGGACTAATAATTCTGCAAACTTTCAACACAATTGGATTTCGAAAAGGTTGAGTTTTTTTTTTTGTGAAAGTCGCAGTGGACAGAACTTGGAAATCATGTGGAGAAGCTTCTACCTTCTCCAGCTCGCGAAGCACATCCCATTACATTGCTATGCACTCATCGAGTAGTGATGTGCACCATAACACGTCGCGACGCTCACACATTTCTGCAATGGAGATCAATTTTTAAAATTCTGAAAGCTTTAGGGCTTTTCTATAAATACCCAAAAATTCAGGGGTCAAACTATAATTTTCAAAATTATAAAATTGTACAAAGTTTCCAGAATTTATTTTTAGTAAAATTAGAATTCTTATCCCATTAAAATTCAATTTTTGAAAGAATCTTAATGGAATTGGAGTTGTTGCAAGTTTTAAACTTAAACTTCCTTTTAGGAAGTCAAACCCAAATTTGAGTTCTAATTGAATCAAAACTAATTTTTTAACTCACCACACTAATCCTAATACAAATTTGATTAAATCTTTAATAATTTAATATGATTAAAATATTAATTGATAAATAATCAAATAATATATTTTAAAAGTTTCAAGATTATTATAGGATTATACTAGCCATGAAAGCCTAAAACTTTCTCGAACAATGAGATACTAAAGAGAACTCTGTCACCAAGGCGATAAGAGCCTAAGAAGGTAGATACTTAAGTGGTCACGGCGGACCCTCTAATATTTTGAGAGTTTTCTCTAGAACTGAATTGTGAAGGATTGTCTTAAACCCAAAGGAACAGTTTTATTAAATTTTAATAAAAGATTATGATCCCCTCGTCCAGAGCCAAACATAAAAGTTATATAGTAAAATGTGCTTATGCATGATGTTTAGTGAAAGTATAAAATACAAAAACATCAAGACGCACTAAAAGAAAAGACCTAAATCTATATCAAGGTGTGAATGATTAAATAATCCTCAAGATTAAATATTAATATTTAACCTTTCAACACGGTCAATTAGCTCACTAAATATATGTTGGCAAATCCCAAAACCCATTAGGTGAGGGACCCTCATATGTTTAAATACTATTTGACTTGTTCCTCTATGTAGCCTAATGATTGTAAACCTAAAACTCATTAGGTGAGGGCCAATCAAATGTGTTATGTGACGAAAGGTGTTGGGCCTAACTTAACTAGTGAAGATGTCAAAACCCATTTAGTGAGACATTATTTGCTAGAGGGGGAAAAGTCGAGACTTGTACAGAGATATAAAATAAAAGGAGTTTTGACTCATTGAAGATGAAATGCCAAAACCCATTAGGTGAGGTATGACATCAACGATGAGAATTCGATAACCCACTAGAAATATATCCCACAATATTTCCGTATAACACATTGGGGAGTGTGGAATTCGAATAAAATTAGTGGGAGTAACATTGCTTAAAAGACCTTAAACTTTGGTAAAAACTTATTATTTAATTACTAACAAACTATTATTTTCAACACAGCGCGTGATATAAAATGAATCTATTAGCAACAATACTTGACAAACATAAACTCATTGACCTAACCTTTCTAGATTGGCGTCATAAGCTCAATATTGTCTTAGATTACGAGCGTCTCTACTATGTTCTCGATATAATAGATCATGATCCTATTAATGATGATACGTCTGTTGAAAAGATTGTTGTTTATCACAAGTGGCTCAATGATAAACTCAAGGTGAGAAGCTATATCAAAGCCTCTATAAGCTCAGCTTTGCAAGAGCAATACGAAAGGTTTGACTCATCGATCGAAATCATGGAACATCTACAAGAGTTATATGATGAAAATAGTGAAACTGTTAGATACTATATTACTAACACGTTATTCAAGATGAAAATGGAAAAAGGGACTCATGTCTCTGATCATGTGCTCTAAATGATCAATTTGATTGATCAAGCATATACATTTGATATAAAACTAACATTCAAAGTTAAGGTGGATTTGATCCTATAATCCATTCCTCCCGCTTTAAAGGGATTTTTTTCCAACTTCAACATGAACAAGTTGATTAGATCAACTAGGTCACTTAGTGAGCTTCATGGCTCATTAAAGACCTATGAAAAGGCCAAAAATATCTTAATGGTTATAGGAAATGAGAAATGGGTTGTTCTTGTTGTCTCTAATCCTAACAAGGGTAAGAAAAAAAGAAAGGACAAGAAGCAAGCTCCTAAGAAAAATAAGCCCACTGAAGACATATCGAAGAAAGGAAGAGAAAAGAAGGTCCAAGATGAGATATTTTATTGCAAGAATAAAGGACAAGAGAAATGACAAGAAACAAGTTCCGAAAAAATTTGCCCACAAGAGAAATATCGAAGAAAGGAAAAAAAAAGCCCAAAAAAAAAGAACTGTCCTCAGTACCTTGCGAGCTTGAAGAAACAAAAAAAGGTACATCATCATTCTTTGTTATTGAAATAAATCTTGGAATAAGTTCCATATTTCATTCATGGATTTTAGATTATGTTGATACCTCAAATATTTGTTTGTCTCCGCATATTTTAAATAGTAAAAGTTTGTTCAATGAAGGCGAAATGATCCTCAAAATTGGAAAAGGAGAGCTTGTCTCCGCAACCACCTTAGGGACGTGTCATCTTCTTATGCCATCAAGACATTTAATTTTATTAGATAAAGGTTTTTATTTTCCTAGTGCAATAAGGAACATTGTTTCCATTCCAGTTTTGACGAAATGTAATTATAAATTTCATTTTATCAATGAGAAATACAATATTATTTATTTGAATAAATTTATTAGCATTGTATTAAATATAAATGGATTATATGTCTTGCAAATGAATGATAATACTAATAATGAATTAAACACAGTAACAACAAAACGACCAAGTGATAATCCCAATTCAAGGTTCTTTTGGCACTTATAAATTAAGTAATATTGAAGACAAACGGATTTCACAATTGAAGAAGGAATACTTACTTCCTTCATTAGGCTTAGAACTTTATCCAACTTGTGAATCATGTCCCAATGGAAAAATGACCAAATCACCTTTTGTATGACAAAATGAAAGAACCAAAGAAACCTTGGAACTTATACATACTGACGTATAATGGCCAAATGTGGTTTTCAATACTTTGTTATTTTCACTGACGATTGTTCAAGATTTGGGTATTTGTACCTAATGAAATATAAGTAAGATACTTTTGAAAAGTTCAAAGAGTATAAGAATGAAATAGAAAACCAATTGGGAAAAAATATCAAAAATCTACGATATGATCGTGGAAGATAATATTGAAGTATGAATTTCAAGATTATCTTAAATATCATGAAATTGTATCACATGTAACACATCCTTATACACATCTATGTAACGTTGTCTCTGAAAGGAGAAATCATACTCTATAGGATATGGTATGTTCCATGATGAGCTTTGTTGACATAACAACGTCCTTTTGAGGATACGCTCCCCAAACAGCATTGCATGTTCTAAATAGAGTTCCAACCAAATCTACACCGAAGACCTCATATGAGATGTGGTATGGGAAACATCCTAACTTAGGATATTTGATGATTTGAGGTAGTCCAACTTATGTAAGGGAAGACTTTATGACAAAGCTTGACTCAAGTTTTTCAATTTATAGGATATCCTAAGGATTCAATGGGATATTACTTCTATATTTTCTCTGATCACAAGATCGTGGTTAGTAGGAGTGTTACTTTCCTTGAGGACCGCATGGTTCAAGAAGGAAGTACTGTAAAAGAAGTAGACTAAAATGAAGAAGTCTCTAGAAGATAATTTTGAAAATCAAATTGACTTGCCTCAGAAGGAACAAGAACAAGTACAACAAAAAAAAACCTTGAGAAACACAACCACTTCATAGGTCAATTAGGGAATCTCGCACTCATTTGAGATATACCCTAGTCAATCAATAAGACTTTTAATCTTTCATGATTGGTGAAGCTGTTCATGTGGATGACCCCAGAAACTGCGAAGAAGCAATATTGGACATTGACTCTTCTAGATAGCTTGAAGTTATGAATTCTGAAATGGAATCCATGTATTCTAATCAAGTATGGACACTTGTTGATCCTCCTGAAGGAATTAGTCCTATTGGGTGTAAATGGGTCATCAAGAGAAAGATTGAAAATGATGGTAAAATATAGACTTATAAGGCTAAACTAATGGAAAAATGATATACTCATAAACAAGGGATTGGTTATTGACCGGCGTAAACACACACGTATAACGCAAGCGCACGTATCGTTCAAGTAGTATAAAAATATCGATCCCACGAGGACTTAATATCTAATCTATTAATTTTATGAAGTCAAATGATTACTAGTATCTAACAGGTGTCTGATTGATTTGAAATGGTGACGATTCTAAATTTAAAAACAAGTAAATAAAATTGTTCGAAAGTAGGTTTTAAGAAAATTCAATATTAAAAACTATCTAGGGTTGTGATTTCTTCCAATATCATTTTAAAGATGAAGTGGTTATTTATGTTTTTGTAATAAATCGGTTTACTAACCTGGAACACTAAATTATGCAAAAGCCTCTGTCGATGGTCAACGTAAATACCCAGTTTAACCAATTGAACCATATGTCTATGTCAACCAAATTATCTGGATTCATTAAGTTTAAGTTCCAATTATGGCTACCCCCGTCCGACAGGTATATGTCTATCCTGTAAGGAAATCTATTAAAGGGTTATCTATCCTCAAGGAAGATCGTGGGCTATTAAGTCTAAGGCTGAAACCTAAAATCCCTATGTCTAGTTCATTTTAGATTTACCACATCAATCTTATTGGTGATCAGACAACAAGAAGCATTAATTAAGACTTAATAAGTAAACCTTTAAATTACCCAAACTATAATTTAACCTTTATAAACCGGTGATATTGGATTTCATCACAACCCCAGATAATTGGCTTAGTTACGACACATATTTACGGGTAGTAAAAAAAACTTAAATAAAATAAAAGACATAAAGTAAAATACTGAAAATTAAATGCTGAAAAGTAAATGCTGAAAAGTAAATGCTGAAATTAAATACTGAAAATTAAATGCTAAAAATAAATGCTGAAAGTAATTGCTAAAAAGTAAATTGCTGAAAAGTAAATTGCTGAAAAGTAAATAAAGTAAAATTACAATAAAAGAAAATGCTGAGGTAAAAGGATCCACTTTTATTACTTCTATTTTAGATATCTCCCTTAATATAATATATTAACTTTGCATGATAATTACCAACCAGCCATATAGGCGGTATCCAGATTAAGTCAAATTAATAATTAATTACCAACCGACCAATCAGGCGGTATCCAGTTTAGTCAGGTTAAAACCAATTTAAATAATTACCAACCGACCAATATGGCGGTATCTTCGTTAAGTCAGGTTTTAACTAGTTTATATATTATAATTAAGGGAGATTAATCTAAATATTAGTAATAAAAGTTTTACCTTTTACCCCAACAAAGGGGAGTTACCTCCTCATTACTGAAAAGTAAAAACTGAAAATTAAATAAAGAAAAGTATTGTGCGTAAAAGTAAATTGCGGAAAGTAAAAACTGAAAAGTAAAGGAAGAAAGTGCGAAAACGAAAATAATTACTGAAAGCTGTAAATAAACAAATAAGATACAATCTTCTTAGTATTCTTAAAGAATTCCTTAGAAGAAATTATGAATTTTACAAATGAAATGGCTTGGTATTTATAGGCAAAATTTTGCCTCCATCGATATCTGAGTAAAAAGTTATGCCCAAAATACGACAGATGCGCAAAACTGGAATTTCCAAAACTGCACTTCGTCAAAACGCCCTTTCAAGTTTCCAATCTCCAAAATTAAAATATCAAGTCCAATAATTGCCCTTATCTGACCCATATTTCATCCTAAATGATTTCATTGAGACCCGATATTATTTTATCTGCAAAATAAACTAAAACAAATCAAAACGTTCATCAAACCCGAGAAACTAAACAAAATATTAAGTTAAAGGGGCGGTAAATATTGATATATTTTCCGCTCATCAGTTATGAAGAAACATTTTAGCCAGTAGCCATGTTAAAATCAATTAGAATTCTATTAGCAATACCAGCTTTTATGACTATGAGATTTGACAAATGGATGTCAAAACGGCGTTTCCGAATAGATTTCTGATGAAGACATTTATATGAAAAAACCAGAAAGTTTTACATCTAAATGAGATAGTCATAAAGTATGCAAGCAGCAAAGATTAATATACGGTCTAAAGCGACCATTTAGAAGTTGGAATCTACGATTTTATATTGGAATCAAAACTTTTGGTTTTATAAAAAATATAGATGAGCCATGTGTTAATAAAAAGGTCTATAGGAGCGTGTATCGCATTTTTGATATTGTAGATGACATATTACTATTAGAAAATGATGTTTCTACGATGACATCGGTCAAAGTTTGGTTATCCAAAACATTCTCAATGAAAGACTTGGGAGAAGCAACTTAAATTGTTGGTATAAGAATTTGTAGAGATAGATCCAGAATAATGATTGGTTTATCCCAAAGTCTGTACATAGAAAAGGTGTTCAAGAGATTCAATATATTGCACTCTAAGAGAGGCTTATTTCCTTGTAGGCATGGATTCATCTATCTGGATCGATGAGTCCTAAAACACCTCAAGAGAGAGCATGCATGAGTCAAATACTATATGCATCTTCCATAGGTAGTCTCATGTATGTAATACTATGTACAAGATCAGGTATTGCATTTTTTGTTAGTTTAACAAGTAGATTTCAATATGATCCAAGAGAAAATCATTGGATAATAGTCAAGGTAATCTTCAAGTACTTAAGAATGATTAAGGATTTGATATTGACTTACATATCACCCGAACTGAAAGTATGAGGGTTTACAGACTCAGACTTTCAGAAAACACTAATGATTATAAGTTGACCTCTGGATTCATTTTCTTATGTAATATAGTAGCAGTTAGTTGGAAGAGTGCCAAGCAATCCACTATTGTGGACTCCACTACTGAGGTAGAATACATAGTAGCTGTAGAAGCAGCAAATGAAGTGATTTGGATGAAGAAGTTTGTTACAGAACTATGTGTGGTTCCAACCATTGAAGGTGCATTCCCTTTGCGCTGCAACAACAATGGGGCAATAGCATAAGCCAATGAACTTATGTCACACCAGAAGTCCAAACACATTCAACGAAAGTATCACATACTCAGAGAATATGTTGTAGAGGGATAGATGAATATCTTTAATCCAAAAATAATTTGTGATTATGAGAAGTCAATCATATTTATACGAATAAGTCTCAAATTAGGTTCTTGGTAAAATATGATTATTATACATGACAATAATGTACACTCGATCAACATTGTTGTGTATCGCCTAGATTGACATTTGATATTAATATAATGAATTAAGAGTCTCATATCATAAGGACATAACAATATATATTTTCATTAGTATAATTAAATATCAAACACGACCACAGAAATATAAGATCACATGGTAATATTATCTAAGGTCATTGATCTTCGTAATAATATTTTAGTGTCGTTATATCCTTTAACCTGAGATCACATGTTGACTTGTACGATAGTACTCATGGTTTACTAGTATATCATCATTCGACTAGCCACGTCCTATGAATAAATGCTAGATGGTCTTGAGCTATTAATGTATGAAGTCATGTGTGCTTCAAGAATGGATCTTATAGCTTTGATAATAAAATCTATAGTGTTCCAAGTGTTTGGGCAATTGTGAAACCCCTAGGGTCGGATCAGTGCCCCACACATCAGAAGTGGGTCTAACCCATAGATATCCATCATGGGTGTAATTTTAAATAATTTAATAAAATAATATATTCCATTACGAGTGTATAGGAAAAAACCGGGGCTAAATCGGAGTCCGAAAACTCCAGAACGAAGCAAAATAAATTCAGCGCATGTACCGCGTACCGTGTGCGCGGTACCGTAGCGCCCAGCTTAATTTTTTTTTTTTTTATTTCAAAAGCTTTTCCTTCAGCTCACTTTCCAGTGAGCTGAAGGAATCAGGGTCTAATACCCTAATTTCTTTCAGTCTTCCCTATATACTTCAAAAACACCCAAAATTAATTTTTAATTTCAAAACCAATATCAACAAATGTTATAGAATAAAAATCAAGTTTTTCAAAATATAAAATATTTTTACAAAAATAAAACTTTATTCTAAATATGCACTTGCGTAAATTTTGAATCCAATACATAAACCAAATTAGAATCCCAATAAGAAATGTCTCATGAACAATTCTAGGTCACCCAAAAGTGGTCAAGTGATTCTAGAATGGTAGCCATAGCTCTAAGCTTTACTCTAGAGTTCCAAACTCTAGTTTTATGTTTATGTCTAACATAAATATTTTGACCTAATAACAAGCATATTGTGTTTATACTTCCAAAGCATCTTAACACAATTTATTAGCCTTATTTCAACATTAAGCTTTGTGATCATGCATCCAATACATAAAATAACATAACTTAAGAGAAGTTCAAACTTACTAGCAAGTTTGATGCAAAGATCCAATCTCCTTCTCTTGTTGAAATGGTAGGAGAACCTCCAAGGTTTGCAAGCTTCACTCCCAGATCCAATCTTGATTTCAATGTTAGCAAACTTCAATCCAAGATCCAATCTTGATTTCTCCTAGATGAAATGTTGTAGAGACCTCACAAGCTTCTCTAACTTAGGCTAATTTCTCAAAAAAATTGCTTGTACTTAGCTTTTCAAGCTTTTGTTTTGCTTATGCTTAATTAAAACCTTCCTAAAGCTTGTTATTTATAGCTAAATTTAGGCAATTTTTAATTAATAAAAGTTGTAATCAACTTTTATGTGGGCTTAATCTAACTTGTCCAAATATGTATAATTAGGTGTGACTAATCTCTATTGTCTCCCACTTTGATTTAATCCAATTAAATCAACTAAAACCACATATTATTACATACTTACAATTACCATAATATCCTCAAATGGTATAGATAATTATGATTTTACAATTAAGGCTTTGTGTAATTATTGAATTAATCCAATTAATCCAATTAGGTCAAAGTAAATAATCAATGTTATCCAATAACACTTGATTATCTTAGTTGATAATTATAATATCGAATATTATCTTTTATAAAAATTAATCGGCTACCCAAGTGCTCAACGAGTACACTTCATATTGGGACTCTCTAAGTACAGACATGTTCGTCATATAAGCCTAGCTGATATGTACGCAATTCGACCACCTCTGAATTCGCGAAGAACACAAACGACCTTTCTGAACTATACAAGTCGAGGTCATCACATATGTTTAACAATCCCTCTATCGTAGGCTATCCGAGTTGTGCTTAGGAAACATAGAATACACCGTCAAGTTTCTGAGCGCAAATCTCATGTCGACATGTCCATGATTCTTCATAACTGATGTGATCCACCCTAGGTGATCGACTTTGGCCAAAGCATTAAGAATCATGACTTTATCACACGGATACCCAAACCCCTTATGGTACGCATACGGGCCAACAGATCCTATCTTGCTTCGCACTTGATTATTAAGTGCATCGGTCCACACCCAACGAACATCTAGAGGCCAGACCATGAAAGTTTTCTGAAATACTTGGCATCAAAGTGTGGAAGATCTCACACAAAATCAATGTTATCTTATAGTCAAATGATTACATATGCCACTCGACTCGATGAGATTCCTATTGACGGTGGTGTGTACTTCCAACTATTACGAATCATCTTTGAGTCATACAGTATTTGGTCCAACCAATACCCACACATCTATACGAGTTTCCAAAACTCATGGTACATCGGGTTAAACCATTAGAACTCCAATTCCAATATACGACATGTGCTCGTTGTAGGAAACAATTTCCTTGTGCAACGAAGTGGTTTAGGCACACGGATCGGATTTGAAAAAAATTTCTACCCTTCTCCTTTAATTGCCGAATGGAACCAATAGTACCACTGAAGTTTTGCTACTGTTTTAAGAAAAATTTCAGCCCCCGAACAGCCCTCGAACAGCAATACAAAATCGGACTATTTTAGCACCCGAAATATGCCCAGCACACTCCCGAACAGCCCCTGAAATTGCATGGACAGTGGCTGTGTATTGGTTCTGATTTTTCACTTGAAAACAGCCCCAACACAGCTCGAAAACGCCACTATATGTTCCAAAAAAAATTTTGGATTAAAACGAAACCAAACCGGGTTCCATTTCACCAAGTAAATAGGCGACATTGAGCAATATGTAGCCTCACTGCAGTGAACAAGGAAACAAGATGAAGATGAAGAAAAGTTCGACACCACAAAGTCATCCGAGCTATGTCCCGTTACCAATAGATACTTGTGTGGGCAAGACTCAAAAAATAATCCCTAAATTATTTCGTGATTGAGTCACACAACAACTTTTGTTTTGGATTTTTATTTTTCTTGTGTTCTTCTTTTTCTATCTCAACAATTGAGAGGATTTGGTAGAAGATCAAAAGGTGGCTAGGGTTATAATGAGAGATTAAGCAAAAAATAAAAATCAAATTTTCTTTTATACTTAGGATTATTTATTTCCAAAACAAACAAATCTCCTCCCTGTTGGACAATTATGACCCATAGCGTCACTATTTGTAAAAGACATTGTGGTTTTTGTAAAAATTAAATATGTGACAATGGAAATTGCTATTTTATCATTTTGTAATTTGATTACTTGAATATATAAATGATAAAAGTCCTTATGATTAGTTCCGGATTAATAAGATATGAGACAATATCAATCCACAAAGGTTTAATCATTAAATATCCCTAATTGTAGTATTATCGAGACTGGACATCAATAATGCGGAATAGACTAGTATTGCACTTGTGCGTGTTACAGAAGCGTAACAACATAGTTCTCATATATTTAAGTATTGGATACTTATGCAAGTGTGATAGGAGGTTGTGTTTACCGATGGTACGGAAATAGTTTGCTCGAATAGACCCCTCGAAATCCCATTGGTAGTATGACTATGTGTCTATGGGAATCCGATTCAGGGTAGGTGTATTTGGTCTTAACCTGAGACTTGCATCGCTAGTACTTGCGACAATCAATACACTTTGGTTTTGGTCGTTCGGGACTTTAACAGGTTTTGTGTACGCCTCTTCTTGGTTTATTGAGAATCGTAGTGTATTGAGTGTGATGTCAAGACAGAAGTATCACTTTAGTCATATGGAGATAATGATCACGCAGAGATACAGAACTGGTTCTCTATTATGTTGCAACTATCGGGATAATATGACAAAGTCATGATTATCCGATTATAGAGACTAGTTGCTTGTGATCCGATATATGCTTCGTACGGGGCAAACACTATTCCAGCCCCAGGCCTTGCATGTGACATCAGATACTGGATCGCAATACATAATACTATGTATACTACGTCTGACAAAGATTATATATTCCTTAAAGAATATTTCTGGAGAATTGGGTAGGCACGGTGCTTTGCTAGAAGCCAACCATATCTTGTAAATCGGTAAAAACGTGGTACCGGGTATGCACGTATTCAGATAGTTTGACAACCGGATTTACTGCCAACATATCCAGAGATCTCATGGGTCGCTTCCCGAAGATTCACCGATGACGTATGACTCGAACATAATTAATCTAAGATTAATTACGGCGAGAATTTATCTGGGATAAAATTCAATTAAAAGAGACAGAACAATTAATTTGGAATTAATCGATTAAAATAATATATTCGATATATTAAATGAAATTAGATTTCATAACATAATTAAAATTGGATTTTAATTCGGGCGAACGAATTAATTTAGAATTAATTCACGAGCGACTTTAATAGTAATTTTGCTAGGCATAATTATTTAATTAAATTTGATTTAATTAAGTCGCAACGAAAAATTCATTAATTTGGAATTAATGAACCCGAGCCCTGAATGTGTTTGCGGGCCTACTCGGATTTTGAATTAAAGTGCGGCCCACAAGTCACATCACATGTCCATCAAGTGTCAAAGTTGTGTGATGGGAGTGGTTGGGGACATTAAATGCAATTTTCCCTCCAAAAATTTGCTTTAGCTTTTTGTAAAAGTATATACCAAATTTGAGAGACTTTTTGGTATTAGGTTTTTTAGAAAAGCATATACCAAAATTTGAAAAGCTCTCCCTCTCCAATTCTCTCATTGCCGTGAGTTTCAAAGAACCAATGGGAAATTTTGTTGTAAAATTTATCTAGTGCTAGCACATAAAGAATCATACAAAGGTGATAGGGAAACTTTTCCCATTGAGTTTGGAATCAAACTTCAAAGTTTGGAGCTCAAACATACAATCAAAGAAAGCTTGGAGCACTTCAAATGAGGAAAATTTTTGTTATCAACACATCCAACGAACCGATCAAAGTGAGTATAATTTCCGCTATATTCCTTTGCGTATTCACACATGTTTTATGCTTAAATGATCTTGGGATTAACCTTAGAAACCCAACAATGGTATCATGAGTCTATTTAAGCATGAAAATGATTAGGGTTCATAATCTTGAATTTGGGTATTTTGCTTGGAGCATGATTTTATCAAATGATGTTTGAGTATGCTTAGATTATGATAACTTAGAGTTATGCATGATTAATTTTATAAAAAAAAATTGATTAGATAATTTTCCCAAAAATTTTGGCTTGGCCGAAAATATAGGAACCCTAAACTCATGTTGATTTTGAATTTTTAGACCATTGGATGTGTTTAAAATGTTTGGATATATTGATTTGTGATTTAATTGGATTGAATTCAAAATTAATGAAAAAATATCCATATTGCCGTGAGCATCAAGAAGCATGTTAGACTTGATTTTTCTTCTATAATGTTGGACATGTATTGAAAATAATAAAGCATGATTAATTATGTAAATTAGTATTTTGGAAATGTTAATTTAAATAATTAATTATGGCTATACACTTGAATTAAATAAATTGTGATATTTGGAATATTAGAATTTAATTAATTATGCTTAATTTGGAATTGGGCTAAAATTATTGTATTTGGGCCTAATGGGCCAAGTTGGTTTAGGACAATTGAATTGGATCCAAATTGGGCCTAAAACCATACCATTAAGTCCAAATATAATAAATGGATCTTTAAATAATTAATTGGGCCTAATGGGCCAAAATTAATTTTATGGCAAATGGTGATTCCTTATTGGGCTTTGGTTGCCAAAGTCCATGCCTTAAGAAATTAATTGAAAGCCCATTGGACTTTAATTAATTGACATTGGATGTTAATTGGGCTTTGAGACCCATTAAGATTAGATTTAGAATCCAAATCATAAAGGCACATAAAAGTGTAATTATTTAATTTGGAATTAAATAAAGAATTAGTATTGAATACAAATTAAATTGGATTTAAAATTGTAGTTCAATATAATTAGAGAATACGCACTTTGAGTACTTATTCTCAAACGAGTTGGACTCGCGCAAATCTAATCGTTGTTTGAACATTGGATGATCACTTAATTCAAAGATTAATTAATTGGATTAGATTGATTGAATAACATGCTTTGTGTGAATACATGGATGTATTGTATGAATAATGTATATCGGATGGATATTAGATGGGTGAGGGCAATTTTGGAAATTATTGTAATAAATTTAGAATTTATTAAATTGGACATGCGTGTCCAGCCTTTATCTCTCAATTCTTTGTAATTCTCTTCTCACCAATTCACCTCAATGTAATGAGGTTTCTTTATTGTATTATGTAATTGGGTAGAAGTTAGAATGGTGATAGCCGGGGAGAGGAAATGGAGTGATTTGTTCTAGGAACAATTTGTGAGATATTCATCCGCATATCATTATTAATTTATTTATCGCGCTTTATTATGCTTTTAGAATGCATGCTTAAGGGTGTATGATGAGACCTAATCAAAGATAATTAATTGGTTGCCAATTACGCGAAAAACCCTCAATCAAATATTAAGCGTTTTCCTCCATTGAATGGTTCTTTCTCAAGATCCAAGATTGGCATTGGTTTATTGGCCAAAGTCAAGATCAATGTCCATCGCGGATATGTTTGAACCATGAAAGCTTTGTTCCATATCGCATGTCTTGGGCAAGTTGTGATTTGTTGGCCAAAGTCAAGGTCACTTCTTGTTCATCGACATGGATTACGAAGTTTTCCAAGGTCAATGGGTCCCGCTTAACTGGAATCATTAAGCTTGTTGAGCCAAAGCCAAGGCTTAGTTGATTCAGAGGAAAAGGTTAGGAAAATATATTGGATATATTGGCATATATATTTCGGACTTGGAGGTCCACCTACTGGATCTAGGAATTGGATGAGATCCAATTGATCTTAGAGATCTACCTAGTTAAATATCATACAACTTGTTGGCCAAAGTCAAGGTTGTGTGTTATTTAACGGGATCCTAGCCCACTAGGAAACTAGGTTTCCCGAGTACTCAACAAAAGGTTAGAGGCTCGCCGAAAAATAGTGGGAGGCCAGCATTGAATTTGCAATTTCGTTCAAATACTTGGCATTACGCGCTTTCAAATTATTTCGTCAATTTTATATAATTATTAGTTGGACTAATATTCTATTATTTTTCTTGTAACAGTTGGACTGTACCCAAATATCGTTAATTGAATAGTTTGACTATTGCAATTAAGATGGCTGGAAAGATCGGAGTTAGAGATATTATCATGGGCGAAAATGTCTTCAATAGCGCGAACTTTCCTGACTGGGAGATGAACCTCAGGATTGTCCTGGGGGCTGAGAGACCTCTCGGGCCTAAGCCCGGAAATGAGCAACCGCTTGAGCTTGAGCTTTGGAAGACTCATAGCGATGACATCTCAACTGCTCAATCCGTCATGCTCGCTGCGATGACCCCTCAATTTCTTCACCAAAACAAGGGATTGGATCCATATACTATGATGGAAAAATTGAAGGACCTTCATCGATCTAACCTTAGATCGCAAAGGTATAAATTGCAGAAGAAGCTCTTTCGCTCGAATGTCAGAGGGTACATCTGTTGAGCACCATGTGTCGCAGATGATTGCTGACATTGAACAGCTGGGCCAGCTAGGCATAACCTTTGAGGCTGAGACTTCTATAGATTTGATATTGCAGTCTCTTCCTGACAGCTGGAGCGGGTTCATCATGAACTACAATATGATGAACCAAGACCATACTCTTGGAGAGCTGATGGCAATGCTGCGTGAAGTAGAAAAAGATCTATTAAATGGCAAAAAGCACGAGGCGCACTTTGCTTCAACATCTCAGTCTCCCAAGGCTTGGCCGAAGGCTACTGGAGCTGTAAAGAAGAAGAAGAATAAGAAGGGCAAGGCCAAATCGTCAAAGTCTTCTGGGAAGGCAAATGACAAATCCCAAGATGTATGCATGCAGTGTGGCAAACGGGGTCATTGGAAGTGTGACTGCCATGAGTACAAGGTGCACATGAAGGAAATCAAAGCCGGCAAGGCACCGACTTCAGGTATGTTTGTTATAGAAATAAACATGTCTAATTCTAGTTTTAAAAATTGGATTTTTGATTCTGGTTGTGGTACTCATATATGTACTGATATGCAGGATCTGCAGATTAGCAGGAGACTGACCTCAGGGGAGATTGATCTACGAGTTGGAAACGGGACTAGAGTCGCTGTTTTAGCTGTAGGAACTTATATTTTGGAACTGCCCTCGAGGCATGTATTAAACTTATCAGACTGTTATTATGTACCTAGTTTGACTAGGAATATTATATCTGTATCTTTATTAGCCCAATGTGGGTATACTTTTGTTTTTAGAAACACTGGGTGTTTTATGTATAAAAACGATATGGAGATATGCAGTACTGATGTGAATAATGGTCTCTATATTTTGAATAGAAATCAATCTCAAACATATAATGTAACAAACAAAAGGCTTCAACTAAGTAACAAAGATGAAACTTATATGTGGCATTGTCGTCTGGGACACATTAACAAGACTCGCATATCTACACTTTCGAAGAGTGGGTACTTGGAAGGATTTGATCCAAATTCATATGACGTCTGTGAATCTTGTTTATTTGGAAAAATTCCTAAAACACCTTTTAGCGGTAAAGGTGCACGTGGCACCGAACTGTTAGCCCTCGTTCATAGTGACATATGTGGATATGAATACTTCGTAACCTTTACGGATGATGCATCGCGTTATTGTTATCTTATGAGACACAAGTCGGAAACCTTTGAGAAATTCAAAGAGTTTCGACACGAAGTAGAAAAACAGACCGGAAAAAGTATTAAAACATTACGGTCTGACTGTGGTGGAGAATACTTGAGCAATGAGTTTCTCGATTACTTGAAAGAGTATGGTATTCTTTCATAGTGGACTCCTCCCGGAACACCTCAATTGAACGATGTGTCCGAACGGAGAAACCAAACTTTGTTGGACATGGTATGGTCGATGATGAGTCGCACAGAGCTACCTATTTCCTTCTGGGGATATGCATTGAACAGTGCAATACTTATTTTGAATAAGGTTCCGTCAAAGTCTGTTCAACAGACTCCGTATGAAATATAGACAGGAAAGAAACTGTGTTTCTCATCCTGAAGATTTGGGGTTGCTGGGCATACGTTAAACGTTTGGATGGTACCAAACTTGAACCAAAATTGGATAAGTGTCTATTTGTAGGTTATCATAGGGAAACCAAAGGATATTACTTCTACAACCCACAAGAGAACAAAGTATTTGTTGCTCTACAAGCGGTTTTCCTTGAGAATGAATTCCTAAAATCAGAGTGATACTGTTCGTGACACCGATTCCTTAACGGAACATGAACAGTTCATCAGGGATGAGACTGTACCACAATCTTCGAATACACAAGAATCACGTAGGTCGGAGAGAGTCAGAAAACAACCTGAGAGGTATGGGTTTCTGATCTCACCTCATGTGGATATTAATCTTATTGAGGAAGACGAATCGGATAATGCTTGTTATTGCTACATATTTCGATTATGAAATATGGCAGATGGATGTCAAAACCGCTTTCTGTTGATCTCTAATACAATCCAAGATCATAATAAGCAATGA
Source organism: Zanthoxylum bungeanum (assembly GCA_019454045.1). Taxonomy (NCBI): domain Eukaryota; kingdom Viridiplantae; phylum Streptophyta; class Magnoliopsida; order Sapindales; family Rutaceae; genus Zanthoxylum; species Zanthoxylum bungeanum. The sequence goes on from SKCR01033772.1 coordinate 158,899, forward strand.
AAAATTGTGAATACATAAAAGAAGTATGGCGGAATCATACATACAATGAACGGTTTTAGGATGTGTCAAACTCAAAAAATTCTTCAAGATTTTCGGCCAAGCTCCAAGCTTTGTCTTTTGATTCCAAGCTATTGGGATGGTTTCCCTATCACCTTGGATGATTCCTTGATGTGCTAGCAACTTGAAAATTTGCAACAAATTTTCTTCTTCTTCCTTGTGTAGCCCACGGCAATTGAAGAAAAATGGGGAGAGTATTTTTCTTCTCAAAACCGAGAGAGAGAGAGATGGAATGAGTTGTGTGTGTTGACTTATATTTTGATTTCAAAAATCAATTAAAATGATATACCAAATATTTGGTATTAGTCATTCATTCCATCAACTTGAGTGTAAGGCAAGTCATCATCACTCTGACCAAAACCCATCACCAAAAGTAACTAAAGTGCAAGTGATGTGACAACTGATGTGACATGTGGGCCCCACTTGATTCAAAATTGGAGTGGGCCCGAAAACACTCCCGGGCTGGAATAGTGTCTGCCCCGTACGAAGCATATATCAGATTACAAGCAACTAGTCTCTTTAATCGGATAATCATGACCATATCATATTATCCCGATGGTTGCAACCAATTTAGAGTACCAGTTTTGTATCCCTGCGTGATCATCATCTCCATATGACTGAAGTGATACTTCCATCTTGACATCACAACTAATACACTACGATTCTCAATAAACCCATAAGAGGCGTATACATAACCTGTTAAAGTCTTGGACGACCAAAACCAAAGTGTATTGATTGTCGCAAGTACTAGCGATGCAAGTCTCAGGTTAAGACCAAATACATTTATCCTGATGCGGACTCCCATAGACACATAGTCATACTACCAATGGGATTCTGCTGGGTGTATCCAGAGCGAAGCTGTTTCCATACCATCGGTAAACACAACCTCCTATCACACTTGCATAAGTATCCAATACTTAAATATATGAGAACTATGTCGTTACGCTTCTATAACACGCACAAGTGCAATACTAGTCAATTCCGCATTATCGATGTCCAGTCTCGATAATACTACGACTATGGATATTTAATGATTAAACTGTTATGGATTGATATTGTCTCATATCTTATAATCTGGAACTAATCATAAGGACTTTTATCATTTATTTATTTAAGTAATCAAATTACAAAATGATAAAATGTAATTTCCATTGCTACATAATTAATTTGTACAAAAACCACAATGTCTTTTATAAATAGTGACGCTATGGGTCATAATTGTCTAACAATCTCCCACTTGGCCTATAGCCAGTCACTCAAACATCTAATACCTGAACTATGTACATGTCGCTCAAACTTTTGCTGAGGAATAGCTTTCGTCAGCGGATCTGCAATGTTTTCCTCTGATGCGACCTTCTCGATCTTCACATCGCCACGATGTATGATCTCATGAATCAGATGGAAATGTCGAAGAACATGTTTAGATCGTTGATGAGACCGCAGTTCCTTAGCCTGCGCTAAAGCCCCATTATTGTCACAATACAATGGAACGGGCTCAACTGCTAACGGAACTACTCATAATCCAATTAGGAATTTATGGATCCAAACTGCCTCTTTTGCTGCTTCAACTGCAGTAATATACTCTGCTTTTGTTGTTGAATCGGCAACAGTCTCTTGCTTGGAAGATTTCCAGCTTACTGCTCCATTATTCAAACAAAATATGTACCCGGATTGCGACTTACAATCGTCTTTATCGATTTGGAAACTTGCATCGGTATACCCAGTTACCTCAAGTTCTCTATCTCCATAGATTAAGAACGCATCCTTAGTTTGTCTAAGATATTTAAGGATATTCTTAACCATCATCCAGTGACCATCACTTGTATCGGCCTGAAAGCGACTACGCATGCTCAAAGCATACGAGACATCAGGTCGCGTACATATCATGGCATACATGATCGATCCGACTACCGAGACGAACGATATCAGACTCATGTTGTCTCTCTCATCTTGAGTTTTAGGACACATGTCCTTAGATAGAGTGACGCCATGTGACACTGGCAACAGTCCCCTCTTGGACTGATCCATATTGAATCTCTTCAACACTTTGTCAATGTACGTGCTTTGGGAGAGTCCAAGCAGCTTTCTAGATCTATCCCGGTAGATCTTTATTCCTAGAATAAAGGCTGCTTCTCCCAGATCCTTCATGGAGAATTTTAATGAAAGCCAAGCTTTCACCGATGTTAACATGGGAATTTCATTGCCAATAAGCAATACATCATCAACCTAAAGGACAATGAATGTCAGTGCCCTCCCACTAACCTTCTTATATACACAAGGATCATCCTCATTTTGTACGAAATCATATTCTTTTATGATCTCATCAAAACGTTGGTTCCAAGAACGCGACACTTGCTTCAATCCATAAATGGATCGATTTAACTTACAAACCTTGTTTGCAAGTCTAGGTACGACAAAACTGTCAGGCTGTTGCATATAAACATCCTCCAAAAGGTTTCCGTTAAGGAAAGCGATTTTGACGTCCATCTGCCATATCTCGTAATCGAAATATGCAGCAATAACAAGCATTATCCTAATGGATTTAATCATGGCAACGGGTGAAAATGTTTCGTCGTAATCGACACCATGTCGTTGACGATACCCTTTCGCTACAAGCCTAGCTTTGTACGTTTGTATGTTGCCATCCATGTCAGTCTTCTTCTTGAAGACCCATTTGCATCCAATAAGCTTTACGCCTTCTGGCGCATCAACCAGTGTCCAAACTTGGTTGGTGTACATGGAATCCATTTCGGAATTCATTGCATCTTGCCATAAACCAGAGTCGATACCTTGTATCGCTTCCTCATACGTAGTCGGCTCGTCTTCCTCAATAAGATTAATATCCACATGAGGTGAGATCAGAAACCCATACCTCTCAGGTTGTTTTCTGACTCTCTCCGACCTACGCGATCCTTGTGTATTCGAAGATTGTGGTATAGTCTCATCCCTGATGGACTATTCATGTTCCGTTAAGGATTCTGTGCCAGGAACAGTATCACTCTGATTTTTATCGAGTTCTACTTTCCTCCCACTTATCACTGCATTTAGGAATTCCTTCTCAAGGAAAACCGCATGTAGAGCAACAAATACTTTGTTCTCTTGTGGGTGATAGAAGTAATATCCTTTGGTTTCCCTATGATATCCTACAAATAGGCATTTATCCGATTTGGGTTCAAGTTTGGTACCTTCCAAATGTTTGACGTATGCCCAGCAACCCCAAATCTTCAGGAATGAGAAACCCGGTTTCTTTCCTGTCCATATTTCATACGGAGTCTGTTGAACAGACTTTGACGGAACCTTATTCAAAATTAGTATTGCATTGTTTAATGCATATCCCCAGAAGGAAATAGGTAGCTCTGTGCGACTCAGCATAGACCTTACCATGTCTAACAAAGTTCGGTTTCTCCATTCGGACACATCGTTTAATTGCGGTGTTCCGGGAGGAGTCCACTGTGAAAGAATACCATATTCTTTCAAGTAATCAAGAAACTCATTGCTTAAGTATTCGCCACCACGGTCCGACCGTAATGTCTTAATACTTTTACCGGTCTGTTTTTCTACTTCGTGTCGAAACTCTTTGAATTTCTCAAAAGTTTCCGACTTGTGTCTCATAAGATACACATAACCATAACGCGATGCATCATCCATAAAGGTTACAAAGTATTCATATCCACCTCTAGCCTGGCTAGACATGGGCCCACATATGTCACTATGAACGAGGGCTAATAGTTCGGTGGCACGTACACCTTTACCGCTAAAAGGTGATTTATGCATCTTGCCTAATAAACAAGATTCGCATACGTTATATGAATTTGGATCAAATCCGTCCAAGTACCCACTCTTCGAAGTGTGGATATACGTGTCTTGTTTATGTGTCCCAGACGACAATGCCACATGTAAGTTTCATCTTTGTTACTTACTTTAAGCCTTTTTTGTTACATTATATGTTTGAGATTGATTCATATTCAAAATATATAGACCATTATTTACATCAGCAGTGCAAATTTCCATATCATTTTTATACATAAAACACCCAGTGTTTCTAAATACAAAAGTATACCCATATTGGGATAACATAGATACAGAATAATATTCCTAGTCAAATAGGTACATAATAACAGTCTGTAAGTTTAAGTACATGCCCCGAGGGCAGTTCCAAAACAAAAGTGCCAATGGCCAAAACGGTGACATGTGTCCCATTTCCAACGCGGAGGTCAATCTCTCCTGAGGCCAGTCTCCTGCTAATCCACAGATCCTGCACATCAGTACATATATGAGTTCACAACCAGAATCAAAAATCCAATTTTTAAAACTAGTAGTAGACATGTTTATTTCTATAACAAACATATCTGAAGCTGGTGCCTTGCCCGCTTTGATTTCTTCATGTGTGCCTTGTACTCGCAGAAATCACGCTTCCAGTGACCCTGCTTGCCGCACTGGAGACAAACATCTTGGGATTTGTCCTTAGGTTTCTGTAGGCATTGCATTTTTACATGTGAAACCCGATGATGAGTCTCAGTTGGAGGCACTACCTTTTTAGTTAAGGATATTGTGGGAAACGGTCGTCGGAAGGGAATCGGTATTTCGTTAGATCCTTATTCACTTGTTTAGCGTCAAGCTCACTTGTTGGACCTCCGTTTAGAGCACCTTTGGCCCAAAAAAAAAAACCTGCAAACCTTTTAACCTTGGCCCAAAACCCTTACCACACACCAAGCCCACACCACAACTAGGCCCACACGCCCATATCACCCTAAATTACATCCAAATTAAATAAAATATTAAATTAAATATTAATTAGATAATGTAATTGAATTAAATAAAATAATAAACCATTTACCAATTAAATAAAACATAAAATATAATTATACCAAATTAAAATATTGTAACTTCCTAATCCAAAATATTATATACTAAATTAAAGAAATATTATGCCTAATTAAAATCAATCCTAACCAATTAATATATTGTATTCGTAATTTGAACCAATCATGTCTCCCAATCAATCTTAGGATTTCTTTTTTGACACTAAATCATATCCTAATTAAATGCACCAAATCCCTTCCTTGTCAAGCAAGGATAAACCCTAGCTCTTGTCTATATAAACAACACTTTTCCAGGACTCTCCCTCTCTCTCGGCAGTGACCAACAAAAAGCAAAAAAAAAAAAGAAAATAAACCTTAAATACTCATGCATCTCTCATGCTCTCTCTCTATATAAAGAAAACCCTGCCCACAAACCCTAAATATACTCCACACGGCTCTTCCAAACTCTCACGGCCACAAAAAGCCAAGGAATAGCAACCCTCACCGACACAAACTAAGCACCAACCGACCAAGACCAAAACACTAACCTAAAAAACAAATACACAAAACCAGCCTCCACGAGTAAACCAATAATAAACCCTAAACAGCACCTCACCTCACCCAACCGACACCACTCATACCCTAAACACACACACGTAGCCAACTATCAGTCTGCCCCTCCCTTGATAAGTCACCCTACACGTCCATTGCATCAACAAACACCATTAGCCACAAACAGACCAAGACCAAAAAACATGTTCCTCCAAGCCTAGCCACACGTCCAGCCTTTCAAACGCCAACATAGCTCCTTTCAACTTCACCCTTCATGCCTAGACACATAAGCCATTCACCCTAATGCTTCAACAAACCAATTGCACTCGCAAATAACACTCAGCAACCTCACGCTCAAAGTCTGCCTTCACGCCAAAGTTCCCACCGTAATCCATCTTGCCCCCCTTAGTCTCACTTATGTTACAGCCCTCACAACTCAACAGTATGCACAAACCAGCCCCATTAACCCCCCCTGCAAACTGCCGAGAAAACCCTCCATAAACTGCCCCACTGAAACTACACTAAATCACCGAAAATTCCCCTCCTAAACAGCAGCCCAAATACCCTCAAACAGTGGCCTAAATCCTTGAAACAGTAACTAAAAACTGCACCTTAAACCCCTTAAACAACCGAAAAAACAACAGCCCCTGGACCTCTAAAAAATGCAAAAACAGTAGCTTTGAAGACCTGAAACAGAAAGCAGAAAATACAGAGAAAACAGCAGCAGAACGGAGGTCAAACAGCAAGAAAAATAGCAAAATAGTGAGCTAAGATGCTAAACCAGTGAACCGGAGAAGTTGAGGAGCTTTAACCCTTCCGATCTCCGTGAAACGTAAGTCCGAAAGTCGGCAAAAAAGGTTATACCTGAGGGTATTTTTCACACTTGTTTTCAGTTTTATATTTATTATTTATTGAGTTTTATTCGCATGATTACTATATTAAAATGCATGTTGTGGCCCTTGAGTTGATAAATATGCATATATTGTAAAATGATGTATCTTGTGGCCCTTGAATAAAATGAAAAATGTGTCGCCTCTCGTGGTATATAGGATGGAAACCCGGACATAAATTTCATAGCCGATTCCGAATGGACGGTAGTATGATTTGTACTCGGGATACAACTCCACGTACCACTTGAGTAAACGGCGCATACTTTGTTTTATGTTGTTTTGATTTGTTTGTCACTCGTTACTTGATTTCCGCATGTTATTTGTTTATGTAATGACGTGATCGAGCGCATGGGCTTAGTAAGTTGGATTAAAGGTCCCCTATTCTGAGGGGTTAAAATCCTTTACCACGATGCTTTGCCACGCCGATTGATGTATATTCGGTTGAATGTAAGATGTGTTCAATCGGGTATACGAAGTCCGATATTATTGTCTCTATTGTTTATATGTATGATGTGATCGAGCGCATGGGCTTAGTAAGTTGGATTAAAGGTCTCTTATTCTGAGGGGTTAAAATCCTTTATCACGATACTTTGCCGCGCCGATTGATGTATATTCGGTTGAATGTAAGATGTGTTCAATTGGGTATACGAAGTCTGATATTATTGTCTTTATTGTTTATATGTATGATGTGATCAAGCGCATGGGCTTAGTAAGTTGGATTAAAGGTCCCCTATTCTGAGAGGTTAAAATCCTTTACCACGATGATTTGCCGCGCCGGTTGATGTATATTCGGTTGAATGTAAGATGTGTTCAATCGGGTATACGAAGTTCCATATAGTTATCTTTATCTTTGTACGCATTGTAATGAAAAGCGCATGGGCTTATTGTGTTGGACTAAAAGGTTCTCCATTTGGCGGAAGGAAAGCCTAAAAGGCTACCCTTACCACGATATTTGTCGTGTCTTTCATCTATTGATTGCATCTTCTATCCTTGTGTTGGCTCGATCTATTATCATTTGTGTACCCATGTTATGATAGCATTTGGGCATTATTTCTCGTGGTACATAGGATGGAAACCCGGACATAAATTTCATAGCCGATTCCGAATGGACGGTAGTATGACGGGATACAATTCCACGTACCACTTGGAAAAAAGGCTCACGCATGTGTTCGTGTCAATTCTAGATATCTTTGAGTCCATCACATCACGACATGTCTATTTTAGCATATAGTTGTCTTTTTTTACCTTATGCATTTGTATTACCTCTTTAGTTATTTATTTCTATCATGCGCTTAAGCATATTTCCCTAATATACATGCTTGTATGAATGTTATTTGTTTGCGCTTCTGTGCCTGCCAATGTGAAATTGTATGCTTTCCGTATGTCAATTTATCTTTATGCATGAATTCGGACATAGATTATATGCAAATAGGTTGTATGCAAAATATGAAAATGTGTTATATGTAAACTTAGATATGAGCTTTGTACCTATGCATGCAAACTTAGGAGTAAACTATCCTTGGAAATATGTTGCTTAGGCTTGGTAATATTATTGCACAAATCATTTTATTACAAGTGGCATAAGTAATGGACCATTCCGAACCCAACGGTTTGAGGTCTTCCCTTGCGAGGGGTGAGTGCGGCCTTAAATCTTTGTCCCGGTTCACACCGGGTGGCGACTCCATTATTCTCCAGTTTAGTCCCCCGCGGGCTACTCCGTACTCCAACCGGGCCGCGAGCCCGGGACAGCATGCATCGCCTAGTTCATGTGTCCCACAGTTTCCCAGAACCCTTTGACGATTTGGCCTTGCCCTTTTTCTTATGCTTTTTTCTTGACACCTCCACTCGTCTTGGCCTAGCCCTCAGAGTCTGAGACGTTGAAGCAAAGTGCGCCTCGCGCTTCTTGCCCTTAATGAGCTTATTTTCTGCTTCGCGCTGAGTGGACATCAACTCTCCAAGAGTTTGGTCTTGGTTCACCATGTTGTAGTTCATGATGAACCCACTTCAAGTGTCTGGGAGAGACTGTATGATCAAATCTATTGAAGTCTCAGCCTCGAAGATGATGCCCATCTGTCCGAGTTGCTCAATGTCAGCAATCATCTGTGACACATGGTGCTTAACAGACGTACCATCTGACATGCGAGCGTGGAAGAGCTTCTTCTGTAACTCATATCTTTGCTATCTAATATTAGATCGGTGAAGATCATGCAACTTCGCCATCATCTCATAGGGATCCAGCCCCTTGTTTTGATGACAGAATTGCAGAGTCATAGCGGCAAGCATTACCGATTGAGCAGTCGCATTGTCATCGCTATGAGTCTTCCAAAGCTCTAGCTCAAGCAACTGATCAGGTCGGGGCTTCGGCCCAAGAGGTCGCTCTATAGTGTAGAGTAACTTCTCGGATCCCAGAACAATCCTGAGATTCATATCCCAGTCCTGAAAGTTTGTGCCATTAAAGACGTTGTCGCCCATGAGAATATCCATAATGCTTAACTTTCATGTCATCTTAACCGCAATAGTCCAACTATTTGATTAATGATGTATGAGTACAGTCTAACTGTTACAAGAAAAATAATATATTAGTCCAACTAATAAAAATAATTGACGAAATAATTTTGAAAGTGTGTAAAGCTAAGTATTTGAACGAAATTGCAAATTCAATACTAGCCTCCCACTATTTTTCGGCAAGACTCTAACCCTCTGTTGAGTACTCGGGAAGCCTAGTTTCCTAGTGGGCTAGGACCCCGTTAAATAACACACAACCTTGACTTTTGGCCAACAAGTTGTATGATATTTAACTAGGTAGATCTCTAAGATCAATTGGATCTCATCCAATTCCTAGATCCGGTAGGTGAACCTCCTAGTCCGAAACATATATACAATATATATGCTAATATATCCAATATATTTTCCTAACCTTTTTCCTCTGAATCAACTAAGCCTTGGCTTTGGCACAACAAGCTTAATGATTCCAGTTAAGCGGAACCCATTGACTTTGGAAAGCTTCGTAATCGATGTCGATGGACAAGAAGTGATCTTGACTTTGGCCAACAAATCACAACTTGGACAAGACATACAATATGGAACAAAGCCTTCATGATTCAAACACATCCGCGATGGACAAAGGTCTTGACTTTGGCCAACAAACCAGTGCCAATCTTAGATCTTGAGTAAGAATCACTCAATGGAAGGAAAACGCTTAATATTTATTGAGGGTTTTTCGCGTAAATTGGCAACCAATTTATTATCTTTGTTAGGTCTCATCATACACCCTTAAGCATGCATTCTAAAAGCATAATAAGGAGTGAAAATAAATTAATAACGATATGCAGATGGATATCTCACAGATTGTTCCTAGAACAAATCACTCACTTTCCTCTCCCCGGCTAGCACTATTCTTACTTCTACCCAATTACATAATACAATTAAAGAAACCTCATTAACATTGAGGGGAATTAGGTGAGAAGATAATTAAAAAGAATCAAGAGAGATAAGGCTGGACACGCATGTCCAATTTAATAAATTCTAAATTTACAACAATTTCCAAAATTGCCCTTTCCCTTCTAATATCCATCTGATATACATTATTCATTCAACACATCCATCTATTCACACAAAGCATGTTATTCAATCAATCTAATCCAATTAATTAATCTTTGAATTAAGTGATCATCCAATGTTCAAACAAAGATTTGATTTTGTGCGAGTCAAACTCGTTTAAGAATAAGTACTCGAAGTACGAATTCTTGAATTATATCGAACTACAATTTAAATCTAATTTAATTTGTATTCAATACTAATTCCATATTTAATTCTAAATGAAATAACTACACTTTTTAATGTGCATTTACGACTTAGATTCCAAATCTAATCTAAATGGGTCTCAAAGCCCAATTAACATCCAATGTAGTTTAATTAAAGTCCAATGGGCTTTCAATTAATTTCTTAAGGCATGGACTTTGGTCAATATGGGTCAAACCCAAATACCAAAGCCCAATTAAGGAATCACACTATTTGCCAAGAAACCAATTTAGGCCCATAAGGCCCAATTAAACATTAAAATGTCCATTAGTTATATATGGACTTAATGGAGTGGTTTAGGCCCAATTTGGATCCAATCCAATTGACCCAAACCAACTTGGCCCAACCAAGCCCATTAGGCCCAAATACAACATTATAAGCCCAATTCTAAATTAAGCCCAACCAATTAAATTTTAAAATTCCAAATTTCATAATTTAACTAATTAAAGTGTATTACAATAATTAATTATCTAAATTAACATTTCCAAAATATCAATTTAATTAATTAATCATTCTTTAATATGTTCAACACATGTCCAACATTATTGAAACAAAAAATCATCTCATTTCATGCTATATAGCTCACGGCATTAGTAGGGTTTTTTTTGTTTGATTCCGATTTCAATCCAAATGAGTCTCAAATCAATATTTTCCAAGTCTTCAAACTCATCCAATGATCAAAAGAACAAAAAATACCATGACTATTTAGGGCATATTACATTCGGCCAAGCCAATATTTTGGGCAAAAATTGATCCAATTAATTTTTCATAAAATTGATCATATATAACTCCAAGTTATCCATAAACAAGCATGCTCAAACAAAAAATTTGGTTAAATCATGCTCAAATCCAATTTACCCAAATTTTACCCTAAATTCAATTTTCATGCTTATTCAAGGCTCATGATACCATTGTTGGTCTCTAAGACAATCCAAGATCATAATAAGCAATGAAAAATTGTGAATACAAAAAAGAAGTTTGGCAGAATCATACTTACAATGAACGATTTTAGGATGCGTCAAACTCAAAAAATTCTTCAAGATTTTCGGCCAAGCTCCAAGATCCGGCTTCAGGTATGTTTGTTATAGAAATAAACATGTCTAATTCTAGTTTTAAAAATTGGATTTTTGATTCTGGTTGTGGTACTCATATATGTACTGATGTGCAGGATCTGCAGATTAGCAGGAGACTGACCTCAGGGGAGATTGATCTACGAGTTGGAAACGGGACCAGGGTCGCTGTTTTGGCTGTAGGAACTTATATTTTGGAACTGCCCTTGAGGCATGTATTAAACTTATCAGACTGTTATTATGTACCTAGTTTGACTAGGAATATTATATATGTATCTTTATTAGCCCAATGTGGGTATACTTTTGTTTTTAGAAACACTGGGTGTTTTATGTATAAAAACGATATGGAGATATGCAGTGCTGATGTGAATAATGGTCTTTATATTTTGAATATAAATCAATCTCAAACATATAATGTAACAAACAAAATGCTTAAACTAAGTAACAAAGATGAAACTTATATGTGGCATTGTCGTCTGGGACACATTAACAAGACTTGCATATCTACACTTTCGAATAGTGGGTACTTGGACGGATTTGATCGAAATTCATATGACGTCTGCAAATCTTGTTTATTAGGCAAAATGCCTAAAACACCTGTTAGCGGTAAAGGTGCACGTGGCACCGAACTATTAGCCCTCGTTCATAGTGACGTATGTGGGCCAATGTCTAGCCAAGCTAGAGGTGGATATGAATACTTCGTAACCTTTACGGATGATACATCGCGTTATGGTTATGTGTATCTTATGAGACACAAGTCGGAAACTTTTGAGAAATTCAAAGAGTTTCGACACGAAGTAGAAAAATAAACCGGCAAAAGTATTAAAACATTATGGTCGGACCGTTGTGGAGAATACTTGAGCAATGAGTTTCTCGATCACTTGAAAGAGTATGGTATTCTTTCACAGTTGACTCCTCCCGGAACACTTCAATTGAACGATGTGTCCGAACAGAGAAACCGAACTTTGTTGGACATGGTAAGGTCGATGATGAGTCGCACAGAGCTACTTATTTCCTTCTAGGGATATGCATTGAACAGTGCAATACTTATTTTGAATAAGGTTCCGTCAAAGTCTGTTCAACAGACTCCGTATGAAATATAGACAGGAAAGAAACCGGGTTTTCATTCCTGAAGATTTGGGGTTGCTGGCCATACGTTAAACGTTTGGATGGTACCAAACTTGAACCAAAATTGGATAAGTGTCTATTTGTAGGTTATCCTAGGGAAACCAAAGGATATTACTTCTACAACCCACAAGAGAACAAAGTATTTGTTGCTCTACATGCGGTTTTCCTTGAGAATGAATTCCTAAAATCAGAGTGATACTGTTCCTGACACCGATTCCTTAACGGAACATGAACAGTTCATCAGGGATGAGATTGTACCACAATCTTCGAATACACAAGAACCGCGTAGGTCGGAGAGAGTCAGAAAAAAACCTGAGAGGTATGGGTTTCTGATCTCACCTCATTTGGATATTAATCTTATTGAGGAAGACGAATCAGATAATGCTTGCTATTGCTGCATATTTCAATTATGAAATATGGCAGATGGACGTCAAAACCACTTTCTGTTGGTCTCTAAGACAATCCAAGATCATAATAAGCAATGAAAAATTGTGAATACATAAAAGAAGTATGGCAGAATCATACTTACAATGAACGGTTTTAGGATGCGTCAAACTCAAAAAATTCTTCAAGATTTTCGGCCAAGCTCCAAGATCTAAGCTCCAAGCTTTGTCTTTTGATTCCAAGCTATTGGGATGGTTTCCCTATCACCTTGGATGATTTCTTGATGTGCTAGCAACTTGAAAATTTGCAACAAATTTTCTTCTTCTTCCTTGTGTAGCCCACGTCAATTGAAGAAAAAGGGGGAGAGTATTTTGCTTCTCAAAACCGAGAGAGAGAGAGAGATGGAATGAGTTGTGTGTGTTGACTTCTATTTTGATTTCAAAAATCAATTAAAATGATATACCAAATAATTGGTATTAGTCATTCATGCCATCAACTTGAGTGTAAGGCAAGTCATCATCATTCTCACCAAAACCCATCACCAAAAGTAACTAAAGTGACAAGTGATGTGACATGTGGGCCCCAATTGATTCAAAATCCGAGTGGGCCCGCAAACACTCCTGGGCTCGGGTTCGCTAATTCCGAATCAACGAACTTTCCGTTGCGATCTAATTAAATCAAATTTAATTAAATAATTATGCCTAGCAAAATTACTATTCACGTCGCTCGCGAATTAATTCTAAATTAATTCGTTTGCCCGAATTAAAATCCAATTTTAATTCCGCGTCAAAATCTAATTTCGTTTAATATATCGAATATATTATTTTATCGATTAATTCCAAATTAATCGCTCTCTCTCTTCAAATAGTATTTTATCCTAGATAAAATCTCTCCGTAATTAATCCAAGATTAATTATGCTCGAATCATATGTCATCGGTGAATCTTCAGGAAGCGACCAAAGAGATCCCTAGATATGTTGGCAGTAAATCCGGTCGTCGGACTATCCGAACACGTACGTACCTCGTACTACGTTTTTACCGATTTACGAGACATGGTTGGCTTTTAGCAAAGCATCGTGCCTACCCAATTCTCCAGAAATATTCTTAATGGAATATATAATCTATATCAGGTGTAGTATATGTAGTATTGCGTATAGCGATCCAGTATCAGATGTCACATGCAAGTCTTGGGGCTGGAATAATGTCTTCCCCGTACTAAGCATATATCGGATTACAAGCAACTAGTCTTTTTAATCGGATAATCATGACTATGTTATATTATCCCGATGGTTGCAACCAATTTACAGTATCAGTTCTGTATCCCTGCGTGATCATCATCTCCATATGACTGAAGTGATATTTCCATCTTGACATCACACCCAATACACTACGATCCTCAATAAACCTAGAAAAGGCGTACACAGAACCTGTTAAAGTCCTGGACGACCAAAACCAAAGCGTATTGATTGTCGCAAGTACTAGCGATGCAAGTCTCAAGTTAAGACCAAATACACCTACCCTGATGCGGACTCCCATAGACACATAGTCATACTACCAATGGGATTCCGCGAGGTCTATCCAGAGCGAAGCTGTTTCCGTACCATCGGTAAACACAACCTCCTATCACACTTGCATAAATATCCAATACTTAAATATATGAGAACTATGCCGTTACGCTTCCATAACAATCACAAGTGCAATACTAGTCTATTCCGCATTATCGATGTCCAGTCTCGATAATACTATGACTAGGGATATTTAATGATTAAGCCGTTATGGATTGATACTGTCTCATATCTTATAATCTGGAACTAATCATAAGGACTTTTATCATTTATTTATTTAAGTAATCAAATTACAAAATGATAAAATGAAATTTCCATTGCTACATAATTAATTTATACAAAAACCACAATGTCTTTTACAAATAGTGACGCTATGGGTCATAATTGTCTAACACTTTCCTTAACGGAAATCTTTTGGAAGATGTTTATATGCAACAGCCTGACGGTTTTGTCATACCAAAACATGCAGACAAGGTTTTCAAGTTAAATCGATCCATTTATGGATTGAAGCAAGCATCGAGTTATTGGAACCAACATTTTGATGAGATCATAAAAGAATATGATTTCGTTCAAAACGAGGATGATCCTTATGTATATAACAAGGTTAGTGGGAGCGCACTGACATTCATTATCTTTTACGTTGATGATGTATTGCATATTGGCAATGACATTCCCATGCTACAATCGGTGAAAGCTTGGCTTTCATTAAAATTCTCCATGAAGGATCTGGGAGAAGCAGTCTTTATTCTAGGAATAAAGATCTACCGGGATAGATCTAGAAAGCTGCTTGGACTCTCCCAGAGCACATATATTGACAAAGTGTTGAAGAGATTCAACATGGAACAATCTAATAGGGGACTGTTGCCAGTGTCATATGGTGTCACTCTATCTAAGGACATGTGTCCTAAAACTCAAGATGAGAGAGACAACATGAGTCAGATCCCGTTCGCTTCGGTAATCGGATCGATCATTTATGCCATGATATGTACACGACCTGATGTCTCATATGCTTCAAGCATGTGTAGTCGCTATCAGGCCGATCTAGGTGATGGTCACTGGATGGCGGTTAAGAATACCTTTAAGTATGTTAGACGAACTAAGGATGCTTTCTTAATCTATGGAGATGGAGAACTTGAGATAACTGGGTTACCGATGCAAGTTTCCAAATCGATAAAGACGACTGTAAGTCACAATCTGGGTACATATTTTGTTTGAACAACGGAGAAGTAAGCTGGAAATCTTCCAAGCAAGAGACTGTTGCCGATTCAACAACATAAGCGGAATATATTACTACAGCTGAAGCAGCAAAAGAGGCAGGTTGGATCCATAAATTCCTAATTGGATTAGGAGTAGTTCCGTTAGCAGCTGAGCCCGTTCCATTATATTGTGACAATAACGAGGCTATAGCGCAAGCTAAGGAACCACGGTCTCATACATCGTGGCGATGTGAAGATCGAGAAGGTCGCATCAGAGGACAACATTGCAGATCCGTTGACGAAAGCTATTCCTCAGCAAAAGTTTGAGCGACATGTACATAGTTCAGGTGTTAGATGCTTGAGTGACTGGCTATAGGCCAAGTGGGAGATTGTTGGACAATTATGACCCATAGCGTCACTATTTGTAAAAGACATTGTGGTTTTTGTACAAATTAACTGTGTGACAATGGAAATTGATATTTTATCATTTTGTAATTTGATTACTTGAATATATAAATGATAAAAGTCCTTATGATTAGTTCTGAATTAATAAGTTATGAGACAATATCAATCCATAAAGTTTTAATCATTAAATATCCATAGTCGTAGTATTATCGTGACTGGACATCGATAATGCGGAATAGACTAGTATTGCACTTGTGGGTGTTACGGAAGCGTAACAGCATAGTTCTCATATATTTAAGTATTGGATACTTATGCAAGTGTGATAGGAGGTTATGTTTACCGATGGTACGGAAACATCTTCACTCTGGATAGACCCCTCGGAATCCTATTGGTAGTATGACTATGTGTCTATGGGAATGCGATTCAGGGTAGGTGTATTTGGTCTTAACCTGAGACTTGCATCGCTAGTACTTGCGACAATCAATACACTTTGGTTTTGGTCGTCCGGGACTTTAACAGGTTCTGTGTACGCCTCTTCTGGGTTTATTGATAATCGTAGTGTATTGGGTGTGATGTCAAGAAGAAAGTATCACTTCAGTCATATGGAGATGATGATCACGCAGAGATACAAAACTGGTTTTCTATTATGTTGCAACAATCAGGATAATATGACAAGGTCATGATTATCCGATTATAGAGACTAGTTGTTTGTGATCCGATATATGTTTCGTACGGGACATACACTATTCCAGCCTCAGGCCTTGCATGTGACATCAGATACTGGATCGCAATATACAATACTATGTATACTACGCCTGACAAAGATTATATATTCCTTAAAGAATATTTCTGGAGAATTGGGTAGGCACGGTGCTTTGCTAGAAGCCAACCATGTCTTGTAAATCGGTAAAAATATGGTACCGAGTACGCACGTATTCGGATAGTTTGACAACCGGATTTACTGCCAATATATCTAGAGATCTCATGGGTCGCTTCCCGAAGATTCACCGATGACGTATGACTCGAACATAATTAATCTAGGATTAATTACGGCGAGAATTTATCTGGGATAAAATTCAATCAAGAGAGAGAGAACGATTAATTTGGAATTAATCGATTAAAATAATATATTCGATATATTAAATGAAATTAGATTTCATAACAGAATTAAAATTGGATTTTAATTCGGGCGAACGAATTAATTTAGAATTAATTCGCGAGCGACTTTAATATTAATTTTGCTAGGCATAATTATTTAATTAAATTTGTTTTAATTAAGTCGCAACGGAAAATTCGTTAATTTGGAATTAACAAACCCGTGCCCGGAATGTTTTTGCGGGCCCACTCAGATTTTGAATTAAAGTGGGGCCCACAAGTCACATCACTTGTCCATCAAGTGTCAAAGTTGAGTGATGGGAGTGGTTGGGGACATTAAATGTAATTTTCCCTCCAAACATTTGCTTTAGCTTTTTGGAAAAGCATATACCAATTTAAGAGACTTTTTGGTATTAGGTTTTTTAGAAAAACAAAACACCAAAATTTGAAAAGCTCTCCCTCTCCAATTCTCTCATTGCCGTGAGTTTCAAATAACCAAGGGGAAATTTTGTTGTAAAATTTTCCTAGTGCTAGCACATAAAGAATCAAACAAAGGTGATAGGGAAACTTTTCCCATTGTGTTTGGAATCAATCTTCAAAGCTTGGAGCTCAAACATACAATCAAAGAAAGCTTGGAGCACTTCAAATGAGGCAAATTTTTGTTATCAACACATCCAACGAACCGATCAAAGTGAGTATAATTTCCGCTATATTCCTTTGAGTATTCACACATGTTTTATGCTTAAATGATCTTGGGATTAACCTTAGAAACCCAACACTCCCCTCCCACCTTAGCAAGTTTCGGCCAAGGCATAAAAAAATATAAATTTTTCATTAATTTTGTAACAACCATATTAACTTTCCTTAAAGCAAATATATGTTACAAAGTTGAATAGTTAATACACATTTAAATGGTGTAACTACCAAAATAATGCCAAGGGTTTCCAAAACCCAAAAATTGGAAATTCCAATTTTAACCTTCATTTAAATTATATCATATATAATTTAAAATAAATAATTATAATATAATCATTTATTATATAAACCATATATTAACTTTTAATATATAGTTCCAAGTGTGACAAATAATATTATTAATCATATTAATAATATTTATACATATGTGAGTATATAATTGGACTATCCAATTGTATTAAATCCGCTATAGTAAATCGAGCTAGCACGGGGACCAAATGGACCTACGGTTCCGAGCTCCAAAAATCTCGAAATATTAATTAAGCTCTTAATTAAATATTCTGAATTATTTACTCCGGGTTATTCCACTAAAAACCCGAAGTTGCACTCTCGTTGCCGTAGATGATATATTTAGCCGAACCAAGTCGGTGTCCATCGATATAGTCACTACATATAGATTAACCATTCACGAGTATCTCGTAATTAGAGCCGGGTCATAATGTCTGTTATACCCTTCTAATTATTTTTACCTTAAGTAACATTGATTCTCTAATAAACGATTTATTCATAACAATAATGAATTTTAATCTTTATATTCATAATAGAAAGACTTAAGCGCTCTAACCGTTCAAGTACTGAATCAACCCTTAAGAAATATACTCCTCTACTTCTCGCAAAAGGAGTGAACTTCATATCTATGTAAGACATTCCCAGCTACACAACAGACCATGCCCCTAAAGTACGTAGCTATTGGTCGGGACTGCTACACCAACCTCACCTTTGTAAATCAAAGGACATAGCCTACCATGTAGGAGATCGTAGTACACTCAAGATTAAGATCAATCCATATATGACCATCTAGTAGATTGAAATGACTTTCTTTGTTTAATGGATGTTATAAGAATATCATTTCTATCTGGGTTCAATCTATATGATCACATCATACAAGGTGTCTTCATTCTCATGTCTCTACATGGACGATCCCGGATCAAGGTCGCAATATAAATATAGAATGGACCGCATCTATAGATAAACCACGAACAAAGTACCCGCTTTTTTTGCTCTTTATTGACTGTTTAAGATTACTAACTTCAGACTTAAATCCTCTTGTGTATGACACTCATACACTAACTCTGAAGGAACATAAGTAATCTAGGGTATTGAAGATAGTTTATAATATGCGAAATTTAAACAAACACTTTGATAAATGAATAATGAATCGTTTTATTTCAAAACATATAAAGTCGTTTACATTATATGTAGCTCTAGGGCATACATCTCAATACTAGTTTTCTAGGTTATAGGAATTCGACCATATTCCAAAACCAACGACTATGAATATTTACTTTAAGAATAGTTTATAATAGTAATATTTATCTCAATGTCGGACCACCTAGTGTCCAGTATTACTACAAGACTATTCTAAGGTCGATGTCATATTTAGCATATTTATACATCAATCTAATACGCATAATGACAATATCATTAATAAGATATGACAATATATTTATTTTATTAATAAATAATAAAATGTAAAATTCGGATTGGCACTCCAAGCATCAACTCCAACACCAAGGAGACTAAAAAATATAGATATAAGTCTTTAGTTAAAGCAGACGATATCTTAGATATATCAAATCCACGAGATCGAGTTTTGAAATATATCAAGTAGTAAGGATTTGACATGACTATGATCTTAGACTCGATAAGGAACATAAATATTAGAAGGAATGAGATGACATGCTCGAAGTGTATTCTAATGGGTTCATATATTTTCCCACTTCATTCATCGACTAGGGGCCATGACATGCTATTAGGCGTTAACTCATGGTCTGTGGGATATCATAGAGATTAATATTGAAGAGTTAATATCATCCTACTGCTAGTCGATTAAGAACCTAAGACGGTCGCACAAATATAAATTTCGTCTATATTACAAATTTAAGTATGTTTATTAAAGGTTAATAAATGATTTTTTTGGCAATTAATATGAAAATTAGATTTTCAATTAAAATAGGATTTCCTGATAAGATTAGGACATTCAGAATATTTCATAAATATTAATTTGATTAATAAATTCGAAATATAAAATTAGATTTAATTGTCTAAATAAATATTTGATATTTATATTAAATAACTTTAATTTAATTAATAGTGAATTAAAATTAAGTAAATTTAAAATTAATTAGTAATTAATTAATTATTGGGCCAAAATAATATTTAATCTATTGGGCCTTAATTTAGACCACAATTAATTAGAGTTCTAATATATATTAAATAGGAAATTCCTATTTAGTTAAAGTTTCCTAATTATTATTTGGGAATGAATCTTAAAGAGATCAAATTTGATTTGGAAAGATCTTGAATTATCATTATTATATTGAGATACAATTAAAGAAATCCTCATCTATAAATAAAGGTGAATTTGACCAAATGAGTTAAGTCTCTCCCTTGGCCGAATTTCCTCAGTTTATCTCTCTCTTTGTGTTGTTCCGAATTAGGTTTAAGATTAATTTCAAGAATTATTTTTTTTTTAATATTAAATCCAAGACTTCAACATCCAAGAAAAATAAGGGTTTTTTTTTGTTCTCAAAGTGAGAGCAATTTGTTCTTAGAGGAATTCTACTGTGCCAACTAGAGGTGTAACGCTTGGTGCACTACTACGAGGGAAAACTCAAGAAGGTTCAAGAAAACGATAAATGCATTCAGGTATGATTACTTTATCGTTAGTTTTTATTTATGTTAATAAATAAATAATTTGCATACATGTTTAAAATTAATAGAGATAATTTTATTAGTATATTTGTTTACAGCAACAACGATATAACCACGACCCTTAAAGTAGTTCTGGATGAAAATTTTAAATTTCAGTCAAATGAATGCTTCTGCTCTAATCCCAAATACTAACAACACGATTCCATAACTCGCCTCGACTTGAATGAAGAGAATTGAATTGAGTGGCCAGTCTCAGATGATCTTACCATTTATTAATTATATTATAAAAAACTAAGATTTTACCTCAATGTTAGTTTAAATTAATATTCTTATTGAAGATCTTGTCACTGTTTGGGCTTTGTTTTGTCACTCGGGACTAGGGATGGCAGTGGGTAGGGTATGGTGCGGGTTTTCCATTACCAAACCCGCACCCGCATATGTAAATAAATTACCAAACCCGCACCATACCCGTTGTGGGTTTTAATCTTCATTACCAAACCCGCACCATACCCGTTGCGGGTTTTAATTTTCATTACCAAACCCGCACCACACATAAAAATAAATTACCAAACCCGCATTGGTACCCAACATATTTTTTACGGGTTTTTAAAATATTGAATTACTCTGTGTTCTTAATAATATAATTTTTAAATTAAATAATTTATTTTTAATTGCTAGCTGTAGTTTTCACATTTGTTTTTCATTTGACATATATAACATGCAATGTATGTATATACAATACATAGATAACATAATGTATGAAAGACTCAGTACCATATGTTTATTTTTTCATATAAACATAATTAAAACGAGTTCTTCCCTTCATAATTATAATGATCTAAGTTAGCCAACTCAATCGACAATAAGTTAAAAAGTAATCACCAACCTTTGGTCATATTTTTTATGCTAAGTGTATTGAAAGTGATGCTTACAAGGCTCAAGTGGTGTAAGTGTAATGAAGAAGCAGGAAAGCTACTGAAGTTGCAGCAAACACTAGTTTATTTTGCTCCTCTCTCATTTCTGATCATGTGAACTTAATCCAAATTTTTGTATTATAATTTTATTAACAAGTGTGATTAAAAAAAAAACAATAATAGTCATGCAAAAAATCTTCAGTTGGGCAGGTTGCGGGCTGCGGCTGAGTGGGAGTGTGGAACTGTGGATTAATGTTTTAGGTTTAGGTTTTGTTAGTTGTTTTTATATGAAGGTTTTTTTATATTGTCCTAAAAATATTAATTAATAAAAAATAATATTGCGGGTATGCGGATACCCGCAGCGAATACCAGCATTTTTTTCTTAAATACCAAACTTGCACCGCACCCGCAGCGGGTTCTGCTTTAAATTACCAAACCCGCACCGCACCCACTAATATATTTACCAAATCATACCCATTGCGGGCGGGTTTTTACGGGTTTGCGGGTTTACGGGTAAAATTGCCATCCCTACTCGGGACACTCAAATCAATGTTTAGTTCAAAATTTTGAAATAAAAAAGGAACTTAGATGTAATTTGGGACTTCGAGTGATTATCTATCGAAGTTAGTCTAAACATTGAAATGAAATCCCTCCACGACTACTTATATATGGAGGTTCAAGGTTTGGCTCTCTAATCTCATATGTACCTTCTCGAGATTTAATCTGTTCCCTTCATTTGAAAATGATAATTTCAGGAAATAGATACTTGGTCTCATATGTTTAAAATGACTCACGTGATCGCAAAACTAATCCCCTCAAATTATTTACGAAGTAATGTAATAAATATCACATGAGTTCTTAAATGTGATAAAAAAAAAATAAATAAATAAAAAAAAAAATAAGAGTTCTTAAATGTGTCACATGAATTTACTTATTCCCGTTGAATCAGAGTAGTCTAAATCCGTTTATGGTGTGTTTACGTACTCGTAATCGGAATGAGATGAAATCAGAATGAAATGGAATCCGAATGAGCTGGAATGGTAATGGTAAATCGAAATCAGAATAAGTTGTTTACTTAACTGTAGGAATCAGAATCGGAATGAAGCAGTATTACCATTAATGTGTTTACTTTGTCCAGTAATCGGAATGAATTGTTAAAAGGTTACAAAAAAACCATTAGTTATAATTATATATTAATTATATATTATTAATTATTATTAATTTTTGATGTATTAAATTACTCAATGTTAAATTATTTTTTATTAAAATATTAAATATTATTTTATTATTAATTATTGATTAATAGTTTTTATTTATTATATATTATTTAAGTATTAATTAATCATTACTTAGTTAATTAATTATTAATGTATTAAATTATTAAATATTAATATATTCTTTTATTAATTATTATTTTATTAAAATAGTAAATATTATTTTTTATTAATTATTGATTAATTATTAATACATTTTATATATTATTTATAAATTAATATTAATTATTATCTTAGGGATATTATTGTAATTTCCCATCAATAATGGAAATGGGAATCTCATTCCCATTGGGGTGGTGGGAATGAGATTCACATTCCTCATTCCCAATTTGTGGGCCTCACTCTCATTCTCATTTTTTTTTATTCAATTTTATGAAGTAAACAACTTTATTGGAAATGATTCTCATTCTTCCATTTCTATTACCCTTAAGTAAATACACCATTAGTCTATTGTTTGGTGATATGTATCGCTCGATTAGATGGCTTATTTTATAACACCTACACTTTTCAATTCATTAATCAAGATTTCAAAATGAGAGAGTGCATTATTTTATAAGCCTGGATTCATTGTATATCCTTCACCTTAAGTTTCCACATCAGTTGTAGAGCCTTCCAACACATTCTGTCACTGATGTTGATGTACTTTTTTAAGAAATTCCTACAGTACAATAATTAGGATACCACCTCACAATCTCAAATAACGTGGGATGCTTGTATATATGTATGTGTGTTAGAAAATGTTAGAAATAACATTAAGAAATATTAATGGGGAACATGAGGTACATCATGATGATAATATTTTTTGAGAGGTTAGAGAAAGTCATTAAGTTACCAAATGTATGTAATTAAATAGTAATCAAAATATACAAATGCATGTGATTACATAATAATCAATGATTGCTTCCAAGTGTATGTGAGTGAATAGAAAGTCATACATGTGATGGCATAGTAACTTGATTTCCCTCCTATAAATATAAGCATTTGCTCATTGAGATAAACAATCAATTAATTTGATTAAAGGCATCTCTTCAAGAAGTAAGGTATGCAATTGTGTTGTGAAATACTTAGATTTATTTCAATATGTTTGTGAATCAATTTAGGACGCGTAATACATGTATAGTTAGATCTTAAGTGGACCATTATGGATTTGTCCCATGAAAAAATATTGGGGATGATGTTTCCTTACATTGGTATCAATAGCTTTATTACATGTATTCTAATTAGATTACACAAAAATGCATGATCATGCAAGAAGAATGAAGAAAATGCATTATGTTTTTTAATTTTACAAAAATAATTTTCTTTCAATTTTGGGCCTTAATATCTTTTTGTACAAAATTAAAAATGACATGTTCTAAGATGTTTTGAAAATTAGGACATGTGATCTTTAATTCGGTATATCATTTGCTTAATTTAGATTAAAATTGAGAAAGACATGGACCCTAGAAGTTAGCTAGTCGAACCTGTTTTTATGACATGTCATCCACACCTTAAGAAATCAGATGACGTGTCATCCGCATCTTAAGAAATCAGACGACATGTCATCCTGAAATGATGCACTACTCATCATACAAAAATCCAAGACACGAACGACTTTTCGGTTGAAGGTTAGAAATCGACATGTCGGTTCCCTTCAAATTGTGAAACCGACATATCGTACGGTCACGAAACAAACAGACGACATGTCTTCTGAGTGCGTGACTTGCCAACAACCGGGCGACGTATGAGGGCGTGTGAGCGCTTGTAAGTGTCTGTGGTCGGCGCATGGTAGCGCGTGCTTCCCTTCTGATGGCGCTTGGTGGCGCGTGGAGATGTGTGTCGGCACGTGTGGGTCATGTCTGCATCGATTTTCTTCGGTAATTTCGATTCGTCGTGATTGAATGTCTTATCTTTTTTACATAGTGTTCTCATAATTGTAATCGGCAATGATAAATTTATTTTATAACATAAACTTTGTGTTTATGTAATTTAATGAATATCTTTGTGATGTTTATTTTAGCCAATGTAATTTTGTGTTTTCATTGTCCTGATTTTTCCTTATATTTGTTATAGAAAAATTATGTTGATTGTTCAAAGAACTGCAAGAATTGTTATGAAATCCGCACATCATGAAAGATTAAAAGACATGTTGTTAGAAATGGATAGATATCGGATGAGTGAAGGCGATGATATGATTTCGCATATCATCACTTTCAATCACATATTACAAGAGTCGATATGGGAAGGTAATTGGATAGGACAATGTAGGCATTGTTTTTTTGCATGTGAAACCCGATGATGAGTCTCATTTGGAGGCACTACCTTTTGAGTCACGGAAGCCGCGGGAAACGGATATCGGAAGGGGAAATTCAGAATAAACAAGCTCACTGTCTTCATTAGTGCTGCGTTCGTTACTTCGTTCGAACGTCAAACAGATTGTGGTAATTCTGGTTTTGCTGCTAGCCTCACACCCCAGCCCATTTAGCTCCCCAAAGCCCATAAAACACATCCCAAATTAAATAATAAATATTAATTTAAATATTAAACATTAAATAAAATATTTAAACCATTTACCAATTAAATAAAACATTTACCAAACTTAAACTAAAATTAAAAAGAAGATATGCCTAATTAAAATCAATCTTAACCAATTAAAACCAATCAAATATTTGACTTCCTAATCTAATAAGACATCTACCAATTTAAAATAGTTGACTTCCTAATTTAAAATATTTTGTCCCCCCTCAATCTTGTGTATACCATCCTTAGGACTCCTAATTTGGAAACTAGATCTCTTCCTTGTGAGACAATGGCAAACCCTATAATACACGCCATCTCTCCATTTTCTCTATAATACACGCCCAAAAACACTTCACATATACAAAAAAAAAAGAACAAAGAGCCGTAACCATCTCCTCCATAGCCGAGACAATAAGAGCCTCAATCCTCCACCATAACCGAATCCACTACAAGCAACAATCCTCCATAGCCGAATCCAAAGCACCAATAACCACCATAGCCGAATCCAAAACAAACCAAACTCACCCTTAGCCGAATCCAGAACACCAAAATCCTTCAAAGTCGAGACCAGTACAAGCAATAACCCTCCTTAGCCAAATCAAAACACTCCCCTCCTTCACCGAGAACACATCCCCCCATACAGCCCTTACAACCACTAAAACACCCCCTAACAAACACTCAAAAACAGCCCCTGAATCACCTTAAAACAGCAGCCCAAATCCTCTTAAAACGGTCCCTAAAAACCTTAAAAACAGTAACATAAAAACTGCATAGATAATCTTAAAATAATCACGCACAACTGTACTAAGAACCCACACAAACTTGGAACAGTTCATTGAAAACGTTAAAACAGGTGGCCTGAGCAGTGAGCAGCAAGACAGAGGCCGAACAGGAGCAGAACGGAGTTCAAACCGCAAGCAAAACAGCAAAGCAGTGAGCTAGGACACTGAACCAGTGAACCGGAGAAGTTGAGGAGTTGTACCCTTCCGACATCCGTGAAACGCAAGCCTGAAAGTTGGCTAAAAGGTTAGACCTGAGGGTACTTTTCACACTCATCTTTATTTGACCTTTGTTATTTATTTGAATTGTATTTTACTTGTTTGTTAAATCTTGCTTGTATATGATGTGTGTTGTGGGTATTGAATGAATGAGAGATGTGTCAACTCTCGCGGTATATCGGATGGAAACCCGGACATAAATTTCATAGCCGATTCCGAATGGATGGTAATATGATCTGTACTCGGGACACAACTCCACGTACCGCTTGAGTAAAACGGCACCCTCTTTTGTTTTGTGTTGCTTTTGTTTATTTATTTTGTCGTCACTTGAATTATGTATGTTGTTTATTTATGCATGATTCAATCGAGCGTATGGGCTTAGTAAGTGGAATGAAAGATCCCCTATGGGGAGGGGCTAAAGCCCTTTACCACGATGCTTTGTCGCGCCGGTTGATGTGTGTTCGGTTGGATGCAAGATACGTTCAATCGGGCATACTTAATTTGATATTAGTGTCTTTATCTTTTTATGCATGGTTCAATCATGCGCATGGGCTTAGTAAGTGGAATGAAAGATCCCTTATAGGGAGGGGTTAAAACCATTTACCACGATGCTTTGCCGCGCCGGTTGATGTGTGTTCGGATTGGATGTAAGATGTGTTCAATCGGGCATACTTGGTTTTGATATGATTGGCTCTATTTTTGTATGTGTGATGTGAAGCACATGGGCTTAGTATGTTGGTCTAAAGGTCCTCTCTTTGAGAGATCAAGAGCCCCAAAAGGCCACCTTTATGGCAGTACTTCGCCGCGCCCTCTTTATTTTGTTGTTTATGTATTGCGTCCTATTTCATGCATCAGGTCTGTTCCCGTTCGAACGCGTTTACGAACGCAACTCGAACGCGCATACATTTTGCCTTATCATGCATCAGGTCTCATTTCCGTTCGAACGCGTTCATGAACGCCATACGAACGTGAGCATTCTGTTTCACTTCCGTTCGAACGCGTTAACAAACGCCATACGAACGTGAGCATTCTGTTTCATTTCTGTTCGAATGCGTTAACAAACGCCATACGAACGTGAACATTCTGTTTCATTTCCGTTCGAACGCGTTAACAAACGCCATACGAACGTGAGCATTCTGTTTCATTTCCGTTCGAACGCGTTTACGAACGCTACACGAACACAAACACACTGAACTGAGATATATTCATCACATGCCATGTATAATTGTTTCTTAGGTGATTTTTTATGGAACCACACATAGTCATTCTTATCTTGTGCACATAATAATGAAGAGCATGTTTATTCCATTAGTTGCATCGTTTGCCTTAGTCTTGATTTAACGCATTACGATTCATATACTTATGCCATGATGACTTTGGAGTATTATTTCTTGTGATATATCGGATGGAAACCCAGACATAAATTCCGTAGCCGATTCCGAATGGACGTAATGCGGTCTGTACTTGGGATACAATTCCACGTATCACTTGGAAAAGTGCTCACATGTATGCTTGTGCGGTTATTATGTATGCTTGTGTTTTTCATGAATATGATATGCTGAATGAAGTTGTATGTTCATTGTTACTTTGAGGAATTTTCAGGCATGTATTCTTAGATATGAGATATATGTGAAATGTATGTATAAGTGTTATTTTGTACCCGTGAATATAGAAGCATGATATTCTTAGGAATAAGTGTTACTTAAGCCTGATTAAATTATTATGTAAATCCTTTCATTACAAGTGACATAAGTAAGGGACCATTCCGAACCCAACGGTTTGAGGTCTTCCCTTGCGAGGGGTGAGTGCGGCCTTAAATCTCATTTTCCCGGTTCACACCGGGTGGCGACTCCATTATTCTCCGGTTTAGTCCCCCGTGGCTACTCCGTACTCCCAACCGGCCGCGAGCCCGGGACAGCATGCGTCGCCCCAGATTTCTGTGTTCCCACAGACAACAAATAGACTCAGAATACTACGAAACACTCTTCTTATGATATGGCAAATACGACTTAAGGATATTGGGAATCAGTAACTCATACAGAAGAACTACGTATTCAGTATAATAAAACCATTGAGAGGATGGCAATTAAGTATCTCAGACATAAAGCGAAAAATAAAATTTTTCCTTTGATATCTCGAAATTGTTGCAATTATCCTACAATTGCTATATGATTTCCATGGCGATCCAAGATTAATTATGAGTTACCCTAAGAGTTTAAGGATTCGTATCCTATGACATTTACAAGTTGAGACGCTAACACCGGAAAAGTTCTAAGTGTTAGATATTAGTTTTTCGTATAACAAAACTCTGTTATCATATCTTTGTGTAATTATTTGTTATTTCACGGCATGTAAATATTGCTTTCATATTTTTATGAATGGATATTTTATGTTAAATTTAATTTATGTAATTAAATTATGGAGTGTCATGTACATTAGTTGTCACGTGATTAAAAGTTCCCAAAAAAATTAAGTAATTTTTTTTTTGAAAATGATTTTACATGATTGATTATGTTGATAATATTTTCACATTGAGACATATGATGATGATTGGACACATAGTGGCATTTTGAGTCTAACCTCATTGAAAATTTTTATTAAACATAATTCGTTTCATGATAAAATAAATCAAAAGTATTAGCAATTGTATATAAATATCTGTAGCAAACTTTGTGTTTTTGATATGCCTTCCGCAACAAAGAACATTATCGATGAACTCAACAAGGGTGAGAAACTAAATGGCGATAATTATGAAATTTGGAGCATGAAAATCCAATATGTGCTAGAAGAACAAGAGGTTATTGAAACCCTGAAAATGAACATGGATGAACCTGAACAGGGCACCACGCCACCCAACACAAACGAGACCAAGAGGCCTACGAGGCCCAGAAGAAAAAAAACTACATTGCCCGCATTACATTGCTAGGCAGTACGGATAATGACCTCATGAAATAGTTCAGGAAGTATGAAATGGCTAAGGACATGTGGTCCACACTAGCCGAAAAGTTTGTTAGTATATCGATAACTAAACTTAGGTCACTCACAATCAAGTTTGACATATCCAAGAAATGTCATGGGTTCACTATGTCAAAGCTATTGAGGCAAATGTCAAACATGATTACTGAACTGACAGATGTTGGTTATGTTGTTACAGATTAACAGAAAGTTCAAGCGATTATTCATTCTCTTCCAAATAGTTGGGAGCATAAGAAGATGCATTTGACCCTTAATGAGAGCATCAAAAATTTTGATGATGTTAAACGCCACCTAGAATTAGAAAGCGACCACCTCTCATCCCCTAAGGCAAATACTGAAGTGTATATGACAGAAACCAGAAAACCTAAGGGTTTCAAGAAGAAAATATAATTTCATGGTGGTAGGTTTCATTTCGAAAAAGAAAAATATTCTTCCAAGTCAGGAAAGAAACAAAATATTAACCAACATGGGAAAAGAAACCGTCCTACCAAAAAGAAAAAATGGCAAAGGTTAAATATTTTAACTATGATAAGAAATGTCATTTTGCCCATTACTACATCGAACCTAAAAAGGTGAATACCTTTAGTACATATTTAAATAAAATATGTATTTCGAGTTTGATCTTTCTAACTGAATCTAATCTTTTGTGGACTGTAGTCTCATGAGCCACATACCATGTAGCGAAGGATAGAGATGCCTTCATAGAATTTCACCTAGGGTAAAGTGGATATACGTCGGCAACAACTCACGAGTTGAATTCAAAAGATTGGGTACATGCAAGTTAGTCATGCATGGCGGAAAAACTTACTTCTACATTATGTATTGTTTACTCTACAAATTCGTCGAAATTTAGTTTCTGTGTTGGTTTTGGTTAATTTAGGTTTCAACTTGAGCTTCCATAAATTTGGTGTTGATTTGTACTTAGGTACAAGACAATATGGTTCTGGTTATTTTCTGGATGGTTTTATTATATTAAATATTGAATATTTTAATCGCAATTTCAGTTTTTTCTTTTGTTACTTTATCTGTCAGTAATGATAGTGATGTAAATATGTGGCATGCTAGACTTGGCCACATTGGCCAGCAAAGAATGAACAGATTAGCCAAAAAAGGCTTTTTGGGAAATGTAGAAAATGTATATTTGTCAACCTGTGAATATTGTTTGGCTGGAAAAAATTGTGAGAAAACCATTTGGAAAAGGAACTATAGCAGAATATCCATTACAATTAATTCATTCATTCAGATATATGTGGTCTAATGAATGTTAGAGCAAGAAATGTAGCATCTTATTTCATCACATTCATAGATGATTTCACACGCTTCAATTATGCTATCAAAATGGTGTTGTGGAAAGAAGAAATAGAACTCTTCTTGAAATGGTTAAGTGTATGATGGCACAAGAAAATTTACCTATAACTTATTGGGGTGATGCATTATTGACTGCCACATATATACTTCACCGAGTGCCATCAAAATCGGTCGCCACCACACTATATGAGTTATGGACAGGTCGCAAACCAGATCTTCACTTTTTGAAATATTAGGGTTGTGCGGTCCATGTCCATGTGTGTTCTCACGAACAAGGAAAATAAGGCCCAAGAGGAAAATATATATATATATATATATATATATCTTAATAAGATATTCTAAACAATCAAAATAGTATGTTTGCATCATTGAACAATAAAGTGGAGGCATGACATAATTTGAATCATGAGATATCACGTTTTTAGAAAATGATTTTCCTAAGCAGGGAGAGATAGGTTAAGATTTATCTCTATATGAAACTCAAGATCGCATGAATCCCATGATTATTGAACACTTAGGTTTACCTAATTCAAGTGGTAGTGATGATGATGAGAGAAATTTGAGAAAATATGTTGAATTAGTTTCACATGAATCTCAAAATGATGAATTAGTTTCACATAAGTCTCTTTTACGTGATCCGAGTAGGAGTGATGTACATTATCCAAGTGGGAGTAATGTATATGAGTCAAATGGGAATAATATGGAAAGTGAGGAATTAGTTCCACAACCAGAATCATAATTACGACATAGTAATCGTATAAGCATTCCTCGACGTCGTTTCGATATCGAATGAGAGACCTTTAAGATTCTACCTCAATAGGATGAAGAGCATAGAAACATAAAAGAGGCTTTTCAGTATCATGCTAAAGGAAAATAGATGAAAGTAATGGAAAAATAAATGGAGTCATTGAGTTCCAACCAAGTTTGGGAACTGGTTGATCTATCCAAATGACGCAAAGCTATCAAAAACAAATAAGTTCTTAAAATAAAGCGTAATGCTGATGGCAATATAGAAATATATAAAGCATGACTTGTAGCAAAGGGTATACACAACAGGAATGAATTGACTACAAAGAGTCTTTTTCACCTATTGTAAGGTTTACCTCAATTCACTTGATTTTGGCTATAGTAGCGAGTATGGATCTAGAATTATAGAAAATGGATGTAAGGACTTCTTTTCTCAATAGAGAACTTGGCGAAGAAATCTACATGGAACAACCAATAGGTTTCATAAAAGAATATGAAAAGGAGAAAGTATGTAGACTTTTGAAGTTTATATATGATCTCAAGTAATCGTCTAGACAATGGTATATATGATTCCACAATACAATCATTTCGAATGATTTCACAATGATAGATGAGGATCATTGTGTGTATACCAAGAGATATAATGACAAGTTCATTATCTTATCTTTGTACGTGGATGATATATTTATAGTCGGAAATGATAAGGACTTAGTAAAACACATCAAATGATGGTTGCCATCTAACTTTGAGATGAAAGATATAGGTGAAGCTGTATATAATCTTGGGGTTAAGATCTCAAGGAATTTTTCAAATAAATTATTATCTCTTTCACAAGAGTCATACATAAAGAAAATTTTTGAACATTTCCAAATGCATGCTTGCAAACTCATTGATATTCCTATTACGAAAATTGAAGCTTTAAGTCATAGATTGTGTCCTGAAACTCCACAGGAAAAGGAAAAAATGAAGAGAGTTCCTTATGCAAGTGCAGTTGAAAGTTCAGTGTACGCAATGTTGTGTACGGGACCTGATATCTGTTTCGCTGTTGGAATGGTAAGTAGATACCAATCCAATCTAGGACTAGCACATTGGAAAACAGTTAAAAGAATATTTAGGTATCTGAAATGGACAACTGATTACTTATTATGCTATCAATGGAACGATCTGCAATTGCGAGGCTATACTGATACTGATTTGTGAGGATATTTAGATGAAAGAAAATCTACCTCCGGTTTTATTTTCTTACTAAAAATTGTGCCATATCGTGGAGTAGTAAGAAACAATCTTGTATAGCCTTATCCACAATGGATGCTGAATTTATGGATTTTTCATCTACAGTACAAGAAGCTGTGTGGTCAAAAAGGTTCTTGGATCATTTGGGTATGCCAAATGATTCTTCTGGTCCAGTATTAGTTCACTATGACAATGAAGCAGCAATAGCATATAGATACCAAATATAACTTTGTAAAAGACATAGTTGCAGGAAAAGAGGTAAACATGAAGTACATTTCTACGCAAGAGATGATAGCAGATCCATTGACCAATTCTGTTCTTATAGATGTCTTTATTAGACATGTAAAAAACTCGGGGATTGCGTATATGTTTATGTATTTACATATTATGATGTGTTATTTTTCCCAATAATGTTTACTAATGTTAATACTTATAGATATTTGTGTTCAATGCTTACATGTTACTATGTTGATACATGTATGGGCCAAATTTGGGCCAGGGGAATTTTTGACTTTTTTTCTTCAGGCCCTACACCATTGGTAGCCCAATCACTCCAAACAGTACCTAGAATAGACTTGGGCCAAGGACCCAATTACCTTCTCAGGCCTATGCATAAAGAAAGGCCTACCAAGTGAACCTTTGGCTTATCAGTTACCCAAACCTAAAATGCCTAAATCAAGGTTAGTAACTCCCCCACGTAGTTAGCCGTTTCAGACACCCAACTGACAAGTAATTAATGGAGGAAATTAAAGCTGACCTCAAAGGAGTCTATAAAAGGAAGAGATGATTCAATGTTCAAGGCAGGTGTTTTTGAGCTCTCATACTTGAAACTCTTAAAGCTTCTTACCCTCTAAACACTAGCTACCGGCCTCACGGCAATCAACTAAAGTCGAGGTAACATCAAGCCTTGCACTTCCATATTTACAGCTCATCTTCGCCACTGACTTGAGCGTCGGATAGCCTACAGCTTCCACCACACTGGTGGGCAGTACTCCCCACTCATTCTACCTTTGTTTTGCAGGTTCGCTATGTTAAGGTTGGTGCTCAGAGTGCCAATCCGGATCGTATTTATGTCTGATTCATAAATACGAACAATTCATTTTTCTGTAATATTACTTTTTTAATGGTAGCACCTCTTGTCTTTTATATACATATTCGATTTAATTACGATTTGATATCTGATTAAGATTATATTGAAACTAAATCTGATTTAGTGATACGTGTATATTAGACAAAGACCCTAGAATTTACAATGTAGTGCGCAGTTACAACGTAGTTTGTAATTGACATTAGGAAGCGTAACTATAAGTTTTATATTCTTAAATAAAATTTCTGGTCAAGATTTACTAACACGGGTCAGTTAGTAAAATCTGCTAAGACCAGTACTTGTCGTATATCATGACTTGGTCTGATGGTTTATCCCAATAAACCATGAGTCTCGAGATACTCGTATAGACATGTAGGTGTTTATTTGATAAACACTGAACGACTCACTGAAGATTTCATAATAGATGGTACACCAACGTTAATAGGAATCTTCTCGAGTTGAGCGAGCAAAGTGATCCTTCGACTTGAGATACCATAGTGGATATATGAGTTATCCTCCACACTTTGATGGCAGTCATGTCACCGATCTATTTAGATCAGACGTCCGCTTGTTCGTTGGGTGTAGACTGATGCTCATGATATCTAGTGCGTATCAAGATAGAATCTGTCAATCCTGTGTACAGGCCATAAGTATCCTACGCGTGTTTGACATCTAGTAAATCCATGGTTGTCGTATAACTTCGGAAATCAATTCCGAGTGTTATTTAGAGATCGTAAAATTGAAAAGTCGACTATATTATATCGAAAGGATTTGACATTTTTATCTATATTCCAGGTATAATATGGAAAGCTTGTGACGGAAGATTATACGTATGCAATGACCTCAACTTGCATAGTTTAGTGAGATTATTTGTGGTCATCATAATTCATGAGTGGGTGAATTATGGACATGAAATTGGATTTCGTGACGGATAAACCTAAACTTAGAGAGTCCCACAATATGAAGTGTACTTGTTCAGCACTTGGGCAACGCGTTATGAATAATACAGATTATTCATAATACTTCATCGGATTAAATGAGTTAATTCGAATCGTTTAAACGGTTAAACGAAAGCACATGCATAGTGGCATTTTTGGTCAATCGTAATTAATGTGTATTTTTATTTTATACAAAATTTTATTTGATACAATTAATTAATTGTCAAATGAGTTTTTGACACATGCCATAAATATATGTATTTGTTATTTAATGTAAATAAAAATACATAATATAATAACAATTATATTAATTAATTATTTAGATATTTAAATGTTAAATTTTTAAATAATTAAATGATAAACTTTTGTCATAATAGATATGATAAATGTTTAATTATAATTGGTTACAAATGGCATGATTTTATTAAGCTTAAGTGTGCAAATTTGATTTGTCAAACACAAAGCTTATCTTATCATTATAATAATTTAATGAAATTAAAATGCAAAATTGATAAAATTGCCCTCCAAAAGTCGGTTCTTGCCTTTTAAAAAGGGAAAAAAATTTTTTTCTCTTCTTGGCTAAGGCATGGCCGAAACCTTCACTTCAAAATACCTTTCAAACTTGATGATTCAAGAAAGAAAATCAAGAAAAATCAAGAAAAAAACTAAGGAATTAGAGAATTAAAGGTAATTCTACAAATCTCTAAGCTTAGAAATTATGTTTCTTATTTCTGATGATCTAGTGAGATCCTAGGGTTTCTTCTTTTCTATATTTTGGGGTTTTTGTTTTGGAGGATGAATGGAAGAATTTGAGCATGTGTGAAGTAGAATTGAAAGATATTATTGTAATATTTCTTCAATTTATCATTTGATGATAATTTTACATTCTAGAGTATTATGACCACTCTTTTAATACCTAGAATTTTTCTTGGGTGGTTCATTTGTGGGGACTTTGGTTGGTGTTAAGATTAATTAGATTAATGTTGGAAAAATAGATTTTAAGCATAAAAAATTGATATATTTTGCTTCTGGACCAGATTTGGAAATATTCTGCATATGGTGATGAAACATATGTCATATGAATGTATTAGATGTGTTTTTGGTGTTGGAACAATTGCCAGAAATTATTTCAGAGTTGAAATAAGCAAAAATGGCGAAAAACGGCGTTACCAGGTGACTTTTGAGCCAACCGGGTGACGGCTGCCCAAACAATGAATTTGTCATTGTTCGGACAGCCCATGAACTGCCCTAATACTATTGGGGCTGACCTGGGCAACCCTAATGTGTATTGGGTAGTCGGTTCGGTCAAAAATGTGTTTTATGCCATTTTGCGGAAAAACATTTCCTTAAACGTTTCGCGACGTTTCTTTATTATTTATGTCGTTATTTGATATCGAATAAATATGTTTAGGTGAAATATGAATGAATTATTCATATTGGATATTGAATAATTCATTCAGTAATTTAAAAAGTTTTAAAATTACGATTTCGCCCGAACAGCGCTTCCGCCGCGTCCTTTGCCTAAACCCCCAACAAAAATGGTATCAGAGCAGGTCTGATTCTTCATCCATTACATTAATCATTCTTGATATATGATATATAATCCAATTTTGATGTTTGCACATGCACGTAATCTATGTTTTCTTGACTTTTCGGTTCTACGCTTACGGGGAACGTAACGAAAATTTAATAGTTACGTTAAGTTATGTTTTCTAAAGATAGAATTGAATTATTTAGAAAATGTTTAAATTAATATTCTGCATATGATGTAGAACAATGCTTCCTTGAGAAATATCCCCGCTTAAATAAGGTTGTAAAGTAACGTGTATTGGATGCATGTTTCTTGGTCCGTCTTGTCAATACGGTTTATGGGTATCTTTCTATGGCTGCATCCGAGAAACTGCCAAATCAGTGAGAGTGTAGTTGATAGAATTTTATCTATGCCAGATGTATATTTGATACTAGACAAATTCGAGTGAAAGTGGAAATCCTGAACGTGCCAAGCTATCCGGACTACATCGGTAGCTTGAGTTTATCATTGGCAAGTGAAGCCTTGTGAACGTGCCAAAGCTGTCATAACGAGAAACGGTCAGGACCAAAATCAGGAGTCACAGTGAGTGTGATTGACAATGAGTTGTCTACGTAATGAATACACGTAGGCGAGATCGTGCCAAAGCTGTGAGTCGAAATATATTCATAGGATCATACTCTCACTATAGAATTCGATTTAATTATTGAATTCCCGTTCTCCGTTGGGGATTACGATATTACGTAAGTAGTGGGAGACACTACTGGGTTAAAAATCCATAACTAAAGCAGTGTGTAATTTTATGGAAATTACTGCTTTTATTTTCCTTTATTCTATATTGTTAATAGAAATATACTTCTAATCCACTGCATGCATATTATTTGAATATGTTTTCTGACTTCTCTTATGGTTGTGTATTTCTAGAATAGGTTCTAGAATGTTAGCAGACTTAGATATTGTTAGATTAGTCAAAACCATCGGGAACTGTTGTTCCGGTTTTCTTAAAAATCAAGATGGTTAGTGACTTAGTTTCTAAGTCACGATAAGTAATCTAAATAGATATCTGTTTTAGGATATTAGTGTCTAGAAAGAATATTTTCTTGTGCAGTAAGAATTGACACGAATCAGTTCTTGTCTCGAGATTCTTGACTGGCATTAAGAAAACCCCATTAGGTATTTGTTTATCTTTTAACGACGTTTCTTGGCTTTAGTGACTTTTAGAAGTCACGTGTTTTGACACAGTTTGCTAATCAATTATTTATAATTGTTGTGAATAATTGAAGGTAAATTATAGAGCTTAAGAAAAGAGATGTGTATAGTTGTGTATTGAGAATATCGATTCTCACAATACAACAACTGTAGGTATAGGATACGAGATCTCCCGTCTAGTTATTTAAAATAGTGTTTAATGATTGTTTTTGATATTTGATATCAGAACTTGTGACTATTGGATAGTTACTTGTTCTATATAAATAATTGTTACATATTTTAATATGACTAGTAGTGTCATTAATGAAGAGATAAACATTAAGAAAAATATTTGATTAACTAAATAACTTAGAATAGTGCTTTATGAGATTTTATCATATAAGCATTAGATGTTTATTCCGTATGGTAAAGGATGGTCTAATACAAGATCACACCATATATCCTTATACATTTAATGAATATTGTATTCAGGATGTGATTAAATCTTATTTAACCAATGATCGTCATTGGATAACAGAATTATTAAACTAATACATTGGAAGTATGTAGTTTAATGAATTGTAAATTGCCATGGATAGTTTTCTTTACTTCGTAACTTAGTTAATGAACTGTCATGACTTAGTTACATGTTTCTAAAAAGAATATATATTGAGCGTCTTGAATGGTTCAAAAACTTTTGATATGTTTCTGATGAAACGCGGATAGAATGTTTTGAATGGTTCAAAGATATTCTATTTGAAGTGTTGAAAACTATAATTTTAAAATTCATTGTGAGTCTTTGAATTTTTCAAGGATGTTTGATATGATCAAACATATGAATTTATGGCAATTAGTTCTAAGGTTATTCAATGAATTTGATTCTTACTCAATATGATTCTTCTACGATTCCATCGTGATGGAATTGGTCAGTGGGAGAAATCGAATCTTATATGATATGATTCGTTTGATATTGAGTGTTACCGAATTAGTTTCAATACTTTTGGGGATACGCTCCAGTAACACTAATTCATCCTTTTAATTAAAGTTCCATTAGTTCTATAATTACGTATATGATATGTATAAGTATAAAATTCGAATCTTGAAAAGTTTGAGATTTGAATCTTTCTTTTGTATAATGGTTATATAATTGAAAGTACTTGTGCCTTGGAGGTACAAATAAAATTTTATCATTTATTCTATTTAATAGGATATTGTATTCTATTTGATAGAATATCTTTTCTACGATCCCGAGTAATATAATTATTTTATTACTTAGTGTGTAACATCGGATGTTAACGATTGTAGAAGAGACTTGACTTATTGAAATCAAATGTGAGAGTGATAAACTATAAATGGAACTACATAATTAATTAGATGAAATGACCCGACGGTATC
The DNA here is from genome assembly GCA_019454045.1 of Zanthoxylum bungeanum. Classification (NCBI taxonomy): domain Eukaryota; kingdom Viridiplantae; phylum Streptophyta; class Magnoliopsida; order Sapindales; family Rutaceae; genus Zanthoxylum; species Zanthoxylum bungeanum. The sequence continues at coordinate 197,559 of SKCR01033772.1, forward strand.
TTCTGTATAAGTTAATAGGATGTCAGAATTATTTACAAAGTATTTGATACTTAATGGTTCTGTTGTTTTCTTATTGAAGAAAATTATCCTATAACTTATAGTGGGAGCGATATTTGATATTGATTTTGGAAGTTAACATTTAACCATAGATCTAAGATTTTTCGTAGCTTACTATGATCAAGTTTTGAACTTGATTGAGCTTTGTTATGAATAGTTCATAAAATGTGCAAATTGTTTGCGCAACAAAAAGCAAAGTGAGCTTGATAAAGGTTTGACCTTTATAGTATGACAGTGAGAAAAGTTTTACTCAATGATCTATTGTAGATTCTGAGGAAACTTGTCTCTAGTCACACTAATTGAACAATTAAGGATCTGTTGGTTAATGTTGATATTAAACTATGTATTTTGGCTAAAGAATACAAAGTGATGTTCCTGAATGTTTTCTTCGAATGATAAATCTGTTGTGGTTTCTTTGTTTGAAGAGTTCATTCTAGAATGGCCCTAGAGTTTGTATTCTGCTAAGATCACAGTTTGATATACTAGCTTATAAAGCCTATTGTAGACTAAGATAAGCTTTCCAAAAATCTGTGTTCTCTAATTTTGATACTGTCAGATTGTCTGATTTTATCAAAGCAGAGAGAATACATTTTTGATAGTAGGGTCAGTGGGAGCATACAAATTTCTTTCTAGTATTATATATCCTTACGACATTATCATTATTAATGTAATAATGAAATGTTTGTGAGGTAAAAAGTTTTACCTAAGTCTTCTTTTCTCCGTGAAAGCAGTGGGAGTTGTCACTGATATATTTGATATAAAGTTTTATATATGATATAAAACAAGAGACTTGTGAGAAACTCCCATTAGTCGTGCATTAGATATGATCTAATAAAGGACACAGCAAAACTATATGTATGACAGTTAGTATAACTGTTTGATAGTTAGTGTGTCTCTTGTATATAGTATTTATCTTTCGTAAAGGATGATTCCTTTGTCGAAAGAGAAATTGATTAGAATGTCTAGTCAATCTGATGCTTCATATGATGATAGCAAAATGAATACTATATAATGTGCGATTAAAGATATCAATTTAATTGTAATTGTTATGAGTTATTTTTATATGTTGTAGACCATAAGATAGATCTTGAAACATGTTCTTTGTGATATTTGAGATACTAAGAACAAGTTTCTTATTCATGGAGAATATAATCTGCAACCATTAATGTCAGATTAGTTTTGAGTCTAATTATGACATTAGATAGTTGTGGGACACAGAAACTGGGCGACGCATGATGTTCTAGGCTAGCGGCCTAGTTGGGAGTACGGAGTAGCCACGGGGGACTAAACCGGAGAATAATGGAGTCGCCACCCGGTGTGAACCGGGAAAATGAGATTTAAGGCCGCACTCACCCCTCGCAAGGGAAAACCTCAAACCGTTGGGTTCGGAATGGTCCCTTACTTATGTCACTTGTAATGAAAGGATTTGTGTAATAATTTAATCAAGCTTAAGTAACATTTATTTCCAAGAGTATCATGCTTCTAAGTTCTCATGCATACATCAACAAGTTCATCTAAATTTACGTGTAACACATATCCGAATTTGCATACAGCCTATTTGCATGTAATCTATGTCTCAATTTGCATACATAAAGGTTAACGTACGTCAAGCATACCAGTTAATAAACACATTATACTCATACATGTGGGGAATACAGATGAACGACACCTACACAATCTTGCATAATGCATAGAAACAATCAGGTTCATCATACGAATAAATAGCTACTAGGGACAATTATGTGCGAAATCTGATGAAAATAACTCAGTTCAAGGGGTGTGCGTTCGCGTAGCATTCGAGAACGCGTTCGAACGGTAAACAGAAGGTTAGCGTTCGTATAGAGTTCGAGAACGCGTTCGAACGGAGCCAGACCTGATGCATGAAACACTAAGAAGATGTGTGCGCGTTCGCGTAGCGTTTGATAACACGTTCGAACGGTAAACAGAAGGTTCACGTTCGTGTGGCGTTCGAGAACGCATTCGAACGGAACCAGACCTGATGCATGAAACACTAAGAAAATGCGTGCGCATTCGCGTAGCATTCGAGGACGCGTTCGAACGGTAAATAGAAGGTTCACGTTCATGTGGCGTTCGAGAATGCGTTCGAATGGAACCAGACCTGATGCATGCAACACATTCATAGACAAACAAATCCACAATGTGGGACCTCACGTATCTGATTGAACTCATCTCACATCCAATCAAATATACACCAACCAGCGTGGTAGAGCATCATGGTAAAGGATTTTAACCCCTCCAAATAGGGGACCTTTAAGCGTCATGCATACAAAAATAAAGACAATAACCTCAAACTTAGTATGCCCGATTGAACATATCTTACATCCAATCGAACACACATCAATCGGCGCGGCAAAGCATCGTGGTAAAGGATTTTTAACCCCTCCAAATAGGGGACCTTTAATCCGACTTACTAAGCCCATGCACTCGATCGCGTCATACATACAAAAATAAAGACAATAATATCAAACTTAGTATGCCCGATTGAACATATCTTACATCCAACCGAACACACATCAACCGGCATGGCAAAGCATCGTAGTAAAGGATTTTAACCCCTCCAAATAGGGGACCTTTAATCCGACTTACTAAGCCCATGCACTCGATTGTGTCATGCATAAACAAGTAACATGCGGAATTCAAATGACGAAAAATAAATAAATCAAAGCAATATAAAACAAAAGAAGGTGTTGTTTACTCAAGCGGTACGTGGAGTTGTATCCCGAGTACAGATCATACTACCGTCCATTCGGAATCGGCTATGAAATTTATGTCCGGGTTTCCATTCGATATACCGCGAGAGTTGACACATCTTTCATTTTATTCCAAGGCCACAACATACAATATTTCGTAATACATGCATATTTATCTACTCAAGGGCCACAACATGCATTTCAACATAACAATCATGCGAACAATATTCAATAAATAATAGAAATAAAACAGAAAACGAATATGGAAAATACCCTCAGGTCTAACCTTTTTTGCCGAATTTCGGACTTGCATTTCATGGAGATCACAAGGGTAAAGCTCCTCAACTTCTCCGGTTCACTGGTTTAGCGTCTTAGCTCACTGTTTTGCTGTTTTACTTGCTGTTCGGCCTCCGTTTTGCTGCTGTTTTCTCTGTAGTTTCTGCTCACTGTTCAGGTCACTGTTTTGACGTTTCAACGAACTATTTTGGGTGTTTTCTAAAGGTTTTAAGTGCAGTTTTTTGTGATTATTTTAGGGATTATGAGTGCAGTTTTTTTATGTTACTGTTTTAAGGATTTTAGGGACTGTTTTGGGGCTGTATTTGCGTGTCCTAAGGCTGTGGTATGGGGCTGTGTATTCGGCTGTGGAGGGACTTGGAGGAGGGGTGGTTGTTTCGGTTATTGAAGGAGGTATATGAGAGAAATGATTTTACTTCTTTATGCTATTACTGTGAATGATATTGTGTGAAGGTGATGGGAAATTCTTTGCTTGTTTTCTTCTTGTGATGGGCGTGAACTATGTGTGTATGAGCTAGGGGAGTACATGTCTTGGTTAGGGGTTGTTTATATAGAGAAGAGCTAGGGCTTCTCCTTGTCTCACAAGGAAGGGATTGGATTTGGTGTCAAACAAGGAAAGGATTAATTGATTGGGGGGACAAATTGGGCTTAGATTAGGAAGTCAATATCTTTAAATTGGTTATGAGTGATTTAATTAGGCATGACATCTTTTTAATTTAGTATATGATTTTGTTTAGTTAGGAAGTTAATATATTTGATTTATCTAAATTAGGTATGATTATATTTTATGTTTTATTTAATTGTTAAATGGTTTAATTATTTTATTTAATTCAATGTTTAATTTAATTAATATTTGATTTAATTTGGGTGTATTTAAGGCCCTTGGGCGTGTGGGCCTAGTAGCAAAACGAGAAATACCGACACCGTTCGAACGCCTCTTAGAACGCTGCACGAACGCCTGCAATCTGTTTGACGTTCGAACGTGGTAACGAACGTAGCACGAACGAAAACAGTGAACTTGATGACATACTTATTCCGAATTTTCCCTTCCGACGTCTGTTTCCCGCAATATCCTTAACTTAAAAAAAGGTAGTGCCTCCAACTGAGACTCATCATCGGGTTTCACATGCAAAAATACAATGCCTACAGTCGCCCCCACTTTGATGGGACTTGTGCAGTGTGTGACTTTGAACAATCCTATCAAAGTTATGCAATGCATTTTCACTTATCTGGCTCGCCAGCTGCCTCCTGACTTGCCTGCTGCCTCGACCTGAATTTGATGACGTGCCATTCTTGGCGTGCTAAACCTCGTACTTAGGGTGTCGCGGTAGTCCACAATAGTCCACACTAGTCCACGATAATCCACGGAATCCACATAGTCCACATAGTCCACGATAATCCATGGTAGTCCACGAAATCCACATAGTCCACGATAGTCCACGGTAGTCCACATAATCCATAATACTCCACAATAGTCCACGGTAGTCCACAACATTTCACGATAGTCCACGGTAGTCCACATAATCCACAACACTTCAAGATAGTCCACGGTAGTCCACAATATTTCATGATAGTCGACGGTAGTCCACATAATCCACAACACTTCAAGATAGTCCACGGTAGTCCACAATATTTCACGATAGTCCACGGTAGTCCACATAATCCACAACACTTCAAGATAGTCCACGGTAGTCCACAACATTTCACGATAATCCACAACACTTCAAGATAGTCCACGGCAGTCCACATAATTCACATAGTCCACACGCCGTACCTGGCAAAACTATTCTGATGACGCAGTGGGCCTCAACCCTGAGACACATCCCAATAACTGCAACCGACAATGGGGGCCTCGACCCTGGGATGCATCCCAAATTCGCTGACAATATGGGCCTCGACCCTGGGACGCATTCCAATAACTAATGATGATGTGGGCCTCAACCCTGGGACGCATCCCTAAATTGCTGATAATGATGCGGGCCTCAACCCTGGGACGCATCCCCAAACTACTGATGATGATGTGGGCCTCAACCCTGGGACGCATCCCCAAACTACTGATAATGATATGGCCTCAACCCTGGGACACATTCCCAAACTGCTGGTGGTGATGTGGGCCTCAACCCTGGGACTCATCCCTGAAACTGATACTAATATGGGTCTTGCCCCCAGACTAATACTGATGTGGGCTTCACCCCCAGACTGATACTGATGTGGGCCTCGCCCCCAGACTGATACTAATGTGGGCCTCAACCCTCAGATTACTACCCGAATCTAACACCAATATGGGCTTCAGCCCCAGGATTATTACCCGAATCCGATAATGTGCCTTTGTTATCCCTTATTGGCTTGTCTTCGCCGCTTTCTCTTTTTCTTCTTCAAAACCTGTGAACACAAAACAAAACAAACACAAAATGGTGCAAAATGTGTTACGTGTATGCATGTATGAGTGAATGTTCCCATCCCGTCGGGTTAGGTCTTCTGTCAATTCTCTTGGTGACTGTCCAGTCTCAGGTAAAATACAGCTTCAATCTGTCAACATTGATCGGCTCGGTGAACTCATTCCCTTCCAAGTCTGATAGCTTCACTATCCCCGTTTCCCAATTTCTGAATGACTATCTTATCTTTCTGTTTACTTCTTCCGAGGATTCCCCGTGTTCTAAGCATCATTGTGTATCATAATACCAAGGTTGAATGCTTTTGTCAAATATTCTCATGTTGCATATTCAAGCGTTTACGGGAAATGAACGTCTTTATTATCATTAGAAAAAGGTTCGAACAAATAAGCAAAAAAAAATGCAGGATCAAACAAACTAGGAGGAACAACTTCATCATTCGCAGCGCTGCCTTCTTCTCGGCCTGTGGTTCTTCATCGTTGTCACCCCATATCCCCATGTACGAAGCTTGGTGGTTGAGAGCTTGGAGGATGAAGGTTTCGGGCAAGCCAGAGTTGATCATGTAGGTGGGTGGGGGAACAAAGTGATAATTTGGTAGAGGATTGGTGTGTGTGTTTGGCTGTTCTCTTTCAGGGTCAGGGATCTTGTGGGAGTCAATTAAGTCTTGGATCTCATGGCGGAGACAGGTACAGCTATTGGTGTCATGGCCAGGTTGTTGGTGGAAGTGGCAGTAGCAGTTCATATTGAGGCTTGGTGGGGGAGGATTTGGGAGTGGTCTAGGTTCAAGAGTTTTAAGAGTCCTTGTCTGGTCAGCTTCTCAAGCACTTTGGACAAGGGTATACCCAAGTTAGAAAAGCGCCTATTCTTAATAGTAGCAATCTCGGCAGTGGCGGGCTTGGTCTCAGAATGCCCTCCAAAATCCTCTTATTCTGGCCATAAAACTTCTGGTTTTTCGCCTCCTCTTCTTCAATGTCCATGACAGTTTCCCTCAGCTGTCGGAAATCCACAATCATTGAAGTCATCCTCCTCAACTTGCAATAGATCGATGGCTTGGTTCCCTTGATGATCATTTTAATCTGGTCCTTCTCAGAGGGCCGAGTCTGCATCTTCAGAAGCTGGCTTCTCCAGCGGTCTACATACTCCTTGAAGCTTTCTTCCGGCTTCTGCTTAGTGTTCTCCAAATCACGGAGTGACAAGTCAATCTCTAAGTTTGTAACATACTGTTTCAGAAAAGCATCAGCTAGTTTCCTCCAATCTTCCTTAACCTTCTTCTCAAGGCTATGATACCAAACCACAGGTGCCCCCTCGAGTGACATCCCAAATATCTTTTGGACTTGGCATTGTGATAGGCCTACTGAACTCATGACTGAGACATATTGCTACAGATAGACTCTCGGGTCTCCATTCCCATTAAACTTTTCCATGTCAGGCATTTTAAACTGAGATGGCAGTTGTTATCCGAAGGTCATTGCCTCATAATCTAACAACTCTTTATGTTTACCCCTCATTTTGCGGGTAACTGTTTCAACCTGATACCGAAGCTTCTGAAATTCTGCCTGAGACCCAATCACTTTGCCTGTTGCATACTCTGCCATGTCATCATCAAAAGTGGGGATATCATCCCCCAACCCATTCGGAGGCTCCTCGTGCCTCACATTCTCAGAATTTCCCCCAGCACGGGGTACAGCCATATTTGCCATGGCAGTGGTCAAGGCTTGCAACTGTTCGGTAATCTTGGCGAAACCATTTTCCAACTGATCTATCCGGGATACCTCATTATCGGATGTACTCATACCTGTTACCGGTCTTTTGGTGAGTCTTCCATTTTCCCTAACCCAACGAGAATCTATAATGGCTTTCAGAACACAAGGGTTAGCATGATGTATGTATGCATGAGGTGCATGAGATGCATGTAACATATATAACATACTAAATCAACTAAAATTTTCAAACAAATCGGCCCGTTATCATTTTAGAAGCTTTTGGGCTAACTGTCATAGGAGTGAACTCGTCCCAGTTTAAATGGCCCAACGAGTTCACATCTCATGGCAAGGAGCCCAACTAAATCCAAATGGTAATGTTCCGAACACAAGCACAAAGTGGCCCATCAATCACTTAGAAGCCTTTGGCCCAATCGTCATAAAATACGTTCTTGTCCCAGTTTAAATGGCCCAAAAAGCCCATATCCCATGACAAATGGTCCAAATGGATCCAAACAACGATGTTCCCAAACACAAGCATAAAAGAAAGATAATGCAAACATAAAACAATGATTTCTACAGAATGGCCCATCAACATTTCAGAAGCTTTGGGCCTAGTGGTCATAAGGTACGAACTCGCCCCAGTTTAAATGGCCCAGCAAGTTCGCATTTCCGAAAATAGTCCAACTGTATCCAAATGAGGATGGTCCACAAGCACATACTCAAGGAAATAATTGTTAATTTAACCATACAACCCCGGTTTATGGGTGGGTTCGCAAGAGTGCAGACAAAGGCTCTCACCGGCGAAGGATGGCTCACAACTAGGTCTCCCCAATCAAGGGTTCGAGCGGCCAAGTGAGCGCACCCTTTTTTATACACTAAGGTATGTTCCAGTGAGCTATGGTGTGTGACCGACTGTCAAATGGATTTCCCGTTGTAGATTCCCCAGAGGGAGGGTGGAGCGAGGCTCACTTAAATACCAAGCCTCTTAGGCTCTTATCGCTTGGTGTCAGGAATAAACAACGAGTCCTCCAAATTAGTCCATCACAATAGGCTACGAGTAGATGGCTATCTAGGTGCCTTCACAGCTTTTCCTTCTAGAAAGGTAGTGAGTGAAGGAAGACACCAAACCATTACCTAGCCTCAAAATGCCTTTGATTAAACCCTCATTTTATCCACTATAGACACGAACAATTAGAACATAAATCCAAACATTACAAGACAATATTTCGGGGCCGATTCTCTATCCCCGTCTAACTATCAAGGGCTAAAAACAAACTATTTTTTCTTTCTTTTTTTTTCTTTTTTTTTTCTTTTTTTTTCTTTTTTTTTTCTTTTTTTTTGAAGGCCCCCCCAATGGTCTTTCTATCATTGCAGTAAAGTTCTCTGTTCCTCGGTTTCTTTTTCCCCGACATCCAGGTTTGCTAAACTCTTCTTGACAAATCTTTCTTTCTTCTCTAACCCAACGGATATCTATGATGGCTTTTAAGACACAAGGGTTAACATGATGCATGTATGCATGAGATGCATGAGATACGTGCGATGCATGGAATATATAAGTTGGCCCATTATCATTTTAAAGCATTCAATCATACTATTGCGCGGTGCAAACTTGTCTCAGTTGAAAAGGCCCAACAGGTTTACACTTTTGCGATAACATGGCTAAACAACTTCAAATGATAAGAGGCCTAAACACAAGATGGCCCATCGGCATTTCAGAAGCTTTTGGCCCAATTTCCATAAAGCACGGACTCATCCCAGTTTAAATGGCCCAACAAGCCCATACCTCATGACCAAAAGTCCAACTGAATCCAAATGACGATGGTCCTAAACGCAAGCATAAAGAAATAATTTCTACTAGTTCTACGACCAAGGTTCACATGTGGGTTTATGGGAGTGCGGACAAAGGCTCTCACTGACGAAGGATTGCCCACAACTAGGACTCCCCACTCAAGGGTTCGAGGGACCAAGTGAGCACACCTTTTTTACACCTTAAGGTACGTGCCAACGAGTTATGGTGTGTGACTAACTGTCAAATGGATTTCCTATTGTAGATTCCCCAGAGGGAGGGTGGAGCGAACTCTCTTAAATACCCAAGCCTCTTAGGCTCTTATCGCCTTGGTGACAGGAATAAACAACAAGTCCTTCAAATTAGTCTGTCACAACGAGCTACTGATAATGATTATCTAAGTGCTTTCACAGCTTTTCCCCGAAGGGTAGTGAATGAAGGAAAACACCAAATCATCACCTAGCTTTAACAGTGCCTTTGGTCAAAACCCCCTCAACCCACTATAGAAACGGTCAACTAAAGCACAAATCATACACATTAAAAGACATGATTTCGAGGCCAATTCTCAAGATCCCCAATGGATTCGCCAGACTGTGGGACACAGAAACTGGGCGACGCATGCTGTTCTAGGCTCGCGGCCTAGTTGGGAGTACGGAGTAGCCACGGGGGACTAAACCGGAGAATAATGGAGTCGCCACCCGGTGTGAACCGGGAAAATGAGATTTAAGGCCGCACTCACCCCTCGCAAGGGAAAACCTCAAACCATTGGGTTCGGAATGGTCCCTTACTTATGTCACTTGTAATGAAAGGATTTGTGTAATAATTTAATCAAGCTTAAGTAACATTTATTTCCAAGAGTATCATGCTTCTAAGTTCTCATGCATACATCAATAAGTTCATCTAAATTTACGTGTAACACATATCCGAATTTGCATACAGCCTATTTGTATGTAATCTATGTCTCAATTTGCATACATAAAGGTTAACGTACGTCAAGCATACCAGTTAATAAACACATTATACTCATACATGTGGGGAATACAGATGAACGACACCTACACAATCTTGCATAATGCATAGAAACAATCAGGTTCATCATACGAAGGAATAGCTACTAGGGACAATTATGTGTGAAATCTGATGAAAATAACTCAGTTTAGGGGGTGTGCGTTCGCGTAGCATTCGAACGGTAAACAGAAGGTTCGCGTTCGTATAGCGTTCGAGAACGCGTTTGAACGGAGCCAGACCTGATGCATGAAACACTAAGAAGATGCGTGCGCGTTCGCGTAGCATTTGATAACGCGTTCGAACGGTAAACAGAAGGTTCACGTTCGTGTGGCGTTTGAGAACGTGTTCGAACAGAACCAGACCTGATGCATGAAACACTAATAAAATGCGTGCGCGTTTGCGTAGCGTTCGAGGATGCGTTCGAATGGTAAACAGAAGGTTCACGTTCGTGTGGCGTTCAAGAATGCGTTCGAATGGAACCAGACCTGATGCATGCAACACATTCATAGACAAACAAATCCACAATGTGGGACCTCACATATTTGATTGAACTCATCTCACATCCAATCGAATATACACCAACCGGCGCGGCAGAGCATCGTGGTAAAGGATTTTAACCCCTCCAAATAGGGGACCTTTAATCCGACTTACTAAGCCCATGCGTTAGATCGCGTCATGCATACAAAAATAAAGACAATAACCTCAAACTTAGTATGCCCGATTGAACATATCTTACATCCAATCGAACACACATCAACCGACGCGGCAAAGCATCGTGGTAAAGGATTTTAACCCCTCCAAATAGGGGACCTTTAATCCGACTTACTAAGCCCATGCACTTGATCGCGTCATACATACAAAAATAAAGACAATAATATCAAACTTAGTATGCCCGATTGAACATATCTTACATCCAACCGAACACGCATCAACCGACGCAGCAAAGCATCGTGGTAAAGGATTTTAACCCCTCCAAATAGGGGACCTTTAATCCGACTTACTAAGCCCATGCACTCGATTACGTCATGCATAAACAAGTAACATGCGGAATTCAAATGACGAAAAATAAATAAATCAAAGCAATATAAAACAAAAGAAGGTGTTGTTTACTCAAGCGGTACGTGGAGTTGTATCCCGAGTACAGATCATACTACCGTCCATTCGGAATCGGCTATGAAATTTATGTCCGGGTTTCCATCTGATATACCGCGAGAGTTGACACATCTTTCATTTTATTCCAAGGCCACAACATACAATATTTCGTAATACATGCATATTTATCTACTCAAGGGCCACAACATGCATTTCAACATAACAATCATGCGAACAATATTCAATAAATAATAGAAATAAAACAGAAAATGAATGTGGAAAATACCCTCAGGTCTAACCTTTTTTGCCGACTTTCGGACTTGCGTTTCACGAAGATCGGAAGGGTAAAGCTCCTCAACTTCTCTGGTTCACTGGTTTAGCGTATTAGCTCACTGTTTTGCTATTTTGCTTGCTGTTCGGCCTTCGTTTTGCTGCTGTTTCCTCTGTATTTTCTGCTCACTGTTCAGGTCACTGTTTTGACGTTTCAACGGACTGTTTTGGGTGTTTTCTAAAGGTTTTAAGTGCAGTTTTTGTGATTATTTTAGGGATTATGTGTGCAGTTTTTTTTATGTTACTGTTTTAAGGATTTTAGGGACTGTTTTGGGGCTGTATTTGCGTGTCCTAAGGCTGTGGTATGGGGCTGTGTATTCGGCTATGGAGGGACTTGGAGGAGTGGTGGTTGTTTCGGTTATTGAAGGAGGTATATGAGAGAAATTGTTTTACTTCTTTATGCTATTACTGTGAATGATATTGTGTGAAGGTGATGGGAAATTCTTTGCTTGTTTTCTTCTTGTGATGGGCGTGAACTATGTGTGTATGAGCTAGGGGAGTGCATGTCTTGGTTAGGGGTTGTTTATATAGAGAAGGGCTAGGGCTTCTCCTTGTCTCACAAGGAAGAGATTAGATTTGGTGTCAAACAAGGAAAGGATTTGATTGATTGGGGGGACAAATTGGGCTTAGATTAGGAAGTCAATATCTTTAAATTGGTTATGAGTGATTTAATTAGGCATGACATCTTTTTAATTTAGTATATGATTTTGTTTAGTTAGGAAGTTAATATATTTGATTTATCTAAATTAGGTATGATTATATTTTATGTTTTATTTAATTGGTAAATGGTTTAATTATTTTATTTAATTCAATGTTTAATTTAATTAATATTTGATTTAATTTGGGTGTAATTTAAGGGCCTTGGGCGTGTGGGTCTAGCAGCAAAACCAGAAATACTGACACCGTTCGAATGCCTCTTAGAACGCTGCACGAACGCCAACAGTGAACTTGATGACATACTTATTCCGAATTTCCCCTTCCGACGTCCGTTTCCCGCAATATCCTTAACTTAAAAAAGGTAGTGCCTCCAATTGAGACTCATCATCGGGTTTCACATGAAAAAATGCAATGCCTACAATAGTCTATGTCATATAAAGTCAGAAAAGATGAAGTGGGAGTGTCACCGTTGATTCTACTGAATTAGTAGAATTAGTTGTGACTTATGAAGTATTGACTTATGAAGTTACAAAGTGACCTTATAGATTAGAAGTTTGATATTAGTGTTGTGCTTGCCGTTGTCTGCAAAGTATTTGGATTTGATCCTTAAATACATAGACAACTTAGTAGCTATATCACATTATTGATATAGCATCTGAGTCATATTGATGTAGAACTTGGGTTATACAAAATATGAATGATGTTGACTAAGGAAAACAATTGGGTTTGTTGGACAGACTCAATTTGTAATAGCGGGCTTACTTGTTGTTGCGTACCTCTTGAGTGCTAGGTGAGCTCTTGAGAGCCATGGGTATGTGATACACATTGAGATTTGTATATGATACCATGGATTGGCACTAGAGCAAGTGGGAGAAATTGTTAGGGTTGGTGCTTAGAGTGCCAATCCGGATCGTATTTATGTCCGATTCATAAATAAGAACAATTCTTTTTTCCGTAATATTACTTTTTTAATGGTAGCACCTCTTGTCGTTTATATACATATTCGATCTAATTACGATTAGATATCTTATTAAGATTATATTGAAACTAAATCTAATTTAGTGATACGTGTATATTAGACAAAGATCCTAGAATTTACAACGTAGTGCGCAGTTACAACATAGTTTGTAATTGACATTGGGAAGCGTAACTATAAGTTGTATATCCTTAAATAAAGTTCCTGGTCAAGATTTACTAACACGGGTCAGTTAGTAAAATCCACTGAGACCAGTACATGTCGTATATCGTGACTTGGTCTGATGGTTTATCCCTATGAACCATGAGTCTTGAGAGACTCGTATAGACATGTAGGTGTTTATTTGATAAACATTGAACAACTCACTGAAGATTTCCTAATAGATGGTACACCAACGTCAATAGGAATCTTCTCGAGTTGAGCGAGCATAGTGATCCTTCGACTTGAGATACCACAGTGGATATACGATTTATCCTCCACACTTTGATGGCAGTCACGTCACCGATATATTTAGATCAGACCTCCGCCTATTCGTTTGGTGTTAACTGATGCTCAAAATATCCAGTGCGTATCAAGATAGAATTCGCCAGTCCTGTGTACAGGGCATATGTATCCTGCGTGTTTTTTTCATCTAGTAAATCCATGGCCGTGGTATAACTTCGGAAATCAGTTCCGAGTGTTATCTAGAGATCATGAAATTGAAAAGTCGACTATATTATACCGAAAGGATTTGACATTTTTATCTATATCCCATGTATAATATGGATAGCCTGTGACGGAGGGATTATATGTATGCAATGACCTCGACTTGCATAATTTAGCGAGATTATCTGTAGTCGTCATAATTCAAGAAGGGGTGAATTATGGACACGAAATTTGATTTTGTGACGGATAAACCTAAACTTAGAGAGTCTCACAATATGAAGTGTACTCGTTGAGCACTTGGGCAACGCGTTATGAATAATACAGATTATTCATAATACTTCATCGGATTCAAATGAGTTAATTCGAATCGTTTAAACGGTTAAACAAAAGCACATGCATAGGGGCATTTGTGGTCAATCGTAATTAATGTGTATTTGTATTTGATACAAAATTTGATTTGATAAATATTAATTAATTATCAAATGGGTTTTTGACATATGTCATAAATATATGTATTTGTTATTTAATGTAAATAAAAATACATATAAAATAATAATTATATCAATTAATTATTTAGATATTTAAATGTTAAATATTTAAATAATTAAATGATAAACTTTTTCATAATAGTTATGATAAATGTTTATTATAATTGGTTACAAATGGCATGATTTTATTAAGCTTAAGTGTGAAAATTTGATTTGTCAAACACAAATCTTATCTTATCTTTATTTTAATTTAATGAAATTAAATTACAAAATTGACAAAATTGCCCTCCAAAAGTCGGTTCTTTCTTTTTAAAAAGAGAAAAAAAAAATTTCTATTCTTGGCTAAGGCATGGCCAAAACCTTCACTTCAAAATACCTCTCAAATTGGTTTGATGATTCAAGAAAGAAAATCAAGAAAAATCAAGAAAAAAACTAAGGAATTGGAGGAT